>VWZX01010081.1:625357-868682 GCA_013399015.1 Galbula dea
GGGGGGGGGACGGGGAGTAGCATCATTTCTCAGTGACCCATTCCAAAGAACCTGGAATCATGAGTCATTTTTAATGAAATCAAGGACAGAACCATCATGCATGACTTTCACTGATGACAACTTTTCCAATTTGTTATGTGACTATTAAGAAATTTCCCCTTTTAGAAGCTCTGACCTGAGCCATCTGGAGCTGACTCCTTTTCCTAAACATACTTTATGCAATCACAGTCAGTTCAGATACTGCAGGTGAAGCAAACTTGTGCAAAGTTCCTGACTCTCAACAAGTGCCAATGACCAGTAGACTTCAGGTGAACTTGTCCTCCCTGCTGCAGATGGTGGCAAGCTGGTTTTGTTACTGGTTTGATGCTGAGGAAGGATTTGGTGAAAGTGTTGCTATCCTATTATGCATACTGCTGTTTAAAATATGGTAGAAGAGGCCAAAATTGAGAAGGAAGTCAAAGTGTTTTAAAAATGAAAACATTACTATTCATATTTTGGTAATGTAGTTAAAAGAGAAAGAAAAATATCACAGCCTAATTGAAATTGCATCCATCTAACTTCAGCTAAAACACACAGTTGTTCCAGATGTCCTTTTTTAACCACTTGTAAGGTTTAATGGGCAGGGGGTTTGTTGTTGTTGTACTTGTTTGGGGTTTATTTTAAAGAATAAACCATTTGGTATTCAGAGATGCCTGTAGCCTGAATGATGGGCTTTGATTTATGACATCTCTCACCCATCACAATACTGCATTTGAAATCCAAACCACTAGGTAGCTTCAGATTCTCCAACTGGTTTTGGTTTTGGTCTTTTCAAGTGATTTGGACTTCAAACTCTTTTGCTCATTCTCCTTTCACACTGCGACTGATACAGGAGCAAGAATACCACACTTTGCACCAAACTAAGATCATTTGAGTGATACCAGCAAATTTCTACTTAAATACTATCAGATAGCTATGATTGAACCATTGGGGTTTTCTCATGAGGCAAAGCTACTTAGCTGTGAGGTGACAAAGCACTGGCCCAGGCTGCCCAGAGAGGTGGTGAAATCTCCTTCTCTAGAGAGATTCCAAAGGCATCTGCAGGTGATCCTGGGCAACCTGCTCTGGGTGACCCTGCTTTAGTATGTTTTAGGGCATGTATGCTCCACAGGGTTAAGTGAAGCAAAGCAAAGTGTGCTACTGGCCCTTGTGCAATGCACCCTGTTAACAGCATTAATTGGACAATGCTGTCATGAGGTGAAGCTGTAGATGTAGCATATTCAATGAGAAAACACAATAAGCACGTTCCCCGTTGCCAGGACTTGAGCTGCCAACATCAGCAACTCCCCTGGGGAGGGAAGTGGAGCAAGGGAAGGAGCTGCAAGCAGGGAGCAGCTTCCACAGCTCCCTAGCAATTGCTCACATCTAAAGAGATGCTTTAGCAGAAAGAGAGTCTGAGATACATGATACGCACATGAGGTTACTGGAGGGTTGCTCAGAGCCTCCCTGGAGCAAGTCCTTTGGTGGCACATCTTGAAGCAGCAGGAATATTTTGAGGTTGCAACCAAATGTTCTGAAGACTGCAAGGAAAAATAACTTATTTAAAAGGGAAAAGAAAAAAAAAGCATCTTTAAGAAACTCAGAAGCACGGATCAAGGTCTTGTTTTCCTTAGCCCAATGGTGAAGGAAAACTGTTGTCAGAAGTACAAGTATTTAAACAGTCTATGACAGCAAGAAAACAAATGACTACTTTTGCCAGTGACCGAGGAGAGCTCAGCTGCTTGCTGCAAGCCAGAGGGATTTGCATCCAGCCCAGAGCTGGAAACACTCTCTGGAGCAGAAATCTCTCTCCTCATCCTCCCTAGTGCCTGTCACATCAGGCATGAAGCAAACCTCAAAGGTCCTGATCACACGAGTCTGTTCCCATGTGGATCTCTGCCACCTGGTCCCACGTGGTGGGTGGTACGAGGAGGACCCACTTGCCATGGGGTTGAGCCACTGTCCTATGCTTCCTTTCTGTGCCACTGCTTCCAGCAGTTGAAAACAAGCCATCAGTGCAGAAATGTGCAAATATTTCTCGCCCACTCCTAGCCATGTTGCAAAGAAACCTGTTGTGGTTAACTGACTCGGTCAGTTCTGTAGGGATTTTCCAAAGTTTCCTATAAAAAGAAATCTGTGGGAAATGAAGGATTGCATAATCACTAACACATGCCAATTCATATAAAGCCTATTATCTTTTATGGCATTTTGTACTCTAATGTCCTAACTCTGCTGAACTGCTAACTTACAATTCTTTTTCCCTATTCAATTATTTACACATCTTGCTCTCTCTGACCCCTTCACATCAGTAAGATACTTGACATCTATGTTAGGAAAGAAGGCAAAAGACAAAGGGTCCCTTCTCCTTTTCTCACATCATCTTTTTCCCACCTTCATAAGAACAACCAAACAACAGTCTCCTTGAGACTGGGAAGAAACTTTTCCAGTGGAAAAGGCAATAATATTAGCCATGTCTTGCTGCCACAAAATATTATCTTGTAATCTTAAGGAATATACATTTTTACAGAGGTTTGCCAAGGTCCCTGATAGAAATGGTCAGCATTTGTGGTTTGAAAATTACATAGTCCCTTGAAAAAGCTGGAAGTTGCCTACAGGTCGTCTAAGTGATTCTTAGAAATAACCCCCAAGTGGTTTGGAAGTCCTAATTACACTGTATTTCAATTGGATTTAAGTTGCTAAAATACAGACTTTAATATGAATTTCAGACCTTTAAAAGCCTTTTGGGTTTGGCTCTTAGGAGCCTGACGTCTCCTAAAATTTAGGTTTAAAGTAGCAGGTTGGGAAGGGAAGCCTAGAGGTAAGTTTGGAGGTAGAGATGAGACCTGATGATGCTGAAGATGAGGAAGAAGGGAAGCAATGCAAACCCATGGTATTCATGCAACAAATCAAACAATTGCAACAAAAAATGAACTACAGCTTTGTCCTCTCCTTTCTCATTCTTGAGATATTAATGGTTTTGACTCCATTCCCCTCTGGACAAGGAAGCAGTGGCCAGCAGCTCCCCGTTTTGTCTGACACATTTTCCAAGGCCTGCCATTCCTAGCAAGTCAACATGAACTATTTTTTTTTTCTTCTGACTCCCAGCAAGCAAGAGCAGAAAAGCTCTTCATCAAGGTGAGAAGCATGTCAGGCCAACAAACAAGTCCCTGCAAACCACATTATCTTTTCCAGAAGAAGATTCTTGCCATCATCTACGTGAGCTGGCTTTTACAAAGAGACCTATTTCAGATCTCTTGTGCTATTCCTTTTATTCTTATATATATTCTTATCCAAATGTTCTTTTATTTCTTTAATGAACATGTTCCTGAACTTAGATTGCATTTTGCTTGAATTAGAAATAATTTCTGCACCTACTTAGCAGCATTCACAGAATCACAGAATGTTAGGAGCTGGAAGGAATCTCAAAAGATCATCTAGTCTAACCCCCCTGCCAGAGCAGGATTCCCTAGACCAGGTCACACAGAAGTGTGTCCAGAGGGGTTTTGAATATCTCCAGAGAAGGAGACTCCACAACCTCTCTGGGCAGTCTGTGCCAGTGCTCTGTCACCTCAACTGGGAAAAAATACTTTCTTGTGTTCACATGGAATCTCCTATGCTTCAGCTTACAGCCACTGCCCCTTGTCCTGTCACTGGGCTCCACTGGGAAAAGCCTGACCCCATCCCCCTGACACACACCCTTCACATATTTATTCACACCCTGCAAACATCTGCTTGTTGTCAAGGGCTCCTGAGGACCTCCAGCACCTGTCATCCTCTGCTAACATCAACCTTTTCTTATGGGCTGGTCTCCAGAAAAGATTATGGACAGTTGTAAAATGCACCCCTCTTAAACCATTATGTCTCTGCTATGGATCAGGGGTTCAGACAGGAAGGTCCATTCACTTCCATTCCTCCCCTAGTGTCTGTAGCATCCTTTCTTGATTCTCCCTTCAAAAATATACTTACTTATGTTTCTATTGGTCTTGTAAGATCTACTGTGGTTCTACCTCTTCCCATTAACCATTCAGTCCTCTGGTAACATTTGAAAGCACTTTATCTGCCTATATAATTTAATAATCATTTTGTTATTGCCTCACTAACAAAAAAAAAATAAGAAATTAACTGATCAGACACCTAGTGCTCCTTAAATGCAGATAGATATTTTGTGGTTGAATAACAACATCTGTTTTGATTTTCCAGCCACAAAAGTGCATTTAATCTGGCCTTCCTTTATTTGAACTTTTCACATCTGCTCAGCCCTGCTTCCCATAAACTAAATACCAGACCCTTTCACAATGTAGGAAACTTACCTGCAACCAGTTTGTTGTCCCAGCTCCAAGGACTTCTTTATAGGAGTCAGATAAATATGTCAAAAGACTAATAAATATATATACTTCATACACTGTATATTTATTAGAAGTTACTGTTTATTTTCTCAGGCCCAAATGGTTGATATTCACAGGCCTGATCCCACAAAACTTATTTCCATGAATGAACTCATTTACTTTTATTAAAGTATGTTATAGGATGGTGCCCCATATTCCACCCAAAATTGACACAATGCACTACAACATCAGTTGCAGATTGAAGCAATCAGAAGTTCTAGGGATGGTCAAAGGCACTGTGCTTTCAGCAAATAAGTCATGAGGTGGATTTAAAATACCATTTTCAGGGTGATCTCTGAAGACCTGGTAGTGGGTTATGAAGTTGGACTTATTCTGATCTCTTCAGAGGTGAGTAAAGTCAGGAAGGAAAACAACTCCAGTCAGGAACAGTTTGCCTTTTTAAATTAATAAATGAAAAGAGGCATTTAGTTTCCAATTGCAGGTCAGATCCCAAAACTAAGAGATGTTTCATTCAAAACTAAAAAAAATAAATGAAAATTTAGTGTTTAAGTGAGGGGATATGAAACTTCAACTGAAGCAAAGGGGGCTGAGGGCTTTTGCCACAGGCATCAGCAGGATGGGAAATGTATCCCAGGTATCAAGTAAATAGTAAGGGTCATTCTTCAAAGTCAAACCCAAACTCCAGAAGAATTTTGCTCTGTTGATGTGACCAGAAAGATATGCAAAAAAACACCCTTCTCATCAGCCTCTTCAGAATACCTTCATCTACTCAGCATTTCTTTCCACTTGTAGAAAGATATATCTGGAGAACTCCTACATCTCTGGGCCCCATGCAGCTGAGGCTGTGTCTGCAGCAAATCTGCAATATTAGGCCACTTGTCTCAGACAGATAACTCAGCAGATAGCTCTTCAAAGCACAGGAGAAAGCACTGCTTGCAAAGCAGCTGAGAAATCAACATTTCCCTTGTCCCAGGGTACCCAGAGTTACCTCTTCTCTTCAAAGCCTCCTACTTCTGCTGCAGTGGAGCACCAAGATTCTGCTCTTTTCTGTTGTTTGAAATCTCCAACAAAACTTAGGCTCTATGAATTGCCTCTCCCATTAAATATAGCTTTACCAAGCCAAAAATACCCATCAACACCAGGGTCTTAAACAGAGAAAAAGGAAAGCACAACAAGGACCATGGTGGCTTTGGGAAGAGTTGGAGAAGAAAAGCTATATCTATGCACTGCCCTTGATTTACACCTTGATTTTTTTCCTCCTGCACAAAGGATTGAAACTGTGTCATGGTGGAACAGTTGTGAGCATCACAAAGAACTTAACAAGTCAGAAATGGATTAAAAAGCACTTTATGGCTTGTTAAAGAAATCCCCCTGTTCCTCAGAAGCATTTTTAGCATCTTATTAGTGGTATTTGATCTGACTAGCATATTGACTCGTCAGTTGAATAGGAGATGAATCCTTTCTGATGGACCACAAAGGGAGTATAAATTCAAATGAGGCACTTCTCCAAATTTTTATTTTAGTATAATCCCAAAGAGCCAATAACATCTGCAGAGGTTTGTTCTGTGCCCCACAAAAGGCTATCCTAATGATCTTTTAAATCATGCAGGTTTTGCCCTCCCTAAAAGTAATTGTTGCATTTGTATTTCACTCAGATGATAGTGAGTTGGAAGTTCTCTTTTGCCTCTTTTCTGAAATGCTCAGAACTTATTTGGCCTAAGAAAATAATCTATAAGAATACATGTTTCAACATTTTTTTTTCCTTCTTAAACCATCTGTCCTGGAATCAGTTCTTTACCATCAGTTGAATTCACCATCAATGTCTCTCTTGTACAAAGTAGTTCAGAATTTGACAAATGAAAGATAAGAGAGACATGGGAGGAAAATAAGCAAAAAGCCTCAGTTCTTTCAATTGATCTCTGATCTGACATGTGTTTGATCTACTCAATCTATAACTGTTCAGCACTGGATTCAGTGTCACCAATACAGACACTACTATGGACCCACAATTGCCTTGCATTAGACAAAAGCCAGGAAAGATTCTTCTAGCCATTTTGGAGCAGTTCTAACATTATCTAAGATTTTGTACTTAGGAATAAGCTGGAGACCTCCAGCTCATTATGAAAACAGTAATTTATAGCTACACAGACATTATGATTTCACAGTGTTTTGATAGTTACGCCTTCACTATCCACATGGAACATTCAAAAACAGATTAGAAGCCATTAATCTCAGAAATATGAGGGGTTTGTAGCCTAAAGATGAACTCAGAACATTCACAGTCTAAGTTTCTTTCTTCATCTAGGTGTATGATTCTATTAAGGTGTTATATGCTACTCTAGGAACAGGCCAAGAATTATACTTAGATGTATTGTGGTATAAATACTGGATTATAAATCAGGCATCTGACTACTTTGTCATAAGTACTCTTATTGACCTTGGACAAGTATTTAGGTTGGAAACCATTTTAGGCTGTTCCTGTCTCTCATTCCAATTTCCAACAGCACTTAGTGCTTTGGATCCCCAGATGCAATTTCATCCTTTGGGCACAACCAGTAACCATAACCTCCTACTTCAAAAGTCTTTCATTATAAAGTTTAAATCCCTCAAAGTTAGAGATCAGGTCAAATCAAATCTGCATATTTTCTACACCTCTGCCTTGACATATGAGGGAGATTGACTCAGTTCAGACCTTTGCAGTAGGCTGTTAATACCACCAGAGCTTGATTTCAGATGCTTGGTTCCAGTATGCCTAGGCTCTGATCAATGGCAGGTCCAAATCCAAAGCTGGATCCCAAACTTGTGGTATGGGCCCATCTGCACTTGAAAGCAATGTTTTAAAGAAAGAAAAGCTAAGAAAATCATGACAATCTTTCTGAATACCACATACAACAGATTTATGAACCCAAGCAACTGCATTTTTTCCTGTGTAAAAATCAAAACTACCACAGGATTTCCCGTTCTTATAGACCATATGCTTTATACAGCTTTGTTGAAAATTCCCAGTGTCCTAACATTGTGAAACTTCTGAGCATCTACTGTTTTTCTGCTCTGAACACTAGGCTACAATCTAAAATTATTTTTTGTATAGGAAAAGTGATTTTTATCTATTTACTTTTGCAACATGGATACGAGTGGCGAAAGCATCGTACCCAATTAACCCCATGGGTATCAGCCTGAAATGTGATTAATTCTCTTAAATGACAAGTGTGCTTATTTCAGTCTAACTGGCTGTATACATTGGGTCAGGAAACATTCAAAACCAAGTCCTGCAAACTGCCAGTGCACCCTCTTCTCAGGATCTTCTGAGTGCAATCTTCAGTTCACCAACAGTCAGGAGCACATCAAGCAAAACTCCAACAACACTGAAGGAAACTCGTAAACGTTTGCAAATTCATTTTATGGATTAATGACCCTACATATAAGAATTGACATTTCCAGGACAAATGACTTCTTTATCCTACCAATATTTCAGCAGTTTTTGCTTACACCAAAGCAGAGGCAATTTCTTTTTTTCTTTCTCCAGATCAAAAAGGATGTAAAATCTGGGAAGATTTAACAATAAAATAAAAACAATGGGGAATGTAAATGTTAACCATCTGCAATTGTCGTTACTGCTGCTTCTTATGATGTGATCTCTCTATCAATGGTATTTTGCTTTCACTTTTGTTACCTCTCTCAACTTTTCAATCTATTATGGTTAATCATTGATAAACAAAAACTTTGACTGACTTAAAAAGTGGCAATCATCTCATCTAAATTTAACCGTGTAAAAGTCAAACACCTACTCCAAGCTACTCGTGAAGGCTCCTTCTATAGATAGTGGTAACAGATTGGCATTTTCAGAGAGAGACTTATCCTACCTGTCTTACACACTTGTTTTAAGATGGGATTAATCACCCTCTGGAAGTACTTTCTTCTTCTGGGTTCCTTGGATTGACTTCAGTAGAAAGTAACACACCTGTTTTGTCAAAAAGGTAAAAAAGAGTCCAAGAGATTCTTTTAGACCTTGCTCTTGAATCCACAGTGGTATTGGCCCTCAAAAGTACAGGTCCTCTACAGTACAGAAAGGCTCCTTTAAAAGGCAGATGGGAATAAGATAGGTAGAGACAGTCAGGATCACAGCCAATCTTTACAGTACTGGCAGTGTTAGATAAATGGTTGGATCCATGATCTTTAAGATCTCTTCCAACCAAAACAATTCTGTCATTGTCACCTGCCTCAGCTTTCTACCTTTAAGGCTAGTAAGAAGCAATGCTAAGGAAAACCAAAGCACCAGAGGTTATCAAACCTTTTTACTCTGTATTTCTTTATCCACACAAACCATGGGGATTTGCCATAATTTCACTCTAAGTGGAACTCCAGTGACAGAAACTTTTTCTAGGCTTTGTCAGGAGAAGTGGACTGTCCAATAGCTGTTCTCCTTCAGAAGAAAAGCAAAGTAACACCAGCATCTCCCTTTTTCACATGAGATCAGCTCCAGCTCCACAGAGAGGAGGACCACACACCAACCACTGCTTCAGGACACGAGCCTTAGGAGGCAATTCAACGGAAACTTCTAATACCCTGAAAAGTCATTCAAATGAAAAGATGCTGATGCTGATGAGGGAAGAAACATTCTTTTTGGCATCTCTCCATTTGAAATTCTGCTACAGTGACAGTATCTGGATTAGACTCCAGGACAGTATTTCTGAAACAGCAGGAACCCTGCTTACTGCATCAGTTTTGAATTATAAGATCTTCCAAAGATGTCAACACCACTTTCCTGGAGACTTTCCTGAAATTAAAACACTCAGCCTTTTCCCTAAGCCTTCAGAGAGTCATATGGATCCATTGCCCAGTGCCACCATTTGTATTATGATTTGCCTATGTTGGGTCACTGCTACTTCTTCATTTCTCCTCTAGAGTCAGCCTCCCTCTTTGATGTTATTCAGTCACTATTTCCTTTCCCTTTACTTTTATCTCTGTCCTGGCATTCTTCCTTTAAGCATCCTCTTTACCAGATGGTCTCCATCTCTCCTTCAGAAGTGCCCAAAATATTCCTACTGCCTCCTCTTGATCTTCCCCCAGCAGCAAACCTCTTCATCCTACAGAGCTCAAATACCAATGGATTTCTCCTCCTTGCTGCTCTGTGTCTTTTTTTTTTCCACTTTGAAAAGGAATTCACTGGAAGCAGCTAACCTCCAATGCTCATTATGCATGATGCACTCATTTATAAGAGTTTACCCAGGAGAAAAATTCAGATGGGATGTACGCTGGTACAATTGCATTTTTTCAAGTGGAAGAGCATCTGATGTCTGTATGCTGAACTGGAGCTCTAGTTTTTAAACAGGAGCTCCAACTATTTCATTCAGAAATCCATATGGATCCTTTAATCTGAAGGTCAAAACAGCTTTCATGAAAGATGCTGAAAACAATGATACTTTCTACTCACCAGCATAATTATATAAAGATGAGTCAATATTGTTGTACCATCAGAGGATTCAACAAAATCTCTGTATTATGTATTTTTAAGATGGGGTTTAGAGGCTGTAAGATGAGGCTTCAGAAGTTTACAGAGAGAAGGGGAAAAAAAAAAAAATCTTGTCACAATTTATATCTTCCTAATAGGTCACAGAAACTCTGAGGATAACAGTTGCTTTTACTTGCAGTTGGCAGCGCACTGTAATCGAGAATAAAGCTCTAGATATTTTTGTGGAAGTACAAGCACTTACTAAAATGCAGCAGCATAATAATGTATTATATATTATACAAATGCAGCGAGGTGGGATTTGTGTTTGTCTCTTTGCAAGAGAAGAAAGAACTCTGAAATGACCTTCTGTTCAGAAGTTTCTTTGAAAAAGGCTTGGCCTGAAACCACTTCACTACTATTGATATAGTCTGGTTTTTGTACATAAATCTTAAATGTAAGCATTGCTTCAAAAATAACTAAGCAATCACAAAGCTTTACTTTTCAGATTCAATTGCCTTCAAAATCCTTTACTGAAGTCCCCTTGGCACTGTCACTTCAAAATCAGGATAATGCCGTATAGTGTTTCTCAGTTCCAGTAAAACAAAAAGCTTATTGAATAAATACGTGTGAAAACACTGCAGACAAAACCATCTCAGCACTCACCACCTGACCAGCTTGTGGTGACCCTCCCTGGTGACCTGTGTGGGCTCAGCACTCGACTTCTTGGCATCCCACACCACTGTTCAGTTCCACCGGCTTTGTCCTTAAAATGGTAGCAAAACACACGTTTTTCTTGCAGAAACCTAATAGCAGGCTTTAGACATCAAGGAACAGCAAGGTGACCTAGGATTTCCATATGCAGGAAGCTGCTGATCAAATACTATATCCCTTTTTTAATCTGCTGCTTCTATCATGAATATACAGAAAACCTTCTGGTTCTGATAATCCCTTAACTCTGGGGCTTGTAAGGAGAGCTTGCAACACTACCCCGTCATGGAATGTAAAGGGAGAATAAAAAAAATCAAGTATTTACCATCTCATGCCTTGTTCTGCTCTGAAAAAAATGACTATGGAATGTCTTTATTTTTTCCACACATCACCTTCCAGCATATCATTGAATCACAGAATGGCTTGGGCTGGAAAGGACCTCTAAGGGTCGTCTAGTCCAAGCCCCCTGCACCCAGCAGGGACATCTGTATCTAGATCAGGTTGCTTAGAGCCCCAAACAACCTGGCCTGGAATGGTTTCAGGGATGGGACATCTCCCACCTCTCTGGGCAATCTGGGCCAAGGTCTCTCCACTCTCATTGAAAAAAAATTTCTTCCTTTCTTCTTTTTTCTAGTTGAAATCCTCCTCTTTTAGTTTAAAAGCATCACCTCTTGCCCTGTCACAACAGGGTTTGCTATCCTACACTTCCCTGCAGTTAAACTATTAGCTCATCCCCATAGATTCCATTACTGCAGCAAGACAGCAGCTATGTCCCGGTAGTCAGGTTCCCCTCACCTCCCAGGGCCATGGTCTCAAGTGTCTAAGTCACTACAGCTAGAGTCACACCCAGCAACCATTTGCTGTCTTTCAGGCATTCACCATTGTCAGGAAGCACATGGCTGGTCCTGGTTCACCACTGACTGCACCAAACTACCACCAAGAAAGACAACGTCCACTAAGATTTGATTCTGCTTTCAGAAAGGTTCTCCCTCTTCTTAAGTTGCTGCAACTTTATGTTTCATTTTGTTATCAAAAAGCCTCAATAGTCTTCAGAAAGAAAAATAAAAGAGGGATCTCATAAGAAAATGTATTTTTGTTAGCAGGTGAGGTAACAGGGATTTTCAGTTGTGAAGGATCTTTTCAGTGTTTACAGTGAAAGGCAAGACTCAATTCTATTTCTGACTCATTAAGTCCATTTTAAACAGAAAAATGTACCAAGTAATTCTTAAAGAAAAGCAACTGAATAAGGACAACCAATGGTCTGTTTCTAATAAATATGAAGAGCTGTGAACCTGTAGTTCCAGTACTAAGAATGAGAGGGACACTGAGTAACCAGAGATGTTCTTTTCTTCTGAAGACTAAAAAAATCCAACAGGGAAGACAGTAAAAACTAGCAGTGGGGCTGAGGAACTGCAGTTTTCTCTCACCTGCACATGAAGTGGTCTCAGCTGTGATAGTCACACAGAATCATTAAGGCTGGAAGAAATCCCTAAGATCATTAAATCCAACTGTCAACCTATCACCATCATGCCACTTAAACCATGTCCGTAAGTATCACATCTCCATGTTTTTTAAACACCTCCAGGGATGGTGACTCCAGCACTGCCCTGGCCAGCCTGGGCCAATATCTAACAACTCTTTCAGGGAAAAAAAATTTTCCTGATATCCAATCTAAACTTCCCCTGGTGCAACTTGAGGCCATTTCCTCTTGTCCTGTCACTGGTAATCCAGGAGAAGAGACCAACCCCCATCTCCCTACAACCTCCCTTCAGGCAGTTGTAGAGAGAGATAAGGTCTCCCCTGAGCCTCCTCTTCCTCAGACTAAACAAGCTCGGTTCCCTCAGCTGCTCCTCATAAGACTTATCCTCCAGACCATTGACCAGCCTCGTTGCCCTTTTCTGGACGCTCTCCAATGCCTCTTTCCTGTAGTGGGAACCCCAAACCTTAGCTCCTCTATGAAGCTAGCACTGTTTTTCCACCCCCAATCATGTATTTCTAAATCCTTCACTTCCATAAACTTAGCCATGGATGGCTAGTGCCCAAACTAAGTGTGCAGAGCCCAGGGATGTGGCCTTGACATAAGCAGGGTGAGGAGAGCATCGTTCACTTAACGGTGGGACAGCAACGAACGCCTGATGCTCCACACTTTATGTCATGATGTGCAACAGATGTCTAACTCCTTGCTGTTAGCCAAGGCAGATAAAACAACAAAAAAAATAAAACCAGTGGAAAAATGCTGCAAATTGAGGTAGGGTCAGCTCTGCAATATAGGAGATCAAGCTAGACAGAGACTGAAATAATTTTCCCCTTGATTCAAAGCAGATAAATAAGTGAGAGAGAGAAGGAAGTAAAACACGTAATACAGAAAGAAAGATAAGAAAGAAGCTGCTGATCTTCTGTATGGGAACCAACTGCTGCATATGTATTTCCTATGTAATTCAATTTAATTCCCCAAGTTGTGAATCTGAAACACTTTGCAGGAAGTGGGCCATGGACTGAGTTTAAAAAATGTTGTTTGGAACACTAGAGGATTTTCAGATAATTCAGCCAATGCACTGGACAGTCAACCTGCAGAGCAGAGGGGTTTGCACATGCAGGGGTAGATGTCTCACTCAGGGAAAAAGGGCACCTAAGTATTCAAGTTCATCATTTATATTCCCATGCTTATACATTCTTCTAAGATTGTTGTGTAGTGGCAATATAAAATGTAAAGTTTCCTCCTGGTTACATACACATCACTGTGGACATAAAGGGATCCACTAGAGTTAGGGAGGGTGAGTGCACACTAACCCCCAAAATAAAGGCTATTTCTAATGTAATTAACATAAACCCAAATACCCTGCAAACTGGGGTGGCTGCTTGTTCATAAATTAACACAGAAGAGGCTGTCTGGAATGCAACATGTGCAGTTTTCACACATGGCAAAAGTTTGCCAGTAGTTGTGTCCACGACAGGGTGAAGGCTATGTGAGCATCAAGCACGTTTTCATCTGGCCTTAGACTTAAAAATAACAGTAAAAAATCAAACACAAACAGTTATTTTCTTTCTTTTGGGATTTGGCACATGTGCTCTGACAGACATAGATGGAAACTTCTAAAATAAATTAAGGAATGAAGTTGTCAGTTTATTAATCAAGGTTTACCTGCTTCACATTACAGGGAGACAAATTAAACAAGCTACCATGGTACTAAGAAAACATCTGCTAACAAAGTCAGAAGTAATGATAAACAAACTTGAGTTCCCTTTGTGGTTGATTTCCATCCAGCTGCATTTAATTATAAAAGAGCTATCAAAGAAAGCTCCCCATTAGCAGCTAATTCAGAATGACTTCAGAAGAAAATCCCAGAGCCTCCAGTGATATCTCTCCAACAACTTTCTCATCACTGCAAGTGTTTGAAAAGAGCTGAATTAGACCCTTTTAGTGATCAGCCCTCCTGTTGACTGTCAGAGTAAAACAAAGATGATGTATATTTCCAGTACCTGTGATTGCCTGTTTTTAAAGCACTCTTACTGGCAAGACCTGTAAGGTCTAGCAGACTCTTGCAAGTAAGTTCTACCACAAACATCACTGTCAGTATAAGGAAGAATTTTTTTACAATGAAGGTAGTGAAACAGTGCCCTAGGTTGCCCAGAGAGGTGGTAGATGTCCCATCCCTGGAACCATTCCAGGTTAGGTGATTTGTGGCTCTGAGCAACCTGCTCTAGTTGCAGATGTCCCTGCTGAGTGCAAGGCAGTTGGACTAGATGACCTCGGAAGGTCCCTTCCAACCCAAACCATCGCATGATTTTTTGTGTCTAATCCCAAACTGCTATTCTGAACTGGCACAGCCACATCTGAATGTTACCAAAATATAGCAGAAATATATCAAAATTTAAAACAAAAAAAATGAGCAAACACATCAGACTTCCACAATTACTCCTTAAATTGAGAAATTTTAGCAATTTTATGGTTAGCGAACCTACCCATCAAACCAACAAAGTGAAAGCTTTTCAGTCCATCAAGAACTACTAGAAATTTTTATAGAACTCCCTAAAGTCCAGCAAAAATCATGACCTCTCCAAAGAGCAAATAATAGCCTCTTCCTACTGGAAGATTTGGACCATGGCAAGCAGATAAGTATGTTAAAACATTAAATTAATACAATATTCTATTTTCCCCCTCTTATTCTTTTCCTTTAAGACCATAATGGGGGAATTCTTCCCTGAAACCTGCTATCTGGTCATCAAACAAAGATGAAATCCAAAACAACCCAGTATACCAGACCTGCAGAGCTGTATTTGTGCTTCCACTGCTCCCAGAGGAGAGCACACCACATAGTAGTTACTTGACTTGGGGTGGGGGTTGGTGAGGTGTAAGTTCAAAGGGCAGCAGCACACGCTGGGAAATCCTCCCAATCCATTTTCTACCAACTGTTTTAACGATGCCACAAGCAATGGTGAAGAGGGTAACACAGGTAGAAAAGCAAGAAAACTTTCCCTACAGTTGATTTTTTTGTTTGGTCTCCAGGCACTCTTGAAAAATCTGTAGGCACTTTATAGAGGAATTGTTTCCCCCCCTCCTTTCCCACCCCCCCAAAAAAAGAATAAAGGGGTTGGCTCTGATTCATGCTATTCTAAGATGTTGAAGAAAAGACATTATTATATATGCACATGGTAATCAACCAAAAGTTCATGGAACTATTGCTGTTGATGTGGTTCTTCCTGGCTCTTCTAGAAAACATTTAATGGTGTACCTGGCCTAGAAGTTGGAGAGCTGAAGAAGAAAATGATAACATGGTTTAACAGACCCTTTGTTTACGTAAACATCCATCCACAATCTGTGTCTGATGGGGAGAGCATACGGCTTTCATTTTACCCTTGGCACATGGATCAAACAATGCTGCCAATATCTATTGTTCTCCTCATAACAATATGCCTGGTGGTTTCAACATATCCTCTCCATTAGCTGGCTTCAGATCAAGCATTGCCTGTGTATGTGCTTGTGTCTTCATAGAAATGGAATATGGATTTATTTTTTAATTTGTTTTTTTTTTTACTTGTGTTTTTTTTTTTTTTCTCCTTTGTACCAAATGTGTAAGAAGGAAAAGAGTTGAGAATGGTGGTCAACTGCCCCTGTGAGTCATGCTCTCAGCTTGCTTCAGACCACGTGGCAGAGCTGACACATGGGTGGGAAGAAGGGTTTGGTTTGGATTTGCAAAGACCTGGCCATCAAATGTAAGGGTGGGTTTTTTGGTGTGTGGATTTTTTTTTTCCCCTCAAAAAAAAAACCCCAAACCCCAGAGGAAGTGGTGAGTCAGATCCTTATCCAATTTTATCTGGGCTTCAGCAAACCTTTCTGGATTTGGTCCATCTCTGATCTACACAAGCCCTGCTCTGGCACATGGACACATGAGGTAGCTGTGAGAAGGGTGATTTGAGTTGTTTTTTCTTGCTGTGTTTTCCTTCTCTTATTTTCCTCACTTTTATTCCCTTTCTATTTGCTGCACAACACCATGATAGTGCCCTCTTTCTATCAATATGCAGCTTCTGTAGAAGCAGCAAAAAGGAGAAGATTGGGGTGTGAGGAACAGCATGAGGAGAAACCTCAGATGGTCTCCCCAAGCCAGAGTAGCTTGTCATCTCCATCCTAATCTCCTCAGCTCCTGCCTCGGCCCCTGGGTCAACAGCAATGCTTTCTTATGTTTCCAACAGCAATCAAACTTGACATTTCTCCTCTATATTGTGCTGCATTTCAGCCCAGACTTGCAAATGTTTCATCCAAAATTCACTTAAGTCAACAGAAGGCATCTCATGGCCTTCAATGTACTTTGGATCTGGTGTTTTCTTTCCACCTGATCACTAAGGTTTGATTTATGTGGGCTAAATTAGTGAGAAAACAGAGTGTTCTGATTTCTCTGGTGCCATTTTCACAATAATGGAGAAAGCCTCAGTGAAAAAAAAAAAAAAAGAACCAGCACTAGTAAAGACAACAATTACATTTGGGCCATTCAGGGAATTTACTCTCTTTGGTGGTTTCTTTTATCCATGATATTTTGCTTTCAAAGGCTGAAAGATGATGCTCAAAGAACTGAAAGGGAAGAGTTGATCACAGAATCATTAAGGCTGGAAGAAATCCTGAAGATCATCCAGTCCAACTACCAATCACCACCATGTCACTAAACCATGTCCTTAAGTACCACATCTAGATGCTTTTTCAACCCCTCCAGAGATGGTGACTCCACCACTTCCCTGGGCAGCCTGTGCCAATGCCTAGTAACTCTTTCTGTGAAGAATTTTTTTCCTGATATCCAATCTAAACTTCATCTGGTGCATCTTGAGGCCATTTTCCTCTGGTACTGTCCTGCCTTGATCAGAAAGCTGCTACTGTGGGAGGCAGCAGCCAGGCACCATTGGGTGCTCCAGGACCTTATATGTGGCATAAAAGCAGGAGTGAAAGCTTGTGGGAGCTTTGGGGAAGGAGACAGCTCTGGGAGATAACACAGCAGTAATTAGCATCACCAAAAATAGGGATCTGAAGGTCTTTTTCCCATGCTCTCATGACACTCCTCCTCACTGGAAGTAGTAATCTTGAAAAGCCTTAGGATTTTATTCAGCATTTCTGTTTTCTTCCTACTGCACTGTTTCTCACTTCTCAGTTGCTCTCCAGTTTCAATGTTTTACCTTCTGAATGTGCTGAATCTAAGCCCAAGGCTTGGAATGATTTCACTGACCCTATAACGCTGCATACCAGCACAGATACACATCTTTTAGGTTTACTTTTATCTATGCTAATTTTGCTTCCCCCTCACATTTGCAAGCTGAGAGCAACGACAAGGCTTCCTGTGCATCCCAGGCTACAGTTTAAGGACTTTAAGAAGAATTAGGCTGGATGCTGCTTGTGCACTGGTATCTCTGCAGCACAGCTCTTGGTCTCAAATGCTACATGTGTGCTTCAGCCTGTTCTCCACTGTCAGAGCACTAAGGTTTTTCTATAAACTGAGTCATTAAGACTATCAGAATGTAATTATCTCTGCTGTACAGAACAAGTGAAGGCTTCCCCCCTGGTAATGGAACAGCAAGAGAAAGAAAAAAGGGGGTAGGAGAGCCCTTCTTTGATTTGTGGAATTACTATTTTACTCAGAAAACTACCACAGGTCTAGCATTACTCTAAACACACTGAGAAGAGTAACAGTCAAGTCACAAACCTTAATGCCTGAACCCTTCTAGAACCAGCATACTTCATTAAATCAGTCTGGTAGTTCCTGTATTTTTTTATTGAGTTTCTGGGGTCAAACTAAAGCTGGGGAATTACTCCTCACAAACACACCTACAGGACATGGAGAGAATGGGAGGCAGGACTTATGTTTGAGCTTTATGGGGAAAGACTTTGAAATTGTCTGATACCACAGATCTAAATTTATTACAGAATTCATTACCTTACTTAAGTGGCACTCATTAATACATGATGTTTTGTCATGTTCTCTATTGTATATAAGCATGCAATATAGTGTAATACAAATTGTAGCTGTTATTAAACAACAATGTAATCAAGAGGCTTTGACAAATCTATCTATAGACTAGCAATGACTTTTTTTGCCAGTGTTTGATGTTAGGAGTTCATCAATTTTACTACCATTTTGGTTTCATCCTGAAAGAGCAAATTATCATTGTAAAAATCCTTTTTGCCCTGAATCCATGCAGTTAGCTTCAAAAATGTTTCATCCTTCCTGGCCATTGTCACATTAGGCATAGAACATAATTTGAGTTTAAATACAGTGAAAAAATCAAAAGAGCAGCTGTCACCACACAGATAGGTCATGCAGCAGAGTTACTACAGGGTTACATTTCACTTGCCTCTTTTGTATCCAGCTTGCACTCTGCAGTTGCTGGAGCTCTGCTCCAGAGTTTGAAAGCACCTCTGGAAAAAGGTTTCTAACCAAACACCCATTGTGGACTCCAAAACAACCCCCAAAAAGGCCTGCAAGTGAAGGAATTAAGGCAGTATTAAGCCAAGCTGAAGAAAATGCTGGCATATAATTAACATAGCATTGTCAAAGATATCTCTTGGTTAATTTTAGTGGGGAAAATATGGTATCTCAGATACCATGATATGGGTGTTTGTTCACAGCCACTGTACCTGTCAACTATTATTACACTGATGCTGCCGTGTTCCCTGAGCTGTTTTGATTTCTTAACAAGAAGAGAATTTTCTCTGATGTGCCATCTGTAAGGTGCAGTT
The DNA here is from genome assembly GCA_013399015.1 of Galbula dea. Lineage (NCBI taxonomy): Eukaryota > Metazoa > Chordata > Aves > Piciformes > Galbulidae > Galbula > Galbula dea. The sequence continues at coordinate 644,100 of VWZX01010081.1, forward strand.
TACCCAAGGAAAACTTTATCTCAAATTTTTAATAATTTTCTGTCAATTCCAATAAAATCTGATATATTTTTACAATACTTCCAAAATAATAGCAAATGTGACTCACCACATGTGCCATTATTTCATTTGCTGTTCCTCTTCTCCCACTGACTTTTCTTTCCAGCACAAAATGCAATTTAAATGTCAACTTGAACTAAAAAAGTTATATTCCTGTGGAGATTGCTGGTATCTCATACAATCTGAAATAATGCAACTGCTTTCTACTTCTTTACCTGTTTTCTTCTATTTTTAGTATCTCATTGTGCAAGTTCTAAAACCAATGAATGGGGAAAAGGATACTGAAATTGCACAGCTCATTTACACATAAGTGACAGCTCAAAGTGTCCTTTCATGCCTAGAAAGGGATGATCCCAAGTTCATCAGAGGAGCCATAGTTCATATAATGAATATATTTATGCACACTGAAGGATTACAAAGACTTCAGCAAGGCCACTGCTAGCTGCCTAAAATGAGAACCATAAACCAAAGGGAACAAGTGGTAGAAACAGAAAAAATAAGAAGGATGTTTATCTTACTTTTAGCATGAGTTTGTTAATTCAAGGCCCAGGCAGCAAAGACAATATCCATAGCTCAGGACATAACTGGTCTGGTTTATTCTGTCATTACACGTTATGCCTGGGCAACTCATTAAGGTTCATGAGGATATTCAGAGTCTTATCTTTTGGATTTAAGCCTTAGTGAGAATTTTGGGTTGCCCTAAGGAAGGTTTTATTCTTAGGCAGAGATGTTTACACTCTCCACAACTTGTTTTCTGTTGGGGCAGAACCACAAGTGTTGGGGACCATCAGTACCACATGGGCTTCCCCTTCTGGGACAAGGAGATTTTTTCAGCTCAACCTCACTATCATATTGGGAGGTTGTGGCCTTTTAACACTTAAGAGACCTATGAAAAAGATGGGGACAATCATTTTTAGCAGGGCCTGTTACAAAGAGACAAGGGGTGATGGTTTTAAACTGAAAGAGAGGAGATTTAGACTAGATAGAAGGAAGAAACTTTTCACACTGGCCCAGGTTGCCCAGAGATGATAGAAGCCACATCCCTGGAACCATTCCAGGTCAGGTTGCTTGTGGTTCTGATCAGCCTGATCTAGTTGCAGGAGGGTTGGACTAGATGACCTTTAGAGGTCACCTCTAACCCAAACTGCTTTATGATTCTATGATATAGCCAGGAAACAGTGATGGCAACCAACTGCCCTGCCTTAGTGCCAGAGTTCAAACCCCTTCTTTCCCTGCTGAATTTGTAGACATCTTTCTCACTTCCATAAAAATGCCTTTTTCATAAGATCACAGAGTTTTCATTATCTTTCTTGCCTAAAGATCATTTCTTTCTTCTGCACTTCCTTGGAAGATTGCTGAATGTCATTCTCTACTCCCTACAACATTGCACAACAGGCATGGGGCACCTGGGGGAAAACAGCTTCGTCTGCTGACATCAATTAGACGTCAAGAAGTTTAGCATTGTGAAAACTAAACCCTGAGATTTAGCCATAATCTCTGTGACAGTTCCCTAACTAAAACACTACCAGTGCTTACCAGATTGTGAGGATATACAGTAAAGACCAAGACAAGCAGTTTCTCCATTACTGGCGTCACAGAAATAGTTTGGACTTAAGGAGAAAGTTATAATTTGCATTTCAGGAGAGATAAAGCAAAAAGCTCTGTGCTATTCCAGTACACTGAGGATTGACTCCTGCCAGACTTAGAAAGGATAGAGTTGTCTTAGATTAGATCCAAATTAGAGGTGCAATATATCAAAGACGTCAAAAAACATCACAAAGTCTAGGAAGCAGCCTAGAGGTTAAAAGGAACTCAAAACTCACCTGGAATTGCCATACTGCTGCTGGAAAAATGCCTTCAAACAGGAGAGTTTTCAGCCAGCCTGTCTAGGACCTTCATCCCTTCTGAATACAGCTGCACAGCATATCCGTGGAGTAAAGTAGGTCCAACTCACCAATGGACTGGTTAGCATCTCTGCTGCTCTGATGATCACAAAACCAGATAGTCAGCAAGAAATCCAACCCAATATGTACCATCCCAGGCTGTTCAAGTCTAATAGCAGAAGAGGGAATCTCTCCTGCAGCCCCTGTATCTTCCAGGGGTTGAGAGGGTTGCTGTCCTCCACGGAAGGATGAGGAACACCTCATACTGCCTGTATTTACCTCTCAGAGGTGTTGGAAGCCATAATTAATTACTGTTTGTAGAACTCATTGAGATTGTTAGAGAAAGGCACTAGAGAGAGAGTGCTGTTATAAATTATTACACTTGAAAACGTTCAAACTCTTCAGCTTTCCACTGTTCGCCTTCTCACAAACTTGAAGCATTTCCTTTTCTCCTCCTGGAATAAAATTTGCCCTCTTGACACACACAAACCATTAGAGAGGTTGCACTTACTAGCACCTAAGAGTGTTTTCTCAAGTTTATTTTGACATTGACTTTTAATCAACAATGATGATGATTGAAAAGAGCTAGTCCAACGTTTCACTGAAAAGGAATATTAAAAGCACATTGTGTCTACCAAGCTATGCAATTAAAAAGTATGAGTCAAGTGCTGTTATTTAACACTTGACATTACTTGTTTTGAACTCTCCTGGCCCTGTTGTGTACATGGTTAAAATGTGCAATGCTGTGTGTTTCAAGTCAATTGGCTGTAAGCAATTTTATATTTTAATGAAAATAATTATACTTTGAGTAATATGAAGTGTATCTGAAGTATAACCCCTGATGCTACTTCTCCAGAATTAGCTGTGATATAAATTATCATGATTTATTGTGGTTACTCTGTGCTTTATATATTTACAAGGGATCCTGGCTAGCAGTGATGATTCTTAACCAACAAAGAATTGTATTTCAAAAGCCTTTTTTTTTTTCTTGGATCTCATCTGTAATTCTTCCACAAAAGTGATAAGATTTAACTATGCTGCAGTATGTGATGTTGCAAAGATGGCATTATTGTGCTGTCATTTTGACAGCTTACTTTAATTTATACCATTTAATGGCTGAATACTTTTTTCTTTTTTTTTTTTTCCTTTAAATCTGGTCTCATTCTTTCTTAATATACCATATGCCATAGATCCCACATGCACCTCTTTGCATAAGCACACCAATTTAAATCGTGACATAAAGCAACCTATGTGTCATACACAACCTATCTTTCGAGCGCCACATCAGAAGCTGAGGTCCTAGTTTGTTCTTCAAAGATGCTGTGGATCTTCTGGCATTTCTGAGCCCCAAGATGAAATATGTTAGACAATATGTTACATACTGATTGGTGTCTGTCCACCATGGAGATGGGCACTTTGCAGATACACTGTATAAAAATAAAATGAAAGTCATTTGCCTTGCTAGAAGCAGCAGTACAGGAAGTGTAAAGGTTATTATAATGACGCTACCGCAAAAGCTGATATCTGCAGCAGCTGGTACCCATTGCAACCACTATCTTAAACTATTTTGCCAGACAAAATCCCTTCCAGTTCCTAAAACATTTGACCAGCTAATGGTGACTACTCCCAAGTATGTGCAAAGGTTGGACAATCATTCCCTTTTATCTTCTTTTGATCATTCCCCTGTTGGGAGAATTATGGTGTCACCTCCAGGTGGAGAAGAGGACCTACCAGTCTGATCCAGGTGTCTCCTCACCTCTCATAAATCTAAACCTCAGCTCAGCAAATCTCAGCTCAACAGAGCTTCCACATCCAAACTCCTTTATTTAGGCACCTTTCCTAAAGGACATAGACACTCTGGATACTGAATATAAGGAAGAAATTCTTCACAAGGAGGGTGGAGAAGCACTGGAACAGGTTTTCCAGTGAGGTGGTGGATTCCCCATCCCTGGAAACATTCAAGGTCGGGTTGAACAGGGTCTGAGCGACCTGATCTAGTTAGAGGTGTCCCTACTCGCTGCAGGGATGTTGGACTAGATGACCTCCAGTATCCCTTCCAACTCTAACCTTTTTATGATTCTATGATACCCATATTACAAACTGCTCAGAAGTTCTGCCATAGGATGTCACAGGAGGACCTATTACCCTGGGCGCACATACTGTGTGAAAACATCCACACAGCTTCCACATCACACCTGGCTTTTATCTGCCTTGCTTGAGCCTGTCCACAGAAACTTCTGTCAAGATGCCCAGCAGAGCCTGAAATCCTGGCACAGGAGTAATCTCTGAAGACTTCAGCACATCTGCTGTGGGATGTTGTCTCAGTAGGGGAAAATATCATGGTGCCTTTGGGAAGCAGTCCAATTTAAGAAAACAATTTCTTGACTGAAGATATCCTGAGAACTTAGCTTTATTTGGTAGACTTTTGTCCACTTTCCAAGGACACCTAAAAGATAAATCATTTAAAACTGTAACAAAAATGAAACAGATAGCTTAGTCCTTCTATTTTCCTGTTACAAATATCATTTTTGGACAGAAATGTTGCAAACAAAAATGCAATAAGAGCTAAAGATTTTAAATAGGAGGTATCCAAGGTCGAAAAGGATCTTGTGAACGTGAAGTGAAGAAATACAACATACCTTTATACATGCTTAGCTCTTTGATGCTATACATGATACCCAGTAGGGCATGACAACCAACAGTACATGCCATTAAAATAGATAGATTCCATGTGGAGTAAACCTGGAGTAAATTAATACCTCTGTCAAGGTGTACCCTGCAATGTATTAAGCCATCCTTGCACACATTCTCTACAACTCACATGACTGAGAACGTGCAAACATTCCAATAAAACCAGGAAAGAGTTTATTTTAAATTCCATCACACTGACTACCAGTACCCTTGGAATGAGAAAACACAGAAGACATGGAAAAAATTATTTGTAAAAGTTAATTTTTGTAGAAAAAAATAAAAATGATCTTCATTATTATCATTAAAAATCAATTATTGATTTTGATGATTAAAGACAGTTGCTAGGATTTCATCTGTGACTCACCTAAAAACCTGGTTTTATATGACTTTTGTATGACCTGACCTGAGATATTTGCACATAACCCAAAACCAGATATTAACAACTGGCACATACTTCCAGCACTTATTAAAAATTGGCAAGATCCTAAATTCTCTCCAGGTGCCTATTAAGGGAGCTGCAGACCCTGGAACAGCAGATAACAAAAGAAAAAGGTACAGACATGATTTTTTCTCTTGTGGTTTTCTTTTGGTTTTGTTTGATTTGGGTGTTTTTGTTTGTTTGTTTGGGGTTTTTTTACACATTGAGTGGTTACTTCAGGTAGAAAAATACCAGAGTTAAATGGCAGACCTCCTCCCATGCTATCTAAGCTATGGAACTTGTTTCCCAAGTCATAAGTGATAGGACAAGAGGAAATGACCTTAATTGCACTAAGGGAGGTGTAGATTGGATATTAGGAAAAAATTTTTCACTAAAAGGGTTGTCAAGCCCTGGCAAAGGCTGTCCAGGACAGTGGTGGAGTCACTATCCTGAAGGCATTTAAAAGGCATGGAGATGGGATGCTGAGGGATGTGGTTTTGTGGTGACTTGACAGTGGAGGGTTAATGGCTGGACTTGATGACCTTAGAGATATTTCTAAATCAATAATAAATCAAAAATAACAACAATAATAATAAAGAATAAAGAGAGAGCTTACAGAAAACTAAAGGCAAACCCCAAACTCTTTCCCAGACAAGCTCTGACAAGGTGAATTACTAGGCACTTCCACCCTTCTTTCCATGTGGGAATAGAGATCTGGAAAAATGCAGCAGGCTTAGACACCCTCATGGAAAGGAAGGAGTTTCTGGAGACAGAGGTAAGCTCTGAAGCAGGCTGATATTGTATCATATTTGGTTTTGATGGCTTTAGATGGTCAGCCCTCTTCCTCCTGCCATACAATACACGCACACTGATCTGAACACACACACATATGGACACCAGCATATAGACAGCAAATGCCAGATCAGATATAGGAAGAGAAAATTTAAGAGGTTATAAATGTTGGGGGGTTTTTCATAATGGAATGTATTCAATATTGTCACTAATGTAAGAGTCCACAGACAGCACTGGAAAGGTTTTTCTCTCTTAAGCAATCACAACATAATGAAGGCAAATCATTTCAATTCAGCTCAGTAATGGCTTTGCTGTATTGTCATTTGGAGGTGATTGAAAAGGCAAAACAACTTTCATCCTGCATCTGTAAAGAGAACCACTGTCAGAGTGAAAATTTGTTTCAAAAGTTCATTCCTCCCATTAGGTCCTCAAAAGGTGAAACATTTTCAACTGGGAAGGAGAACAGGGGAGTAGGAGCACCAGAATCACAGAATCTTTAAGGTTGGAAGAGACCTCCAAGATCACAAAACTGTGGAGCATCTCTACCCTTCACACTGCTGGTGGAAGCCTGTGGAGGTATAACACCATCAACCAGTTCATCTGCAAGAAGGCTGCCAAAGGCACAAAGCTGGATTTCCCTCCAGGCCTCCGTTCCTTTTTCAGCACAGAGCTCACCAAGTGTCTTTTGGGGTGTTCAGCTCAGTAAAACAACAAACCCCAAAAGCCTGGCCAGAAGATTTAGAATCAAAGGCACCTAGTTGTAAATCCATGCTGAAAATCTGGCACTTACTGAGGTGTCAGAGTTCTTATGGTCAAAATATGGCCATAATCATTAAAGTATACACTTGCCACTCAGAATCCGTGCTACGTGCTCCCACAAATAGTTTCAGTCACAGGAAATACTAAATTTGTCTGAGACTGGAAAGGACTAGAAAACAACAATAGCATAAATATTATTAAGACTGAGCTATCTTTGTCCAGCCATTTAGACTGTATCACTACAGCTTCAGGGAATGCAAACCAGAAGCAGTGTTAATTCTCTAAATATTTCAGCATCACCTCTCTGGTGTGTGGGAGGAAGGGGTGAGCTTCTTTCATTCCTTGGAATATAGAAAGCAGCAAAGAGATGGCAGAGACATCAGCTGATGGTCCAGAGTGCATCATCAGCTGGATGATATACTTTAAGTCCAGCATATGCTCCAGCATTTGCTTATAAAGCTCTTTTTGAACACAGGCACATGGTCCTGGCTTAAACCAGACATAGGAGTCTTACAATATTTTCTTAAAGTACTGCCCAGCCTTGGAAATACAGCTTAGAGTCTTAGGTTCTTCTCATAAAGTGAGCAGGGCCATGTGTCTTGTAAAGACTAGCCCCAAGGGAACTGAGGTAAACTATTTTTGTAGCCTTAACACAAATTTTCCTTGTGTTTATGGCTTCATTATTTTAGTGGGTGTGTTATTTCAGTGTGTGTTTGTCTGCTACTTATTTTCTATCTTTTTTACTGCTCCCCCCCTTTATTTTTTTTTAAATAAGGCAAATGAACTCAACAGATGATGCAGAAGTCTTTAGAGCACAGCTACTGGTTTTCATTTCTGTTTCCTGAGCCTCAAATAGTCATGCACTTAATATGCTCAGAGAATACTTCTGCAACATTAGAATATTAAAATCAGTGTTAATGTCTGGTCAGTGGAAAAATTCCCCATATGAGCAGAGGTGAAAATTTCGAGGCATCATCTATCTTCTATTAAATGTAGTTAAGGAGTTAAGACAAAATGAATTAAAGCAATACAACCAACAGCAGAAAAATTGTTTCTGATTAGCAGGAAAACCCAGGATTAGGATGTGGTTACTCTGTAATTGCAAAATCTGATCTTCAGTAATATTTGGCAGGGTTGAAGGGGAAAAAAAAACCAACAGTGAAAACACTGAAAACTAAGAGCTCTTTTAAGGTAAATTCATATAAAGTACTGACCTCCATGCCTATGGAGTTGATCCCTACACTAGGAGAGACCTATGTCTGTAGTAACCTGCTCAAAGTTGTAGGACAGATGCTGTCTAGCCTGGGCATTGTGTTTTTCACAGAAGCAACTTATTCATTTGGTGCTAAAGGTAGGTGAATGGACACAGCTTCAACCAAAATGCACCAAGACAGCAGCTATTGATCAAGCATGAGCTAAACCAATGAATTTTCCATTCTAATGACCCATCCAAATTTCCAGTTTATTAATTATCACATTTACTTTACCTAATGTCAACTCACTTGCCAGATCTGTTTTCCTGTTAGCTTGCTTGCCTAATTAGAAGTAATTTGCATATTAACTGAGCCTGTATGTTCCCTCTGCAGTCTGTGCTTAGGGACTCCAGCGATCACCAAGTTGTTGGTCAAAGTTTTGCTAAGAAGTACTGCTGAAGTAAATTCTACAAGCCATCCCCCTACAGCAAAATAAGTTCATGGTAGGGATGACTGGGTAAAATAATAGGAAGCCTGAAGCTTCTCTCAAACCTCAAGCAAAACCTTGAGCCAAAGCTTTTACAAGAGATGAAGGGTTTTGTTTTTAGATTTTTCTTTTAAATTTGTCATAGCCTTTTGTTCTATGCCAGAAAAAAAAAAAAAAGAAAAGAAATACCAAAATATCAAGACAAAAGGCTATTCTTGGATTTATGACATAAGAAAATCCAGGAAGGAAAGGAGACCTCATGAGGAAGGTTGTTTTCACAACATTTTTACATAGCTTTCAAAGCCTGTGTATATACAGGGGCAGAAAATGGCACGTTGAGCTAACAAAACAAAATGTACCATAACAGCATGAATTCCAACACTTACCAAGTCAAAATACGATGCATTAAAAGCTGGCAGAGTCCTTACGTTCCTGTCCCATGATGTGTAGGCTTCATCTTCAGTGAGAGACTGTTAACGTTGAGTTGTCCAGTGCTGAGCGGGAGCTCAGCGGAGTCAAGCACCACAGAGGTCTCCTCTTTCTGCTGGGTGGGTCTCAGACACTCTTCATTTCATTCAAGGTACAACAGAGAGGTCTTTGTACATGGTATAGGCAGAGGGAAAAGACTCAAGGTAAGAGGCAGATGTATGTTCAAAGGAGAGCAGATAAGCAAATGTCAATAGTTCACAGAATCACACCGAATCATTAAGGTTGGAAGAGATCTCCAAGAACATCAAGTCCAACAATCAACCTATCACCACTGTGCCATTAAACCACATCACTAACCACCACATCTATACAGCTTTTTAAACATGCTTTAAACAAAACAAGAAGGGCAGTGGGGAAAAAAAAGTAAATGCAATAGATTTAAGCACAGAAGAGTTTGAAAGGGAACACAACACATGACTGACTCAAATGAAAGCAGACTAGCATCACAGAATACTGCTTTACTGGTTTGTTATAAGGGGCAACTGATGCACCCTTCTCCTACTCACAACTGGTGCATCATGATTGAATTTGCCATGACTGGGATCAGCATGCACCAAAACCAATTAATTAAGAATGCAAACCCCATCCTCCGTCATTCTTCTGCAGTTTAATCTTTCCTTTTATTTCCTTCTGATTTTTTTTGAGTTTCAAAGACTTGAGTTTAAAATTCTCCTCTTAGACACAGGATTAGACAGTGCACCCAACCAACATCACAATAATTTCTGCTGAAAGACCTCAACGTTCGTGAAATAATCTAATAGTGGTTGCAGAGCCTTTAGATTAGGATGTCCTTGTTGAGTAAGATCCAATTAGTGGAAAACTAGAAAGGATATCTAAAAAGACATGGGTCACTGACAAAATTGAAATGGCAACCAAAGGTACATCCCTGTAAAGGCTTTGTGCTGTGATCACAAACCTTTGATCCTACAGAGATCAACCCCATGAGTTAGGAGAGCCCAGCACTGACTTCTTACTGGTGGTCAGAATCTGGCTGTTGAGCTACACAGAATTTATCATCTCTTCCCTTGAGTTTTTCATCTCTTCCCTTGAGTTTTTCATATCTGATGCAGGGCTCAGCTATGTGGGACAGAAGCCTTGTAAAAGTAGATATTATTTGTCCTTTTAACATACTCATGGATAATTTTCCTTGAAGAAAAATGCACCCATGTGGGAAGCTGCCCCTCATTGTGATGTAAGTTTAACCAAGGGTTAAAATATTGATCTTTATCTAACATACCTTGGCATGTTCCATCAAGCACATGTTCCTCACTTCATTTTCAGTGGATACAAACCAGAATCAGTGTTAATTCTATAAATATTTCAACTTTACTGGAAAGTAAAGACAGAAGAAAAAACCCTAAGATTGCTACTAACACAAACTATATTTAAGTAAAGCAAAAGAGCAGAGAAAATAATGGTTTTTTATTGTTACCACAATAGAAAATTAAACACCAAACTTCAAGCAAATTGTGCCATTCACTTTTGCAGCAGCAAAATGATTTATTATTTCACTATTTCATCTCACCTTGTGTCATTAAAACATAGGACACAAGTAGTAAAACACAAAGTAAATATGCACATATCTTTACACCATGTAGTGTGGCTATAAATCTTACTCTTTGATAACAGCTGTACTATAGCAATCATTTGAGTAGTGCAGCTGCCACAACAATATCAAATTTTATAGTTAAAAAGCAGTCAAAACTTTAATGGTACAGTGGAGGTAGATATATATTGTGCTATAAATAAACATTATCTAATGAAGAAATGAAACATGTTTATTTTTTCCTTGACATATCGTTCAATATCATATATCTCTGCTCCTGCAAGCTGCTATAATAGCAGCCATTATACTTCAGCATGTAGAACAAAGTCTTTAGTTATACTAATTATGTTGGGTTTAAATGAAGGATGGGAGAACTTCAGCCATGGTGGCCTTGCAAGCAAGGCCTTCATTTCATTAAAGCAGTATCTGAAAATGTTATCAGAGTTAACATGTGCTGGCAGAGGTTCTGAAGTGGTTGAGAAAGCAGTGAGAAACGAGTGGGTTTTCCCCTTAGACAATGACTTCTGCTGTGTTTGTCTGACATGGTGTAATTGATCTGGTGAGCAGGAGGCCATGAGAACTGAGCTACTGGTTCAGACCAGGAGTCACTGCCACATTACTCAAAGCCATAAAATAAAAAACTGAAAGGATATAAGAATGCACAGGTCTAGTGGAGGCAGGCTCATGTCCTTCCCAAGGCAATGTGGGCCTTAAAGTCAGTCTCCATGAGTTGGCTTTGGTTTCTGGGATTACTCCTGTGCTCATGTTGAGCCTAGGAACATCGTGACAGAACATCGACGGCACAAAGAGTGACTAAGGGCACAGAAGTGTGAAAGATCTTTAGCAAACATATTAGAAACATCCAATTTTAAAGAGTCCACAGAACATGCTGTGGCAAGGGAGGTTTAGACTGGCTGTCAGGAAAAATTTCTTCACAGAAAGGGTGGTTAGGCATTGCACAGGCTGCCCAGAGAGGTGGTGGAGTCACCATCCCTGGAGGTATTCAAAAAACATGTTTAAGTGGCATTTGGTCACACAGTTTAGTTATATGGTGTTGGTAGGTTGACAGTTGAACTTGATGATCCTAGAGGTCTTTTCCAACCTTAATGATTCTATGACTCATCATGCTACATAAGGGCCACAACACATTGTCTAACATCAGATGTGTTTCTGCAAACATTTTCACTTGAGCCCAGAGTGAACATCTGAAAGATATCTGCCAGGCACTTCTACCCAATTACATCAGAAGTCACTAAGACTTGTCTGGAAAGCACACACTGGGTGTGCTTTGAACAGTGCTAACATGCAGGTGCACACCATGGGCAGACCCAATACAGTTTGGTCACTAACAGGGGATCAGTCCATGGAATCATGCTAGTCTCAACTCAAGGCTAACCCTCAAACATAAATGTGGTAGATTTGTGGTCCTCAGCACCAGCTATTGTCCCCCATCAGATCCATCCCTACTGCTTCACTACTCACTGACACAGACATAGCCTCAGACCTCTAAATCAAAGACCAAAGCCCACAGCTGCAGTATGTCACAAGATAAGAAAGAGGTGGGAAGAGAGGGAAACAAATACCTTGGGTTCCTGCAACGGTAGGGCAGGGAAAATTCACGAGCTCCATTCTCTTAAAAATCCTCCCTGTGGAAGCTGTGCTTCCCCTTTTCACATCAGAACAGCCCTTCTAGAAGCATCCTTGCCAAGAGAGAGATTAGCAAATAGCCTGGAGCTTGCCTTCTGGTCAGTGTGGGTTGCTCTGAAGGTGGCACGTGGACACCTTAACAGGAACAGCATCAACCCAGGGGAGGTTCATCCATTGGAGATCAAATCCCTGACAAACAGCTTACCATAGTTAATCTTTGTGCATGCCCACCATCAGAGATCCTCAGGGTGCTTTTGCTTACCATCAGCAGTGCATTTATCTGAAAAACCCCATGAGATGCCATAAAATAAACCCAACAGCTGCTAGCAGAAGATGACAAATCCTAGATACCTTTTTGTCACATTGCAACCTATCCCATTTACTCCATGTTTACAAACAAATTGCTACAGAAAAAATATCAAGGCCTGGCATTTAGAGAAGCTCTAGAAATTACTCACTCCCCTGGAATTCTGCATGACAAATTAAGCCTAGGCTTCAACTCTTAATAAATGTAGCTAGAGCAGAGTTTCATAAACATTCTTGAGATTTCTTCTGTAACAGCTTTATTTTGGCTCCCCACTTTTCCTGCTTAAACAAATGGAAAGGTTGGCTGATATTGTCAAAATACAGTATTTCTCATGAACCAGGAGTCATTTATTACTGTAATTTATTGAGCCTGCATTGTAAAATATAAAAATCATATTACTACAGTGGGGAGAAAAAACAAACAAACAAACAAACAACAAAACTCATTACCCTAAGCTAAGATTATTTTCTTTTAAAAGACAAATTATTGCAATTGTGGATTCTATAAGTAAGATTATGTGCTTCCAGAATGGGCCTTTCAAAGGCCAACAGGTTAAGTTCTAATGAACTGTGTAATGTTGGGTAAGAACAGATGTTTGCACAACTATCAGGTAGACCTTTGTTGATACAAAAACACCACAGCAGATAAGATCTAATACCTTTCTCATGGCTTAAAATAACCTTCCCACTAAAAGTACAAACAGGTTTTTACACAGTTGTGAACATGCTTAAAAACTGATTAATACACAGCCAACTGCAAACACAACCAACTGCTCAGGCAGGGTCAGACCTGTCATCCAGTGTCACCTTTTGCAGTCTTCATCTCCTCCTTTGTCATTACATTGCAGCTTTTGCTCTAAATGTTTCTGAGCTAAAAAGGTGGGAAGGTGAAGCTGTAGTTCAGTTCAATTTATTTTTATATTGCCTCTCTTTCAAAGTTTCCCAAAAGGCTTTATAGTAGGAGATAAAATAATCATAGAACACTTGCCAGCATACAGCACCATTGACTTTCCTACACTCAGGGCAAAAGCTACATAACAGGAAAGTAAAATTAAGAACATTTAGAGAGTCTTAATAAACATATATTGATTCCATGCTGACAAGAGGGAACCAGATCCCTCTTATGGTGCATTCATAGACTTTCTTTTAGCTAGGAGGGTCCCTGGAGGAGGACAAGCATGATAAGGGCAAAGGGGCTGCTGGGTGGGGTGAGGAATGCATCACCCAAGGGACAGCTCTACTGCTGCAGTGGGCACAGAAACATGAGTCAGATGCTTCCCCCATATGTAAAGCACAGTTTCCATTCAGAAACTTCAGAGAAATCTTCAGCCTGCCTGGAGAAAGGAATAGAAAAAATGCACCAAGACACTAAGGTTCTTCATCTGACAAACACCACAGGAATAGTCCCACAGTGAGACAGGGAAAGGTTTCTGCAAAAGAAGAGCCCCTAATGGGCAGCAAAGCAAAAAATGTTTATGGCAACTGCACTATAGTATTTAACTTTAATTATTTATAAACATTGTGTCCAAAACCTGACCTTGTATTAAATGGTGTAGTAATTTACAAGGGTAAAACCAGAAGCAGGTGCACAGAGTGTACTGCAAGCAGCAGCCTGTTCACAGGAACCAACCTGGGATCTCGAGGGTGGGCTTCATTTAGCTGCTAAACCCATTCTCATGGGATCTAGAAAACAGAGGAAAAACTACCTCTTAGGCTGCTAAAGTAACTCTACCTAAAGAAAACCTGAATATCATAACACTCATCCAGTTTGTTCCAATATAACCTCAAGCAACACAGAATAAAAATGTCCCCCAAACCACCCTGATGATTAAACAAACAGTGTTGTTGTTTCAGTGTCTTAAATTGTCATTCTAGAAGTTTACTACATCTCTAAAACCCATCATTTCAGAAGCCCACACATATGCAAGTCCTGGTAAAAGAGCATTTAGGAAAATATTGGAGCAACAGCTAATATTTCTTCCTACCTATCTCTTCATGCTGCTCAGCCCAAGTCACATCTTCATAACACACAGGAAGAAAACACAATATATAGTAACTCATTGTCTGACCTTTTAATATTTCTGTCATTGATTGTCAGAAGTGAGGACTGCTCTCTATCCTAAGGTGATGGATTATTTAATTAACTATTGACCTTTTCAGTAGCAGATGTTGACAATGAATGCGCTCCTATGTAAGCTGCCTCTTCTGGATGCTGTTCTGTTCCCCATTGCACAGTGATTTGTTTCATATTTTGGTTTTCAGACCTGACACTTCTATGTTTATGCTCCTTTAAAAACCAAGTCAAAGTCTTGCATTTAGCAAGGAGGGCTTTTATGATCTGCTCCTGTAAGTTTCCTTCTGAAAGTTGGCTGTGTTTAGAACAGAATTTATAGGAATATGAACAGAATTAAGTCTTGCAGAGATAAAAGCTTTTCTAGCACTTACCTGTTCCTTAGGTTTCTGCCTTGTTTCCAGGATGATGTCTTCTGCACCAGGAGGCAAAGCAGCCAACACACAAAGGAAAACTGTTCATCATCTGTGCTCACAGGTCAAGAGATGTCCCAGACTAAAAACTGCAAGAATCATTTGATATTATATTTTGCCTGTGGGCTCAGCAAAGACTCCAGCCAGGAACATGACATTTATACTGAGCACCTTTAAAAAGCAAGCATTTCACTACTTTCCCACACAACAGGCACCGTGAAGCCTTGCTTACAGACCAGCAAACTGACTGAAGATTTACTTTTTTGTCCCCCAAAATAAACAAAAAGGATCCAGAACTTCATTCTGAAGACCTGGGATCAGAGTGCTCCCTTCTCAGAAATTCCATATTCAGCTACAATCTTTTTATAAGCAAACAAATTGTTTTCCTCCACGAGCATGTTTTTGGGATTGAGCACTGAACAAATGACCTGGGCCTCCAGGTTGTCAGAGAGATTTACATGTGACTACAGAACACTTTAGGTATTCCTCCATGATTTCTCACCAGGGCTGAGTAAACTGATTAATCTAACATATTTTCTCCTGGAAAATAAAGCTTGTAGGCTAGCAATAAATATTCTCTGTTAATTTCATCTGTTCACTTAGAAAGCACTTTTCTTTTGAAGTTTTGGGGGCTTTTATATGTGGTAAACAGAATTATTCTTTCATTAATATGTTTCACTAATATTTTTTCATTAATATTTTTTCAAATTGTTCCATTTCCTTAGTTATTTTGGTAACTGTCTAACCATCCAATCACTTCATAAGAATAAAGTCTATGAAGTATCCTTGCACCTGCAGAGAACAACTACTAACAAAAGTCTGAACACTAGCATAGGATATTAATCATCTCCCTACAGTATTAATGTAGGGTTCTAGCAAATTACAGAATGATTTTTTAAATGGATTCTTGGGTAATGTTTTTTTAAAAGTCCCAATATTGGGAGAGCAAGTACATTTCTATCCAAACTTGTTTATCTTGCATTATAATTTAGACAAAAGAAAGAATTCAGAGATGGAATTCTTTTAACAAATAACATTAGTTTTTCCTAAAAATAATGAAAAAGACAAAAATCAAACTGAAGGAGGAAAGATTTAGATTGGATGTTAGGAAGAAATTCTTTACCCAGAGGGTGGTGAGGCACTGGAACAGGTTGCCTAGAGAGGTTGTGGCTTCCTCATTCCTGGCTGTGTTCAAGGCCAGGTTGGATGTGGTCCTGAGCAACCTGGTCTAACAGGTGGCATCCCTGTCCATGGCAGGGATGTTTGAGCTGGATGATCTTTAAGATACCTTCCAATCTAGGCCATTCTATCAATCTATGAAATCTCCAGGAGGGCTGTTTATAACAAATCATTGTGGAATTTGGGTAGCTTAATTGAAAGCTTTCTTTTTACAACAATCACCTTTCCTGGTAACCAAAGACAGACCTCTACATAAGTCATCGAGGGACCCAGATAGCACAGTTATAACTCTGATTTTTTGTGATGTTAATGCCATATTATGATAGATATCTATTAGCAGAGAGAAGGGAGTAGCAGACAGACTCCAGCACCTTTGACAGCGGCTGCTCGTTCTTTGTCAGTGTCAATCCCTGCCGGAATGGCGAGGAATGAGCGAATGTGACAGGAGAGGACTGCACCAATTATGGATGAAGGGATAGTATCTACTCCCACTGGTTGATGTGATTTATTCCAGGGTCCTCCTGCATTTATAGAGCAGCAGATTGTAGCTGCTTATGAAGTGACAAATAGCACTCAATGACATTGACTGACTTGTCTGATCAATTTAAGCTTGTCTGAAAAGTGGCCGTGAATTGCTGTCCCTGTTGAGTGATGGTAGGAACAGTCCTGGTTCAACTTTTACCAGTGTAGAATCTCAGACGCGCTCAGAAAACTGATAAAGATGATTCCTTTCAAACAAGTAAGACTGCAGTGTCCTACATGGAATGAAAAATAGTAAACCTTTCCCAGAGCTTTGCTTTGAAATGCATCTCACTTAAAGAATGGTTTGTCTTTGGGATCATGTCAGTGGAACACTTCTTTCATAAATTCTTGAATATTTGATGTCATTTGGGGGACAAGCAAAGTATCTGAGGCAATGTCTCTCTCTCAGGCTGAGAGTTGGGGTTGTTGAGAAGACAAGGCTCCAGGGAGACCTTCTTGCAATCTTTCAATACTTAAACAAGCCTGTAAAAGATGAGGATGAACTTTTTAACAAGGCCTGTTGCAAAGGGACAAGGGGTGATGGTTTGAAACTAAAAGAAAGGAAATTTAAACTAGATAGTCAGAAGACTTTTTTTTTTTACAGGGGGTGGGGTGAAACACTGGCCCAGGCTTCCCAGAGAGGTGGGAGAAGCCCCATTCCTGGAACCTTTCCAGGTCAGGTTGTTTGAGGCTCTGAGCAACCTGATCTAGTTGAAGATGTCCCTGCTGACTGGGGGGGGTTGGACAAGATGACCTTGAAGAGTCCCTTCCAACCTAACAGTTCTATGATAGAGGGGCAACAATTGGAGTTTTCTTGCAAGAACCAACAAAGCAACACTTCATGTTTTCTGGTGAAGTTGCCAAGTGTCCTGATTTTACTGAGCATTGAGCCATTAGATTCATTTGTAAATTCAGAGCTCCTGGAATCTGGCAATGATGTAATTGAACTTTTATATTAAGATCAAGAAGAAAAAGAGAAAAGGAAATTCCTGGCCTTGTGGTCAGAGAGTAACTTGAAAATATGAATGAAATATGAACTCGGTATAATCAAAATCCTGAAGAAATTGAAAGCCAACTTACAAATGTTGAAAGGTTTTGGTTTTGGGGGAGGGGGGGTTCTGAGAAGTAATCTCAGGACTACAGGAGCCTAATAAGACCTGAGGTTGACAGCACAAGAATTTCATTGAAATCTGGCTTGTTTTGATAGAGCTATTGTGTCAATAACCTAATATTGAAAACTGTTAGACTTTCAGTGGCTGATAGTCCTTCTGGCAGGAGGAGTTGTTAAATGTGAAGAGGTGGCAGAGCCAGGCTATTAAGTATCATATAATTCACAGTGCTTTTTGAAAGCCTAGGCACAACCCTTCTAATATTGCTGGAATGACATGATAAGGTGTTACCCTGCATGAGTAACAATACAGCCTTTAAACAAAGACTGAATTAAAAACCTTGGAGAAACTGTGAACAAATTGTATTGTATCTAACATCAGATTAGTATTTTTATAAAGTCATAATGTCATGCCACACCTTATAAATAATTCTTATGATCTATCTTACATGAAGCAGGCCCAAAAGTTGCCTGCAAAGGGTAATTCCATGCATAAATATATACAAAGTGGTGAGTGGGTCCACACACACGTATCAATATATATCTATATGGTCATACATTCACATAAATCAGTGTCTGCATGTGGAGGGTGCATGTGCACCGTTCATTGTATATTACAATATTAAACTGTTAGCCATGCACAAGTATATTTATGTCTATATTTCAATTTATTAGAGCTAGGCAGTCCTTTACAGACTTAATAAAGAGCACCAGCATTATAAGCCAAGAACCATTTTTCCCTTTCCCTGTATTATTCAAATTTATTAAACAATATTTCACATTTGTTTGACACAATGTCAAACTCGGGACTCCTAAAGAACTGCTGCAGCTTTGGAACTGTTATGCTTTCTTGGACTTTAATCATTTTTGGCAAGGTTCCATTTCCTGTCAGAAAGTGAAACAGCTTAGGAATGTCATTTTCACGAAAGAAAACAGAGAGAATCCGAGAGGAAGTTCTCCTCCACTCCAGAGCCCCTAAGATACTCAAACACACTCGCAGGAGGGCTGGAATACATCAAACATTAGCAGAGGGAAAAGGACACACTTTTCCCACATTAAAATACATGGATAAAGTTGAACTTTGGCTAAAAATAGTTCCCATGACTAATCCTATTAACTTTTTAAAAAATTGGGCCGTATCTCCCTTGAAGTCAAATTGTTTTTTAACTTCAGAATGACATTAGAAAAAGACTCTAAAGTGCCTTTGCCTAAGTCAAAGTCCCAGGAAGATTATTTTTTTTTCCTTCTTTATTTTTTTAAGTGAGATATGAAAAACGAGGACAGGAGCACAGATCACTCTTCCAAAAGGGCAATTTACCTATTGAAGAGGTATCAGCCTCTCCCAGATCATCGTGCATGATTTAGGTTTTAAAAGAGAGGCTCCCTAAGGAGGGAGGAGGTTAAAGGGAGCAGATTAAAGCTAACCCTTAGCTCTGCCAGCTTAGTGCCTACGGAAGCTGAGCGTAGCCACAGGGAAGAGGTGTGTAAAGTCCTGCAATTCTTTCGGGCAAGCATCACCTATTTTCTTCATTCAGAGGTCTGTTTATATAAAAGCCACCTTGACTAGGTGTTGTGATGAAGAAGCAAGCAATGGCCAGATGGATTTTGAGAACACAACCCACACCCCAGCAGCAAAAATGTTCCACTAGCAAAGTTAGCGGTTCCCACCACGTCTTGGCCACGCTGGCAGTAAATATAACTAAAGGACTCTGACAACCACCAAGATCCATGTGCAATTTATGAATCTGATTCAAGGCTCATCTAGATGGTTTCTGTCAGACCAAGCACTTCAGTTTTATTCTGAGGTTTATGATGTCCTTGTTTGTTTGTGCTAACATATTAGACGGAAATAGCAAACTATGGCAATAGCACGGTGGTTGCAGAGGGACAACAGAAGGAAGTTGGCTGCAAAGGAGGGCAAGAACCCATTTCTAAAAGAAAAGCCATTTGAAGCAGGACACAGACAAAAAGGATGTTTAGCTTCTTCAAGGAATTTGACCTATATCCAAACAACACTCATACACAATCAGGAAAGGCAGGTAGGTTTACGTATTGTACTTTCACTACAATTAGGTTAAATGTCAAGCAGTGGAATTTCAGGAGCCTTGCAAATGCCTTAGCTTTCTTAGCTCTGGTTGCAATGAGTCCTTAAATCTGTGTTGTACAAACTTCAGTGGAGGACACATTGCCCTGTGAGCTGGTGTACAAGCCAAGGGGTTGGTGGCCTCAAACTTGGAGGACATCCCAGTACCATGGTCCACAGGACTCCACACAGGAGCCCCAGAAGAGTGCATCCAGCTGGTAAAAGCTGAGCAGAGAGTGTGATGTGTCTTCAAGGCAAAAAAACCACAACCCATGCACATGCTATGGAGAGCATGCATGCTTCCAGCTCAGGCATGAGAAAGACCAGGATTCAACATTAATGAAACCCTTCTCCAGCTGAAGCACTAGAGGAGGTTAAAGAAAGGAAAATAAAATGAAAATACAATAATTAACTCAGTGACAAATCTGTACTTTCTACAGTTTGCTCGTGGATTTTTCTATGAATAGATGAGCAAGGAGCATGGATGACTAGATGAGCAAGTGGGCCATCATCCCTGAATAGATAATCAAGGGGCTGAAGAATGGAGGGGCCACAGGAGTTGTCTACTTCCGTAAACCTTCACAGCTCACTGTTCAAATGCATCCTCCATCTACCTTCTTCTCAGCCCTGAATGGGGAGCACATGTGAACAGCCTAAGCCTGTGTTACAGTTTGTACAGGTAGACACACACAGATGTGCCCTTAGGGAAGGCAAAGAGCAGAGCAGGTTATGGTAGGAAAACAAACCTCCTTCCACGTGCTTTTTCTCTTGGGCAGAGCAGGTCAGGTACGATCGGGTGGTCCCAGCATGTTACACACACTCCAGGGGACTGTAAAAACTCTCAGCATCAGCCTACATCTGCTTGCATTGAAGTTGTGTCCCCTCCACCCACACATCAATGGGGGCCTAGTTAGGTCAATACCAAAACACTTGTGAACAAGTCACTCACCACATCTCTCCTTCCCATCCCCCCAAAAACTCCTCTGGCAGTATTGTTTTCCTTTCTAAACCCAGCTGAGCTTTTACAGTGCTCTCTGATGTTCCTGCAAGGAATGACTCAAAACCTGTTGCAATAGGTACCTTCAGGCTTCCCATCACACTGCTGCCAGTTGTCCTGACAGTATCTTCTGCTTCAGAACAGAGTTTTTCTGCTGAATCTCTAATTCAAACCTAGCACGTGGCAATTCTTTGTCATTAAAAGTGTAACTTAGTGCTTGCACTTATAAAGTCCTTTTGCAAGTCAGTTACTGAAGAACATCTCCAGCCATTTATTTTCAGCACAGCCTATAGGTTTCCATGGCTATATTCCACAGAGAAAAAAAATGTGTAATTTCAATTTCATGTGTAGATTAAATACTTCAAAGTCTCAAACACTCAAGCCATCACTAACACATGCAATAATATAAACTGGAATGAATTTTCAGGATGTAGTAGGCTAAAACTCAGCTTTCAGAGCCACAGGGTTGAAGTGCACTTTGACACCAGCCCTCCCCTTCCTCCCCCTTCCCCACACCCACTAAACTCTTCCTTGTCTCATCATCTGCTGAGGCTTGGCCCTGTCTGACAGCAGCTGGCAATCACTGGTTGACACCAGAGCCCATGAATTTGTCCACGCTACATCTCAGTCTGCACTTCCGACCCATGTGCTCCAACCACCACAGTATCAGTTTATACTGTAAACCCATGAAGTCAACTCCTTACATGTTCTTCCAAGAATCTCTCCATTTCTCAGCACCCAGCCTTCACTCAAACCCAACTTTAACCATATTGTTCCATGTACACTTCCCTGCCCACGAAGACAAAGGCTGGCCCTTGGTTTATCTCAGAGCCATCCAAAATCTTCACCTTCAAGAACTACTTTGCAAAGCTGCTTCTCATGCACCATGCCAACATACTGAGAGTCCATTTCTTCAGTGGAGCCTATGAAATGCTCTTTAATAAATCATTCTTAAAAGTTTTGTTCTTATTGTGGAAGAAGTTTTCATGTGTGCTCTGAGGAAGGAATTAGGAGTTTTTTCAGTACTTAAAGGGACCTGTCAGAAAGATGGGAACAATCTTTTCAACAGGACCTGTTGTGAAGGGACAAGGGGTAAAGGTTTTAAATTAAAAGAGAAAAGATTTAGACTAAATGTAAGGAAGAAATTTTTGACACTGAGGGTGGTGAAACACTGACCTAGGTTGCCAAGAGGTGGGTAGAACCCTCGTGACAGGAACTATTCCAGGTCAGGTTTTCTGGGGCTCTGAACAACATGATCTAGTTGGTGTCCCTGGTGACTGCAGGGGGCATGGACTAGGTGACCTTTAGAGCTCTTTCCAACCCAAAACTCTCTTATTCTATGAATTTAGAGAGTTAAATCTTAATCTGAAGCTATACTCTCTTTTTCTGTACAGTTTAACAGCTAATGAACTTTGCAAGTTCAACAAAACAAGAAAAAAATCCTTAATGAACTATACCATGAAGAAGTTGATTGATGATCACCATGACCATTCTCCTTGGTGTGCTGTCTCACCTAAAATCCCAGACTTTTTACATTCCCATTGCTATAGGTTGCCTCTGAAACAGTAAGTCACACATCACCCTTCACCCTCCTCTCTTCTATCCCACCCTTGGACCTCCCCTTAAGGGTATCACACATAGCCTTCCTTTTTCTATCAGCTTGTTGAGCCCTTCAAAGACGGTCAGAACTTCTTCTGTCCTCCTCCTTCTCCCTGTCTCTCCCAGATTTCCACTTCTATCTAAATCTTTGCAAGCCCAACACAACCTAATGGGCAGGAGAAGGTCTGAAGTCAGATTGTTTAACAATGCCTTGAGGGGCTTATTCACCAGAGTTAGATGCTGTGATGAACAGCTTGCTGCAGCTCTAACGGTAAAGCATATAAAAATGCATCATACATTAAATTTAATGTTGCCTCATTAGTCTTAATTAGATCCCTACATTACACCAGGATTATAGTTTCTTCATTGTTTATGTTTGCTCCTAAAAGAAAGTCTACACAAGACATCAGTCTGGTGTACTTCCTAACCTTTGAATAAATATGCCCTGAATTGATGCCTCCTAATAGTCCTAACCATGAAGAAACAGAAACTGGGTGATGCTACAGTTGCCTCCTGGTCAGAGAAGCTGGGTAGACTCAGTCACAAGGGAAAATAAATAGCACACAAAGGTTAGAAATTGCTCTTCTTGTGTCTTAAAGGTGGAAGCAGTGAGGGGAAAGGAAAGGACTTTGTTTCAAAGTGGATGGTTTTCCTATTTCTAGGGCTGCTTTAATGGGTTGCTCTCAACCTCATTAACATTGTCCTCTGGACCAGGATTTGCACCGTTTATTTACTCTCAGCTGTAAAAAATTGTTTCAAGATGATACCACTAATTCAGATTTGGAGCTTGGCTAGAAGTTGATGTGAGAATAAAGCACATCCAATGGTTAGACATAATGATGTATGCAAGAACAACTTGAAAGAAAACCTTTCTTTCAACCACATACTCTGGGATTCTTCCAACCACCCAGCTGGTACCTGCTCAGTCTCCTCATGGTGGTGAGCTGTCCCCCAATGCTAGTGTTGTCACCATGGGCTTCCAAACAGCTTCCAGTGTCCTCCATCATCTCTAGCCACCACAGCCTGGTATGGCTCCACCTGATACTATTCAAATAACCAGTAATGCATAAAAGCTCCATCTGAAATGGAATTGATATTTAAAATAAATAACTACAAATACATGGGGTCTATCTGATGATTAAACAGTGTATTTCAGAAGATTAAACTAAATGGATTTTTTTTTTCTCCCATAAAACAGGTTGGGGTTTTTTTTTTAAATAGGAAAAAATCTGGTTACACCAGAATTGGAGGAAACAAGGTTTTTTCCAAGACTTTTTTTCCCCACCATGCCTTTAATAAATGGTTGGAATACCCTAACATTCTTCTTGCAGTTAATTACACAAGTAATTTTAAATTTCCAAAAGGCTGAAAAAATAGCAATTATTTTTAATGTCAAATTAAAGCTTGATTGGTTTGAAAAATGAAAGGATGATAGCTGCTTAACAAAATATTGTCATTCTTAATATTTTGGCCTAGATCTTGCCATGAAATAGTTCAGCTTCTAGAAACTATTTCTCAATCAGCACAGAGTGCAATTCATAAATGTTTATCTATTTCTTTCCAACTGACTTATCCAAACATCCACAGTAGTCTAGAAGCCAATTAACATTATTACCAGTTAGTGTTCTGCTGATAGTTTTAAAGAACATTTCCTTTCATGTCCTATACCATTAATTTGCTAAAACTGAATAAAATTCCATTTGAATTTGCATGTGGCTGGTCTTCCTTGTTAATGAGATTGGAAAGACATCCTAAAAAAGGCAGTGTAAATAGATATATTTTAGTTGCTTAAGGGTTTTAAAGAAATTTTTTGGTCCTGTTTGGATTTTCTCTTCTCAGAACAGAAAACTGAGTATTGCAAAAAACTGAGCATTGAGGCATTCTCACATCAAAATACACAGCCTGGAAGTCTCACCAGGTATACTAAACATAACATTATTTCCTCTGAGATAAAACAAGCTGACTTAAGCTTTGAAAAAATCCTTTCCTTGGCTCAGGAAATGGGGAAATACTCCTGGAAATTTTGGAGAAGTATCTGGCTTTGTAAGTAGATCAAAGTCTACATATTTGTAGCTGAGACAATACTGAAGCAGTCCTTTAAACGACTAAGAGATTTGACAGCATCCATCCCCAAGCACATTAGAGTGCACATGTACTGACTTTATCCAAACTGGAATTTAAGCTTCTACATCCATCTACTCTACAGTAGCACCATTTCCTTAGGGATGACATCTTGGGAATAGCCTGTGCAACCCAAAAAGGAAAAATGTTTACATTTTCTAAAATCCCCTAATCCTGACTTTTTGCAGTCTCTCCATAAATTGCTACCTTTTCCTGAGGGCATAAAAAGCTCAGTGGTTTGTTCTGTTCTTTGAGGGCTTTGGTGTCTTATATTCACCAGTGAGGAAAGAAGGAAAAAAAAGACCAGGTGAGTCCCATGGGAAAAGTGCAGCTACAGAACAGCTTAAGTCCCAAAGAAACAAAGGAAAACCTCAGAAAGGCATAAAAATCCTGCTGTTGTTCATCAAGAGTTCAGAGAATACCAAAACCTCTCAGTAAATATGGTGAGGGATGTAGCAATGGGTTCTCTTGATGGATTCACAGGAGAGAGGAGGACTGGGTGCACCAAGTACCTATCATTAGCAGGTAATATCTATCATTACAGTACAGTATAGAGCACCTGAACCAAAGCAGTTGCCCAGAGAGGCGACAGATGCCACAACCGTTCCAGGTCATGCTGTTCAGGGCTCTGAGCAACCTGATCTAGTGGCAGATGTCCCTTCTCACTGATACTATATAACCTCTAAAGATCTCTTCCAACCTAAACCATTCTATGATCCTATGATAGTGCAAATAAGAGCCTGGTCCATGCAGTCTACCCCATCACCTCTACTCTGCACCTCTGGTTGGATCACAGGCATTATGTCTTCCTGGCTGTGGGTGATGATCTGTCTTCCTGTTTGGTTTCACTGGAGACATAAGGAAAGCTTTGGGACATCACCCAGAAGAGGATTAATTGTTTTACTCTGCCTTTACAAAGAAGGTTGAGTGATTCTGGAAACATGATCCTGAAGTTGGGGGGAGGGGGGGAGGGTGGAATTGGTAAGTGGGTAATGAGCTGGCATTTATAAAAACTAAGACAGAGATGCCTAAGAACAAGGTCTCACCTTTCTATCTTAAAGCTACACAAAGCCTTTCAGAGTCAGGGAAAGTTAGCAGAATTGCTTCTTCTGCCAAAAGGCCCAAGAAAAGGCAATTTTCTCTCTTGTGTGGCTTTGCTACAAGGCAGGACACATCCACCTCCCTTGACTTTGGCTAATACAATCTTCATCTACTAGACAATGCAGGAAGGATCAGACTATTTGTCTTTTTATTGCCCTGATGTAGTGGCTTGCTGGCAGCAAGGACAACCAGCCATGCTGGGTTTCAACTGGGAAAGGTTCCCAGCATGGCTTAGAACTGGATTTGTGGGAGAAGGGGAATGTACAAACCTCAGGCACCTCATGCTTCAGAGACCAGAGCTCCAGATGTTGGAAGGAGAGCAGCTCCCGCTTGGCGAGCGAGGGAGGAGGCGATGAGGGTGGTGATCCTGCTGCAAGGAACTGCTCCATTCTGCAGAGCTGGCAGAAGATGAGAGGTACATTGTACTGTGCAAAGAGCTGCAGCAACTTCCTGCAGAGCAACGGGGAGCTTAGCAAAGGGTGCCTGCACAGTAAATCACAGCTTCAAGGATTCTGCAGGTGAGGCACAGATGAGCAGCCTTGTAGAAAAGGACTCGGGGGCGAAAAGCTGGCCCTAAGCTGGTGATGTGAGCTCACAACCCAGAAGGCAACCATGTCCTGGGCTGCATGTCCACCAGCATGGCTAGCAGGTCAGGGAGGGGATTGTGCCTCTGCTCTGCTCTGGGAAGACCTCACCTGCAGTGCTGGGGCCAGCTCTGGAGTCCTTGGCACAGGAGAGACATATACCTGGCGGAGGAGGTCCGGAGGAAACTACAGAAATGATTCAAGGCTGGAAACCCCTCTGCTATGAGAACAAGTTTAGAGAGCTGAGGTTGTTCAGCCTGGAGAACATAAGGCTCCAAGGAGACCATCTGGCTATCTTTCAGTATTTAAAGATCTAAAACATGGGGACAGACTTTAGCAGGACCTGTTGCGACAGAACAAGGGGTAATTAAAGTTAATAGAGGGACCTTTAGACTAGATAGAAGGAATAGTTTGGGGGTTTTTTATGCTGAGCATGGCGAGACCCTGATCCAGCTTGCCCAGAGAGGTGGTAGATGTCCCACCCCTGGAACCATTCTAGGTCAGGTTGTCTGGGGCTCTGAGCAACCACATCTAGTTGAAGATGTCCCTGCTTCCTGTTGAGGGGGTTGGACTAGGTGACCTTTAAAGGTCTCTTCCAACCCAAACAATTCTATGATTCTATTATAGTGCAAGTGAGACTCTGGTCCATTCCACCACCATCATTCTTCACCTCTGGTCGGATCACAGCCTTTTAGTTTTATTGGCTGTGGTCAAGGGTGATCTATTGCTTTCCTGTTGGGCTTCATCTGAGATGTAAGAAAAGCTTTGTGACACCCCTCAAAAGAGACTTAATTAATTTCTTCTGTCTTCCTAAAGAAGGTTTGAATGTTTCTAGGGATCAGGCATCCTCATTGCACACACATTTGCTTTTCTGGCAACAGTGCCTCAGCCCAATTTGGTTTGAGTGACAAAAGTTAATTTTATTGATGCCTTCTGTAATGCTAGGTAGGAGGTCCAACAATGCAAATCAAATGGTTTCTCCAGAAATATCACAGTGATTGATAATGAGGCAGTGATGCAGATTTTTGACACTTTTGATCTTACCCCAAGCAAACACTAAATGTAGACATGAGAATTTAAAAATACCACTAATGCCATGTTGCTTTAGAAGTGATCAGTGAAAGATATACACAGTTTAACGACAACTAATGTTATTCAATGAAGATTGCTTCTTTTCTGTAGCCCAAAACAAAACTATAACAAGCTGGATTTGAATAAAAGGGAGAAAAAAAAAAACACAACTGAAAGAAACCTAGGTATAGAAATATGTCAAATATGCTCTTAAAGTTTCTTTTCACTTTTAATGGAGAGGTGACAGTGTTTTCACACCTGTCTACTACTATATACATATGGATACCTGTCTTCTGTTATGTTAGGTGTATAAGGGACCTATCTGAAAGCACTTGAACAAAGAAGATGTCTGACACTTACAAGAAAAGCTTTTATTATATGTCTATACTGTGTTTCATTAATCATGTATGTTCATTAACCAATCATAGTAATTTATTATGCACTCTTTCAAGACATCTTGTGCTACAATGTTGTCATCATCACTTTGATCATCTAAAAACTCAGGATGACATTTGCAACCGAAGGACCTGGCTTCTCTGGATGTGCTGCATGAACGTGTACTAGTGATTAGAAAGTGTTGAAGAAAACCTAAACAAACCTGCCCTGCACCACAGTTTGAGAAGTAAAAGAATTAATTATGTAGCTGAAAGATAACGTACAAATGAGGTAGAAATATTCAGGTGAAGTGATTTGCACATGAATTTAATAGTGGATGAGCACCTAAAGGAGATGCTCTTCATTTTGTGGTGTAATATTTGATTGTTAAGTGTTTTGGTAAGTTGTAGTGTACTTGATCTATACAACAGTCTGCAAAACATACTCTCTACAAAACAACTGAAAAGTGTTCTCAAAACTCTTGGCTTTCATCACTCCTTGCTATTACATTTATAGAACAAGAAGCTAAATATACGTTTATCAAAAGACAGGAAGGGGTAGCACTGCTGTAACAGTACTTCCTTTCCCCTTAGTCTAATGGTCACTGCAAGAAATGTTGTGAACCTCAGAATTAGACAGTCTGATTTTATGGAACCAAGGTTTACAACTTCTTTGCCCTTCATTCCTGCCTCCTACTGCACCTTTCATAAACCTACTGATTAATATCAAACAGTGAACAACTCTGACAAGCAGGATTACTAATCCAACATAACTGTTTAGAGTGTGAATGAAAAAAAAGTGCTCCATTGCCAGCCACTGCACTTAATAATAAATTCCTGTTGTACTTAAATGTTGAAGGGATTACATAACTGTCAAAGTTCCTTTAAATGTTAAGGGTAGTAATCATATTAAAGACACACTATACCAGAAGCAAAAGCAAATGTCAGTTTAGTTACTATTACCATATTTGCACGGAGTTTTAAAATACAAGGGCAGATTCCTTCACACGTCAAGTCTGTGCTCACTGCAGCTGAAGGGAGCGAAAAAGAGCTGCAAACCCCCAGCAGCCAAGCTGCAGTTGGGTGCCATATAAGGGTCAGGAAAAAAAGGAGCTTCATATGCTGTAGCACAGGGACAGGGCTGTTCTTGATTCCACCAGCTGAAACAGGACTACCAGGACAATTGTGCCAGAAAGGCGAAGGGGAATACCGCACATTCCTCTTCCCTCTTCCGCTGTGCATACTTGGCGCAAGAAAGCCTTTTGACTGGCTCAGTACCATCCTAGGACAATCCTGAAGTACCCACTTAAGACATGTTTATGACAACTGTGACTCTCTTAGGTATCCCTAAGACAGTGATAGCCAGGAATCTGGCACAAACAAAATCAAATACGCAGATGCTTATATGTGAGGTCTTCTGATGCTTATATGTGAGGTCCTCTGACCTATGCTATTGGCTTGGAGTGATTTTATTAAACATTCAGGAGTCAATTAGTGCCTTATTAACAAGCAACATGAGGGTTTGTCAAGCAATTCCAGAGAAAAGGCTGAAAAACTTATTAATCTCGTGATTTTAAAACAAACCAACCAACCAGCAAACAACAACAAAGAACAATGCACAAATAAGTGTCCCAAACCCAGCAAATACCTAGATCTCAAATTCCACTCTATATTTACCACCTCCACTGCACTGGAGTCATTTGCAGGATTAAAACCTGAGCCTGGTGCCTCTCCACCACTATGATTTTTGGCAAAGAAACAATTCTTTGACTGTCTTCCAGTCCTCTTTTAAAGGACTGGGGTTATTCACACAGAACCACACCCCACATCCAGCAAGACAAGAGGAATGCTTGCCCCTGGAAGTTATGTGCATGCAATGAAACTCTTGTTCCCAAGTTAGAAATGGGACCCCATTATTAGCATTCCTGATATTCATAGCGCTGCTCACGTTCCACAGCACCAAGCAGGACTCAAGCCAGCAGCCTCAATTAAAAAATGTCTAACCATGACTTTTGTGTCATCATGAAATCAATTCTTTTCAGAATTCCTCACCTTCAGAGCTCTGCTGCAATGATTGCTGTAGGAGGTAGAGTTCCAGACATAGTGTCACCTGAAGAACCAAGGCCAGTGGTGCCAGTTGGTGTTGATGTCCTGGAGGAGCATCAGCCAGCAGCTCTACAGCTGCACCCAAGTCATTTCCTTCAGCACTCACTGAATGGGTTTTCTTGGAAGTCATCCACTTAGACACTGCCACAACTGCCAGCTTTTGGCTTATAATAAATAGAATAACGACAAGGCAAAGAGGAGCAATGTTATTAATTCACTGCATGTGAAGATCCAGAGATAGCTATCACATATCTGACACCTAAAAATTAAGCGTTGTCTGGTAAGCTACTTAAGTGCTGGATGGAAAGCAGTCTCCCATGGCTTGGGAATCCCTGAGATGTTGAACATTTTCCTCTACAAACTCAAAAATTCAAAACATTTCCAATAATACACATGTAAGAATAGCGATGTCTCTAGATAGGGTCTAGAGAAGGTCAAATTGCTTTGAAACATTGTCTCTTTTTTTAGGTTAGTTATCACTATGGCAGTGATAAATATTTGGTGAAAAATATAAATAAAGCAGGCTGGATGTTGCATACTCAGAATGGGTGTCACTAGAGATCCTTCCTCCTCTCCTGCCCTGGTCCAAGTGAAATTTCTAAGGAGGATTTTGGCCAAAAAAAACCCCAAAACCCAGAATGATTAAGGTTGGAAGAGACCTAGAAGATCATCAAGTCCAACCATCAACCTATCACCTCCATGCCACAAAACCTTGTCAGTAAACTGTTAATATGGAAAGCACCATTGACCCTAATGCATTCAACAATCTATGATGGGTTGCCTGTCACCAAGCCTATCGTGTCTGTCTCTTTTCTGTGTCAGGCCTTCCCTTATGGGGATTTTGAGGAGGGAAGAAAACTGGTCATGCTCCTTCTCAACATTCTTTGATCAGTTATCAAAACAAACTGCTTTCTTCAATTTTCAGTTAGTGACCCTTTTTTTTAATCTCTGGTTTGGTCTTTGTCCACCAACAGAGATTAGACTTCACCTCTGATGGTTTCCTGAGGGTTGACAAGGTTCAGAGAGGGAACCCCACGTTCCCTTCACTGGTTCCTGAGGTCTTCTCCAACCCCTTGACATCTATACCATCTAATGCTTGGTGACAAGGCAATGGAGACTGTGTGTTTCAGCTGCATTTCTAACGCTATCAAAGTCCCTTTCCCTTGTAACAGAACTGTTCTAATTATGCACATTTCCCTTTGCTGTATTCCTCAAGGCCTTGTCTCACCAAATGATGTAACTCTTGATTACAGCTCTTGTATTCATCTTGTACGACGAGGCTGAAATACACCCGAACACCTTGATGACAAGTACATGGATTTGCCTGGCAAAACAACCATGCTAAAGCTCTTTTTAACATCCCAGTTTTGCTGCTGAAAGCATCTGCCTATACTGTCAATTCATCCTCTGCCTCTTGGGTGTCTGGCTTCAGCTTAAAGGATGCAAGTCCTAGAAATGAAGACATGCCGCTGGGGGTAGCACTTACAATAGAGGAGGAAAAGTCTCACGAGTGAGAAGGGTGACAGAAGTGCAAAGCAGAGCTGAGTGGATCTGGCACTCACACTGTGCACAACATAGCTCTCGTACAAGGAGACCTTTTTCCCCCACAGAATGACATGTAATAATTGATTCTAAGCCTTTCCAACTTGTCTGTGGTTGGGGGTTTTTGGGGTTTAGGGTTGTGTGGTTTTTGTTTTGTGTTTTGTTGGGTTTTTTTCCTCTTCTGCAAAGATGTTATCTTCTGTAGGTTCTCCCTAGATAATTGTTTAAGAGAAGATGCCACTGCTAAAACAAAGTCACTCATTTGACAGAAAACTAGCCAGTCCTAAGTAAATAATTACTAGCCAACACTATATCCACATGACTGCATTCTACAAAATTGTACCACTGAGGAAAAAAGAAAGGTTTAGGGTTTGGGTTTTTTTAATACTAAAGTACTGATGGTCTAAGGTAAAAAGTTTTTTTAAAAACCCCAATTTTAAATCACTAGTTATAAATATACAAACAAAATAAAAATATGCCTCCTGAAGTTTTAAGGAGGAAATAAAGTGACATGTGACAACCCTGCTCTGAGCATTTCAGGTTCCTAAAGGTCAGAGCATGAAAGACTTCCAGATCCCCCAATCCTACACAGCAGAGAAAAGCATAAACACTCTGATCCCGAGCCAGGCTTGCCCCCCAAAATGTCTACTGTCATGACTCCAACACTAGCCACCACCAGATGTTCCAGCAGATGCAAGAACAGTTGAAATAAAGGTGCCTGTGATACACTCCTTGTCTTCTGAAGGACAGCAAACATTTTCCAGCCACATATGACCTGAGACTGGGTAGATATGGGCACTGTCCCATCACTATTTAGAGCCATAAATTGCAGTGGGACATACTCCCATATACTACTGCCTTGCCCCATGCTTCAAAGAGGGCAGAATGGGGTCTGAAGTCATAGAGGAAAAATCTGAAACCTCCCTGGTCACCCTATAAATATCCCTTTTTCTTCCCCATACTTTTTCTATCCTTCCAACCAGGTCTTCTTGCTGTTGCTGCTTAGATACATTGCTCAGCCCTTCAGTAAAAATAACTACAAAGTAAAAAAATACATTTCTACACCTATCCAATAAACTCAACAGACCAAAATTGATGTATTTTACAAAGATTTGTATCAACATTAACAACATGGAATGGAAGTTTTTAAAAGACATTGAAGTAAAGGCAACAAAAAACCTGTACCTTTCTCCTGGAAACTCTGCTCAGCCTCAAGCCTCTGCTCACACATCCACGGGACATGTTCTTCTTGCTTCTCTGCTGCCTGCTCTCCAGCTGTTGGTGGTTAGTGCAATAGAGACATGGAGACTGATATTGTTCAAAACATTTCTGTTTCTCTGTCAGTGGCTTTCTGCCTTCAGCAACCAGGTCTTCAATGGTGCTTAAGCATGCACCTTTAAACTAAAAAGCCCAACAGGAAAAATAAAATAAAACAGCATTAAAAGGAGGTAAGCATTGAGAATTAGTCAGTTCAGTTAGTCTTGATTTTCCTAGCCAGCAATCTCAGCTTCCTAGCACAGCCTTCAAACTGCAAGCTTATAATGTCAACTAAAGGTCACAATTTTATTATTTTTAAACTAGCTAAGTGAGAGTCTTAAAATGTCCAAATGGAAAAGAAAGAGTAATGATGTTCCAATTTGAACTATCTAACAAGGCTGAAATACAAAAAAAGTCCTTTACAAGTAGGAAATCCAGGCAGTGAATGTTCTCCTCTCACCTCGTGGCACAGCAGTGGAAAAGGAGAAGACAACCTAGGTGACTTTTAAGAAGAGTACAATGTTATCATCTACAGTAGTCAGTGTCTTTTTGAAAGGCAAGATCATCAGAGAGAAGAGTCCACCACAGAGAGCTGGTGTGGATTTAAGTCTCAGATTCTTGAGGTGGTAATCCTCACAGTTCATAATTGTATTGTTATAAAAATCACTTATAACATACAGTGTAAAGATTTGGTTTGGCTTTTTTTTAATACCTGAATTAAAGAGGAGGAGACACAACAAAAATAGATTGAGAAAATCTGTGAGATGATGACCAGGTCCTGTTCCTTCAGATATCTATCATGCTTCCAGAGCACCACTGTAGGAGCACATAAATCAGGGTTCTAAGCACATGCAGATCTTTGTGAGAATAGTCTTCATAGCTTTCTGTAATACATACATGAATCAAAAACATACTTTCCTTTAAAAGTTCAGTTTTGTAAGCACATCAAAGCTTTACAAATGCAGATTTATGTCTTTTAATAGGGCACATTAATAATATTGATATAATTATCACTATTTATATTTGAAGACTCCTGAATACAAAGTCTTTCAAAGATTACTTGAAATTCAGAATGAGGAGTAAAGAGATCCATAATTTAATGAGTTAGAAGTGGGAGTCAAGTTTTCTGGAGCCTAATTTTCCCAGTGTTTAAAATATTGCAGAGAATCAATACAAAGCTCTGAAATGAATTTGGGGAGAGCTGCTCATTCTCCTTACTACACTTACCCAATGTGGAAACTCAACAGGCTAAAATTCACATACTTTACAAAGCTTTGGTGCAGCTTAATAGAACACTGAGATCTCATGGAGAAAGAGTGAACAAAGTCCAAAGTAATATAATAAAGATAACACCATTAATAGGAATCATTAAAATTCATGCACTAAACACCCTATAGTCTAAGCAGTGAGGACTAAGTTATATGAGTGTTTAAAATAAGGATGAACATGAAGAATGATAACGTGGACAGCTGAACTTGGCATACCAAAATTAGCTTTTTGGTTTTGGTTAGTCTTTGAAGAACAGCAAATCTGTTCCTGTAAAACAAGAAAAATAAGCTCCTGCATCTATATACTTGGATTTGCTTTTTCAGGTGATCAGAAGTTAACAGCAAGTGCCAGGTAAAACAAGATATGCCTGGAGCATCCAGTGATCTGATGAGGAGAAAGATACTTTTTGCCATTTAAAAGGTGGAGACCAACAATCCTACTGGCACAGAGGGTGGGCTGGGGCATTGTGTAAGGAGATGAATCCCAGCAAGGGCCACAGTCCATCAAGTGACAATTGCTTATGGTTCATTTCAGCTTTAATCCTTCTTGTTAATGGCCTCAGGAGAAAAACCCATGAGGAAATTTCACATGTGGTTTATCTAAGACTTGCCTTGGAAGTAGAGAAGAACCACTACCAGGACTGTGCCTCTCTTTGTCCCATCCTGCCATTTTCTTCCAGCCAAAACTTCCTCTAGGTGAGGAAAATTGTGGAGTAACCATTCCTAGGGGGATTTAAAAGCCATGGAGATGTGGTGCTGAGGGACATGGTTTAGTGATGACTTGTCAGTGCTGGTTAATGGTTGGTCTCAATGATCTTAAAGGTCTCTTCCAACCAAAAAGATTCTATGGTTCTATCAGGCACAGAGGCAAGCATATACATGCAAAGCTCTGCAGAAAGGCAGCAGGATCATCCAACACCACAAGTGTCCAAATGAAGCTACAACAATGGCCACATCAGGGATCTGCTGCCAGCCTGGGCACTGTGACTAACTTGGGCATACATTTGCATAAGTTATATAAAAATGAATGTATAGAGTTATATTTATCTGTACTTGTATCATCTTTGATATGAGTGGATGTTGCTTGTCCACCCACAGTAAAAAGTTACAATATTGTAGGCTTATAAATACAGAAAGAAGGAGAGAAAATTACAACAGATTTCTCCTAGGCTACACTTCAAATACTGTTCTGAGGAAGGGAGTTGTGGACAGCAGCTAGGGCTTGTAACACATCAGCACATTGGCCATCAACATGGCACCGTTTCCAGTGCTCTTGGATTCCCAGGAATAAGGAAATCAGCATGTGATGAGGTGTGATAAATAACTTCACTTCTTCACCTTCATTTCTTACTGCATCCAAGGTCTTTGGACTGATCCCATTACAGCTGTCTGCATGCACTGCCTCTCACCATATCCCACCCCAAACTGGGCACAAATGCAAGCAATCAGGATCTGAACCAACTCCCACTGGAAGGTGGTGGGAGTTTTCCCACTGACTTCAAAGAGAACTGAAGTAGGTCCTCACTGCATAGCAAGGGAGATATTCATCATGATTTACAAATGATTTTCTGTTCATCTTTCTACTGCTTCCTAACTTCAGAATCTCAGTTTCCTGGACTAATGCCATGGGTTGCTGTTCTGTAGTTGATTTACAATAAACAGAAGAAAAACTCTGTAAACTTGTATTTTATTATTGCCAGTGACACACATTTCACATTTCTTCTCTATTTTCAAGGAAAAGAAAAAAGGCAAAAAAGTTACCACAAAGATCTGGAAGAAATACAGTATCTGGCTTAATCCCTAATTGAAGAAGAGTAGATTGTTATGGAGACACAAATTATATTGTACATAATGAATTTCATCAGAATACAAATATAACAGTATTGCTTTTTTTGCCTTTCAACTAGGGAACATCATATTTTAAACTTGGGAATCATTTAGCTTTCAGATTTCTCAAAGTAGTTGCAAGGAGACTTGGAATTTCAAAGTAATTGCAAGGGTATGTGAAGCTCAAATCCAGCTTAATGACAAAGGGGAAGAGAAACTAAGAAATCTCAATTAGCATAACCAGCAATAACTAGATTCAGTTTCTGGGTGAAAAAAATATCAGTTTAGTACAAGGAAACAAAACAGTCATTTAGGAAACATCAGGATTTTGTGGTAAAGAAGACAAAAGGCCAGAAGTTCTCAAGGTTAGCTTGTCATTAGCCCTTTGAAACATCCCAGCTCAAAAAGGGCCAAATTACCCAAGATAACAAAATGACTGAACTTTCCTCACTGAGGTTACTTTTATTTATCATTAAATTTTTGGGTCTGCCTTAAAAGTTGTCCAATGGGTAAAGCTAATTTATTTTGTTTCAGAAAGAGAATTACAAAGAAGAAATCCCATTAAAAAACATTCATCCCTACCTATACTGCATATATATATATATATATATATATATATATGTGTGTATATATATACACACACACATATATATATATGTATACACACATATACACATATATATATATACACATATATACACACACATATATATATATATATGTGTGTGTGTGCATATAACTACACACACAAACATATATATATGTATACACACATATACACATATATATACATACACATATATACACACACATATATATACATACATACTTATATATATATATATATATACACACACATACACAACACTACACTGATTCTCCAGGGACCACAACAACAAGTAACTACACCAGCATACAGAGATATTTGTAGTTGCTATTATTCTTTATCTTACCCACTGTTCTCTCTAAATCCAGGATTAACAAGTTTTCTTGAAACTTTTTTTGTGTATCCAACTGAACAAAAACATATTCTTTGGATAATACAATATAAATTACCTAATTAAGACATATGATCCAAGTAAAAAAAACCCCACATATATAAAACATGTGCAGCAAACAGTTTTTCAGCCCAAATGTGTCACTGGATATATATTTTTTTTAATTATTATTTTCAATATAGGGGGAAAAAAAGTAAAGCACATGTAGACTAATAGTTTTCCAAATTTCCTTTTTTCTCTAAATTATAAGGGCAGTGTCATTATGCAAGTCTAAACCAGAGTTCTTCATGCTAGGAGGTTTGCCACTTGTTTTCAGATATTAACCAAAAAAGAACAAGATCGATATGTTCAATCTTAAATGTTGATGTGTATCTATGTATGGCAGCAATATAGATTACTCCATAGCACCAGTACAGTTATGGCTGAATAAAACTATTAGCATGATACAGAATAAGCACAGCACATATTATCCCAACAGCATGAGGTCCCAAAGGCTGAACAGGATCTCCGAGTCCATAAAATGAAAGATAACACAGAGCAGCAGAGAGTTGCTGTCTCCTCTGTGTACAGCACTGGGGAAGTCCTTATAAGACAAAACAACATTCAGTTCTGCAGCTCATAATAAAAATGTGTGGCAAAAACCCTAGAATTGACTTAAAAAAACCCTTAAAAGGCTAAATTTTAGAATATACCTTACAGATTTAAACTCCACCTGTGTTATAAAAGACAAAGGTTTAGATAGAGAGAAGTTTATTCAAGCATAAAGAAGAAGAATCAAAATCTAAAGGTTAGAAATTAAAGGTAAAGAAATTCAAACAAGAAATATATTAACTACTGGGAAAAAAAATAACATCAGAACAACATAGTAAAAACTTATTCTTTCCTGAGGAGAAATGTTTCTTGAGTTGAGGCTTTAGGAACTATTTAATCTAAAGAATAAATCAGAAATATCATGGTAGTATTACTGAACAAAGCCCTGTGGCCTACAGATCAAGAGATCAGACTAGTCCCTGACTGGGAAGGCAGCATTTTATTTAGGACTTCTGTTATTTGTATTCTATTAGCCCTGAGAGTTCCCAGTCACAATTCAACTCTGCATCATGGAAGATCCTGAGCACCCAGAGAGAGATTCCATAGGCTGTCCCCAGGAGTTTACAGCCTTAAAGCTCAATTGTGCAGCTCACAGCAAATAAAGTCCCACACAAGTGGGATAATTTTCCCAAATTCAATGATAACACAGCACTGACATTTATGATAATGCTATTTCTCTCCTTTTGCCATTGCAGTATTTGGGAGCTTCACTGCATTCCTCTCGAGCAACCTATTCTCTTTTCCTCATAGGAGACTCCAAATTGCCATTTAAAATTCCTGAGTTTATTAACTTTCAATCTCCTGGTGCCAGCTATTTCCCATAGCAAGCAGGAAGAGGCATGTGACTGACAGGACACATCTGTATTCCTGGAGAATACAACTAGAGACATCTTTAATTTCAGCCTCTATAATACCAAAAGGTTCATCACATTGGCTACCCAAACTCTATTTGCACCTTTTAAAGCCTCAAAGTTCCCTGAGTTACCCAGGGAAAGATTTACTAATCTTCATTTTGGCTAACAGGTTGTCCCACTTCCAAAATCATCTGGTGAAATAGCCACATCCTTAAGGTGTCTCCTGTTTGTTTGAGGTCTAGAGCCAATCTACATGCTTCTGGCCAAGAAATTCCACATACAACATTTCAACAGTGGAGTTCACATCCCCAGAACTGTTGTATTTCTGGTCACCACAATAGTTACTAAAAACTTGTGCTCCAGACTGGTGGGATTGGGTTTCAATTTTTAGCAGACTATTCTCACTGCATCCTACACCCAGCCACAGCTTATCTATCATTTGATTCTGACAGATACATATTTTACTTTTTGACAAGCAGCCCACTTGACTGCTTGCCTGTGACATCATCTTATCTCTGAATGTACCAACCTGTTAATAACTTCATTTTCTGGTTGAATTTTTCCAAATTAAATTAAGCAGGCAAAACATGTTAAGCTCACCAAGTCCTCTTAACGTTTCTGCTGAAGGGCATCTTCTGATAGCTTGGTTTTGAAAAGGGCAACATCCAACCTGTTCAGAGAAGGAATTGGTGTAAGATATCAGGTTTCTGGAAGGTTGAAGATTTCTTCCTCAGCTAAGAAATATATAAAGGGCCAAACAAAAGCAAGCAACAAAAATTAAATATTTATCATCTGTTAACTAATACTCTAAAACTTATATCATTATTTAAATGGTACTTGAAGGAAACCCTTATGAGATAAAAAGGAGCAATACAATCTAACAAACTAATTTTCCATTTTTCTTCTGTAGATAGAGAGATGGAAGCTAAATATAGTCCAATGTTAGCATGAAATAATTTTCTCCCTATCTTGCAACAATAAAAAGTCAGCAGAAGCTTTTCTTTCATGTTAATTAAAACAATTTTCAGGAAAAAAAAAGTCTTCTCCTGGATATACCATATAATATTAATTAAATGTGGGCACTTTTGTACTTATCTTATTCCATAATTAGCTCTTCTATGCAAGCAATACAGCACTGGACACGAAATCACAGGACAGTGACAAAATTTAATTGGATAACATGGACACAGAAATCAGAAAACCAAGCTCTTTTCCCAGTTGTGCAGCTCAGAACATTTTTTTCCCATTCTGTGCCTCACTCTGCTGCCATTTAAATTGAAAACGTTGCACCAAGAGAAGGAAAATCAATATGAAAACATAGCACAACGTATTTTTTCCAGTTGTGTTACAAGCTGAAACACAGCACTCTTAGTTCCTGGAGGTTTCCCATGGTCTCAAGTTGTTTCAAAGAGAAAGTTGACAGGCACAAAGCCACAAGCATCAAGCCTGACCCTCTTGGCTACCAGGGGTCAAGGAGAGGTCTGAAACGGCAGAGCAACATTGTGTGCAGATGTAAATCAGCATCTCTGGTCATCACCCCATCTTGGGGACACCCCCCTCAGTGAGCACAGAATGTTAGGGGTTGGAAAGGACCTCTAGAGATTATCTAGTCCAACCCCACTGTCAGAGTAGGTTCAACCTACAGCAGGTTCAACCTAGAGCAGGTTACACAGGATGATGTCCAGGTGGGCTTAGAATGTCTCCAGAGATGGACTCCACCACCTCCCTATGCAGCCTGGTCCAGTGTTCCCCCACCCTCAAAGTAAAGAAGTTCCTTCTTATGTTTAGCTGGAACCTCCTATGTTCCAGTTTGTGCCTTTTCCCTCTCATCCTGTCACAGGGCACCACTGAAAAAAGCCTGGACCTACCCATGAGGCACTGATAAGATTCCCCCTGAGTCTTCTCTTCTCCAGGCTAACCAGCCCCAGCTCTCCAAGCCTTTACCCTTAGGAGAGATGTTCAAGTCCTCTAGTCATTTTTGTATTTGATTTATATTTGAC
Organism: Galbula dea; assembly: GCA_013399015.1. NCBI lineage: Eukaryota > Metazoa > Chordata > Aves > Piciformes > Galbulidae > Galbula > Galbula dea. Next base: position 684,034 of record VWZX01010081.1, read on the forward strand.
TTTTCTTATGTTTCAGTTTGTGCCCAGATGGGCCTCTATGGTCCAGACACATTCTGCCTTGTTTTTAGCATAAAGCCACCAGGACCATGAAGAAGGAGAAAGTCCAACAGCATGGTTCAGTGCTAGAGAGGAGTCAAAATGCTTTGACTCTTTTGCTTTGCACCTACAATCTGCCCTGCATTGAGAGGATGGGTGAGGAGCAGAGAGAAAGGCTGATATTATTCCCCTGAAGTTACACCTTTGAGAGCCTGTTTAAAGACCTGAACAGCACAAAATGCCATTGCATAAATTACCACTACAGTGGGACTTCATTAGCATTTGTAGATTGCATAGCTTGAGATCTAAGAAAACATCCACTCAGGGTCAAGTCCTCATCCCATTCAATTCAAGGAGACTAACATTCTGCTCTAACAAGGTGGCAGACTCCAACTGGGAGTTTTAAAACCCTAGTGCATCTCATTGGGCTTCATACCAGCAATCTTCAAAGATGCCTAGTGTGAGAAATGCCACCAGCACGAGAGGAAGCTGAGAGAATGTTCTAGGGGCTGCCAGAGCTCCCCAAGTTCATGCCTTTCCCTAGTTTACTTCTCTCCACTGTTAACTTCTAAGTCAAACTTACATTTTAATTGCAAAACACATGAAGACCAAATGCATTAAGAGCATAAGTTATGATAAATTCATTTATTTTCCTTACCAGTGCTAAAAACCTTTTTTCCTAAGGATGCTAACAGTGGCCTGATCTCCATTGGGTTCCAGCAGCAACCCTATTATAAATCATTGCAGGTTTGCCTAAGGAAGAAGCCCAGACCTAAAGCAGAAGCAACCTGGGATCAGAGTCCAGCTCCAGAAAAGACTAAGCCTTTTAAACTGAGCTCTGTCCTATTTGGCAGCTATAGACAATCCATGCCATTATATTGAGGAGGGGAAAAAAAAACAACAATTCCCCAATATGTAACTTAAAATAGATTTAATCAGAACTAATACAAATGCATCTTTTCTACATGGTTGATGGAATCAACATTAGCAGTTTTAATTGTGAACCTGTTGAAGGTGAACATATTGCATTATTGTGGAAGGGGCAGTGTTTTATTTGGTAGGTGTACCTCCTACTTCTCTGTCTGTCACAAAGGCACAGTCTGTCTTTAATAGCTGTTAATATCATGTCTTATTTTTTTTAAGTTCAACTTTTAAAGTTTCTAAGCACAATCTGATGGAATCCAACCCAAATCTAATAATTACAATTTTATTTTATTTCCCCCCCCCCACTGTTTAGTTTTCACCCCAAAGAGAATGACAGGTCTAATATGAGGCTCCTGAAATATAGTTACAGCTAAGCTTCAGTGCTCCAGAGCACATAAAATAAATATATGATCAATGAAATGAAACATGACAAAATGTTTCATATTGATGTTATTTTTCTTTTCAAAATGTCTTTTATGGTTAATGCCCTCAGTCACTTTTTCCATACATTTCCTCCTCCTTTTTTTTTTTTTTTTTTGGTAATATATAGCTTTCCCAGTTCTGATTTCAAGTTCAGGGTGCCTGGGGAGAATTGGAAGATTTCTTCAAACCAAGAAGTGTTCCTTCAGCCTTTCACATGAGAAAATTGTTAGGAGCATTAAAGTATTCCTGACTCTGTTGCATTCCTTTGTTCAGAGTGAGTTTTGGGAACACATCCTTTTCTCATTATATTTCCATAAAATATATTTGATCTATTCTATTCTTAGAATACCTCTGATGTGGTCTGTGAATGGAGCAGAGTATAAAAATATTTCTTTTTTTTTCTTTTCTTTTTTTTTTATATGAGACAAAATGTTTCCATTTCTTAGACACATAAAAAGTCACCATATAGCACTCCAGGAAAGTAAAACTTTACAGTAAGTTTGGGGATAACTCAGCACAGATCACCAAAGGATTCCATCCTCCTAGAGTCCAGTTGTAACTCAGAGCCTCATCAAATGCACACAGATAGTGACAGCAGGAAAAGAAGAAAGGAGCAAGGGGAAAAAAAAAGGGAAAGAGAAATAAAGAAGGAATGAAACCTGGGTAATCCTACTGGGAAGCAAGTTTATATTTAGAAGCACAAAAAGATGTTAACCATGTGCCTCCTAGAAAAAAAGAAAAACTAAAAGTCAATCTGCTGTAATATTAGTTGACAATAAAATCACCTTCAGAAAAAAGTCTTAATACTTTCAGAGCACAACCCAGGATATTTCCAAATGCAGGCAGATGTTTGAAATGTTTACACAGACAGATCATGGCAGCAATTTAGGTTTTTGGGTTTTTTTTTCCTGCCTTCACTTCCCTATCTTCTGATTATCTTCTTTAGGATCTTGAGAAAGCCCAAGTAGCAGCCGCTCTAAGCGGCTCTTTCCTGCAGCCCAGGCTTGGCTTGGCTGTTTCTTGCTACACCCATAACATTATGGTTTTGATCAATCTCTTCAGAACCCTTTTCCTCTGAAGTGTTCTGCTCTCTCAAGGAGCACTGCTCCAAGCTGACATGCTGGAAACACAAGGATCACGAATGGCTTGGGTCCAGATTCACCTCAACGCGGTGAGGAGTGAATTACCCTCAACGCACACAACCAGGGCACGAATCACCCTTCCCAGCAGCTGAGCATGCCTCTGATTTTCACTCCAGTAAAGTCATCTGATGTGCAGTGGGAGCCTGCAGCAGCCCAGCTGCATTGGTTACTGACCACAAATGACTTAATCTCCAGCATAAACAAGGTCCTAACGTTCAAACTCATCTGCCCCATTCCCTCACAGCTTCCTACTCACAGTTCACAGAAGATGACTTCTCCTTGTTCCCACGACTGGAGACCCAGGATCAAAGCCTTGAAGAGAAAGAATATAAAGCTTTTGAGTTTTTTGCCTCTTTTCTTTTTCCTTTGTAAACTCAGGTTGCACATATCTTCACTGTTTTGAGGTGCTTAAAAAAAGTAACCAGAGAATGGTTTTAAATATTTAAGCAGTAACAGACTCCTGTAGATACCAGCAGCAGCTCCATGGGATGCAGTTTGTGCCTGTTATTATCCTATATATTACTATATAATATCCTATTTGTATAATAAATATAATTATTGCTGATTCTTTAGCAAATTGTCACATTCCCCCCAGATGCTATTTGAACAGCCACAGGAAGGCTTCAAACCAGCTAAGCCAAAAAGCAGGTGAAGTAGGAAGAGTTTGGGTATAATCCTTAGTTATCCTTTAATTCTTATCAGAACTGAAAAATAGTAAAGAAAAATCACAAGCAAATGTAAAGTCTGAAGAACAATGTTTGAGGTGGGTTTTTTTCATTGGGTTTTGGGGGTTTTTTTGTTTTTAATTTTTGTTTGTTTTTGTTTGTTTTGTGCTTGGGGTTTTTTTTGTATTGTTTTGGTATATTTTGTTTTTGTTTCTTTAAAAAAAATAGTATTTCACTTTAGAGGACAGAAATACAGCTGTCTCAAAACTGGAACAGTGATGTCTGAGGGGCTTTGATGCACCAGCAGCACAGTGCAACTACCTGATTCTGCACAAACAGCAGAGACTGGAAATGTGGGAATTATACACACAGGGGTGTTGGCAGGGTTGTCATCTACCCCATAAATGCACCTGGTTGCTATCACTTTTACTTAAAAGAGCACTAAAATTCAGCTAATAAAATTTAAAAAGAAAAGAAGAAAATCATATAAAGTGACATACAAGCAGGGTTCACATAGGAATAAAAAAAAGCTTTAGCATGTTCTTTGACATGTGAAACAAACATTCTCTTTTATCAGGCTTTTCCTCATTAAAATAATGAAAAACATGTACTACCTAAAACAAATGAAAACCCCAACTCACCCAACATTAATCAGTACTGCATGTGTAACAGGACCATTCAGGAATTTTCTCTCCCCTCCCATGAGAGTGTCTTGTGTTACATGCAACAATGCATTTTCATCACTGTCCACGGATCTGCACACATACAGGAACTTATACAAAGGCAAGATGTGTCCCCCTAGGAACTCTCCATTTCCAGCAGTTACTTTAATTACCAAGGGTCACTCCTTTTCCTTCAGTGCCCTTGCTTCTGCTACTGCCACCCCCAACATCCTTCAACCCAAAGACTTCAAGCTCTCCCCACCTCAGAAGGTCCCAGCCATGCAGGCAGACCTGTTTCCCAGACAAGTGAGTCTATGTAGGAGACACTGTATTTCTTGTCATTACCTTAGAGAGTGGTTCTTTGGCCACTGCTGTTGCTTCCATCACTGGAGTTTCTGATGAGAGCCAAGAGCATCCCAATGCCCAGTTCAACATCTCTTGCTGAACCATTTGGCTTCAGTTGATAGGACAAGAAGAAACAGCCTGAAGTTGCACCAGGGGAGGTTGAGGTAGGACATTAGGGGAAATTTCTTCCACAAAAGGATTGTCAAGCCCTGGCACAGGCTGCCCAGGGCAGTGGTGGAGTCACCATTCCTGAAGGGGTTCAGAAAACATCTAGATGTGGTGCTGAGGGCCATGGTTTAGGGGGGATTTGGTAGTGCTATGTTAACAGTTGGACTTGATGATCTGAAAGGTGTCTTCCAACCAAAACAATCCTATGTTTCTATTTAAATTAAGCTCATCCTAAGTTTCTGGGGCAGAGGAAATCTGTTTATGTTAAGCCCTCTAGCCACCGTGCTGTTGAATTTCAGAGGTTTTTCTGTATTGAAGAGGGCACCAAGCTCCAGCCCTCACTACAAGGTGCTGAAGAGCCAGTATCTAATAGACACCATCTCCTTGCTGTAGATAGGCTTTGTAGCTGTTTCCCCTCTCACCTTGACTTACCATCAGCCCTCCCCAACATTCAGAATTGCCCAGGTGCCCCTGTGCAGCAGGTGGCCACGTACAAGCAGCTAGGCCATGGTTGAACATCAGCTTCTTGTGGACACAGCATCATTCTTGGCTTTCTATCTAGTACCTGGAATCTGAAATGGCTTGACTCAGGAAAGCTTCTGCATCTCAATGCCCCCCATTAAAGGCTGTACCTCTGCTCTAAGTGCAAGGTAAAGGCCAGTGGTAGAGCAAGCACTTTGTTTATCGACATTTCTTCCTATCAGCTTAGCAATCTACAGGATCAATCCCCTAATTTGCAACATCTGTTAAGCATGTCAGAGATCAGAAATGAGCCCTATCTTGCTTCTTAATAAGTTTCTATATAAATCACTGCCTTATTAAAACCAAAGTGTAGTATCCCCCACTAATGATCAAATTCTACAGTTTAGCAATGTTAATGACCCTTTACTGAGGAAGGCTGAAATATTTTTATAATAAAGGTTATGACTTGCATTGTATTTATTGTAAGCAGGGGTTTTATATTTTAGAAAAATCAATATTTTAATATGTAACACCTAAATATATGACCTTCCTCTGGCTACATTTCAAAGGCAATGTGTGTGTTCCATTCCACTTCTCTTTATTTTGAAGAAAAAAAAAAAAAAGCCCTCACTCTTCAGAAAGTTGTAAATATTCTAGAAAGCTTGTTAATCATGAAATGTTGCACACTGAAATTTGTTCAGGGCAAGGGGGATCTCTAGGATTTCCAGCAAACTGCCTTTGTTTCAGATGGGCTGGTTCATGTGTCAGCACGCCAATGTGTCATGCCTGGTTACATTTGTCTTGTTGTGTTAAAAATTCTATTCCTGATATACCCAGGCTCAATGCCCCATCTCCATTATGTGTCAGGCTGCCCATTTGAAGAACATTAGCTTTTAATTCCCTTTTGTGTGTCTGTGTGTTTCATGTATTTGCCAACTAGAGAGTAAGGCTGATGCCTCCCTTCCATCTCTAGGCCCACCAGGAATCCAAGCACACTGGGTACAAAGGAGGTTGGCAGGTCAATCACAGAACCATTAAGGCTGCAAGAGACCTCCAAGATCATCAAGTCCAACAGCTAACATATCACCACCATGACACTAAACCATGTCTTTAAGCACCACATCTATATGTTTTTCAAACTCTTCCAGGGTTGGTGACTCCACCACTGCCCTGAGCTGCCTAACAACTCTTTCTGTGAAGACATTTTTCCTGAGATCCAATCTAAACCTCCCCTGGTGCAACTTGAGAACATTTCCTGTTGTCCTCTCACTGGTAATCTGAGAGAAGAGAACAACCTCCACTTCACTACAACCTCCTTTCAGGTGTCCAACACTTCATGGTTAACTAAAAATCTTAACTAAATTAAGCAAACGTGGGCCTTGGCCTCACTGAAAGCAGTCTAAGTGTGATTATTGTTCCACACCACAATTCTCATCCAGCTGTTAGAATCTCAGATGCATTCCAGACTCCAGAATTTACATTTTCTTCTGTTAAATGCAGTTAAATGCATTTAAAAAAAAACCCTTTTTGCCTCCTTCTATCTGATATCATACATTATCATCAGTCCAGTACACAGGATTGGCTTTGGGATAAACTAAAATCATCACTCAGAGTTTCCTTACAAGGACATTTTGGATTTTCTTTTTTTTTTTTTTTACTTGCACACCTGTGTTGAAATGTCAAAATCTCATCACAGAGCTCAAAACTTAAATGGGAATTTTGGTAAAATTATAACTTTCTTTTTATGATGGATGTAAAATAGATAAGCCCTGTACTGTCAAATTTTTACGGGGCTATAACACAATAGATGTCAAACATATTATGAATTAGAGCCAGGTTTTTCCAATTCCCTCTTAAACCACTTCCCATGATACAATTTCTTGAGTTCCCTCTTAAACCAGTGCCCATGGTACACTTCTTCATGGTGGCAGTGGGAATAACTCCCATGAACACCCAGCCTTTACTTTATCCTACATGTGCCCTCTCTACACAGTTCACAGTCAAAAATTAGTCTCCTTGAGTGAGATACTCTAGAAAGCAGTTATCTGACAAAGTCTACAGCTCTGTTTTTCTATACTATTCATTATAGAATCCTAGAATAATAAATATAGAATATTCATTACACGATATATTATTCATTTGATGGGGCTCAGGGTAACATAATCTAGTGGAAGGTGTCCCTGCCAGGCAGAGGTATTACAACTACATGATCTTTAAGGTCCCTTCCAACTCTTGACAATTCTATGTTTCATTGCCATTATTGATCTCTTGAAGTGGAAAGCAAACATCCTATCACTTAATATTATATCCCACAAAACTTCACAGCTAGGAGCAGAAGCAGAACTGTACTAGCTTTGTTAATTCCTGTGTCAGGACTACCCCTCCCTCTGGGAAAGGGACCCCAGAACCTCAGAAATTTACATTATAAATTATTTCTAGAACCAACAAAAGTCACACAGTCAACACACTTCTGTGTAGTTGACTTTGCAAGTATCTTCCACATTTGGATTTTCAGGTAACATAGTTCAAAACTGGCAGAAACCAATTTTATTAGAGCAAGAAGTAACAAAGCAATGAATAATGAAGTTATCAAGTCTAACTACATCACAAATCAGAGTTTCTCCAACAACAGCAGTTGATGTACACTGTGTTATCTTATGCACTCCTAAAAAAGTAACAGATATTACCTGTTGGTGGAAAAATTGAACAGCAAGTCCTGACTTTGGAAGCTAAAATAAGTTCTGACATATATGATAGATGATCCTAAAGGTGTTCAAGCAGTTAAATATGAACAAGCCTGAAAATTTCACCCAGTGACAGGAGTCAGACTCACAACATGCTTAATGTTTCATAACATTAACATAACATTTGTATCAGGAATAGTGTGGCCAGCAGGGGCAGAGAGATGATCTTGCCCTTGTACTTGGTGCTGGTGAGGCCACACCTTGAGTACTGTGTGCAGTTTTGGGCACTGCAGTATAGGAAGGACATTGAGGTACTGAAGAGGTGCAGAGAGGGGCAACTAGGCTGATCAGGGGTCTGGAGAACAGGCCTTATGAGGAGAGGCTTAGGGAGCTGGGGCTGGTTAGCTTGCAGAAGAAGAGGCTGAGGGGAGACCTTATCACTCTCTTCAGTTATCTGAAAGGAGGCTGTAGAAAGGTGAGTGTTGGCCTCTTCTCCCTTGTGTCTAGCAATAGCACTAGAGGGAATGGGTTCAAGTTGTGCCAGGACAGGTTTAGTTTGGATATTAGGAAAAATTCCTTCACTGGAAGAGTGGTGAGGTATTGGAACAGATTGCCCAGGACAGTGGTGGAGTCACCATCCCTGGAGGTTTACAAAAAAAGGGTAGATGTGGCACTTGGGGGGTGGTTTAGGGATAGCAGTAGTGTAGGGCTATTGGTTGGACTTGATGATCTTGAAGGTCCTTCCCAACCATGAGAAGTTTGTGTAATTCAAGCTATAACTTGTCCTTACTACAAGCCTCCCTATGTCTGCAGCAGCCCACTAACCTCACCATCAGCTGGGTTTCAGATAATGTGGTTTGTGACCCAGACATAGTAAGATCCTGAGATAACATGGGGTTCTAGTTTGGGGAATTTTGAACTGCCCACAAAGTTTTCTGAAGAAAATCTGAAAGGCAAATTTGTTAGTCTGAAGCTCAAACTTTTTTTTTTTCCTTTTTTTAAATGAAATTGACTGGTTTACATCTTGCAGCATTCCAGAAAATTAAAAATAATAAACATCTCAGACTTGCTGCCTCTGTAGCTGGACAGGTTTCCCACAGCTGAATCCTTTGATGATACTCTCTGGGCTTTCTATTTTAAGAAGTCATCCCTTTCTGCTTCTCTCTGGAGGCAAACTTTTGCTCTCCTGCCAATCTTCCTCTTGACCTTTCTGTCCTGTGTACTCAGCCCTTCCATCCCTTTTCCAAAGTCCTCTCTCCTTCCACACTGCTAAATTCCCCTTCAGTTGCCAGCAGACCTCTTCTTCTGCCCTGGCTGCCAAACTATTTAATCTTCTAGCCCTTCTTCTTCACTTTCACCAGAAGATTTTTCCAGCTTCCAGAGAAAGTGTTTTGCCAAGACCACCTCATGTATTTGCATGAATGCAACAGCCAGTATTGATACAACTGGAGACCTTAACTGCAGGAGCCACGTGTAGCAGTAAAAATCTATGTTACTATGATGTGGAAGTTATAGGTAAACATTGACCTCTATTGCAGAGGAAATTACTTATCAAGTGTTATGAGTAGTAATTTTAACTCAATCTCTAACTTCCAAACCAAAATATTATGCTAAAGAACATAAAGATATACTGGAGGCCACCTTCTTTTTTGTCTGAGGAAGAGCAGACTGCTTGGTAAACACTTCTTTACCATGAACACCATGGAAATAGCAATCTGATTGCTATTATGTAGGTGCTTCTTGTCACCTGCCTGCTGTTTGTCACAGTAGCTGCAAGACAGCATGCAGTAACCCCTCACTCTTCAGCACACTCATTGACATAGTTCTTAAGAAAAATTATCATCTTTCAGTAAAGATTATTTATCAGACCCCTCCATGCTACCTGTCAGACCAAGAACTTTCCAAACCTAGGAACTACAGTCTTGGTCTTGGACAAAGACCTTATGTATAAAAGCATATTATTCTCTCTCAGCTGCAGGAGTGTATCACTATGTACTCTAGCCAGATTAATATTTGAAGAGGATGACATTCTCATTCCAAAGTTTCAAGCTTGGTTACCATAGTTTTTATAGTCACAGGAGGAAACCACTAACTAAAAGTAATACAAATTTGACAGTTGGACTTGATGAACTTAAAGGTCTTTTCCAACCTTAATGATCCTGTCATTAAACCTGTTGGACTAACAGCAAAACAGAAGCAGAAGTGGCTTCTGACCCCATCATCCATACACAAACTTTTCTCCCACTAAATATGAAGCTAGATACTTCATTTCATATTGACTTTTCAAAACCCTAAGGAGGGACAGACTAGCCTTGTGAGCTCCATCACCCAGCGTGAGCACACTTGCACTTGAGGGTTGCCTTCAAATCAGAACAGAACCAAGAATCCAACTCCTGGAGGCAGACTAAATGGTACAGGCAACACAAAGAAACTCTCTCCTAAGAATATAGCAATGATTAGAATACCAGCATTTCAAAAACCCACTAAAATCTTGCTTTATTGACCTACCTCACAAAAATAACACCATAAAGTAGACAACTTCTGAAACTTGTCTTCATAGTTTGATGGGGGGGGGGGAGAAGTAAAAATGTCTCCTTTGCAAAATTTTGATACCAAAAAGATGAATGCTGCATAATCACCTGTGCTCATCCACAAGTTAATTCATAAAAACAGATGTAAAGTTAGCCAAAATGTCTTAAAATACTCTGCTTGCCTGGTGTAAACTCCTCCGGGTACGAGGACATCATTTGCTCAGCTCAGAACATCTCAGCCTACAAAGCTGTTCTCAGACTCAGACCTGTAAAGTGTTAAAAGCTTATTATGGTTTTGAGAGCCTTCAAGCTCTCCATGTACCAATTTTTACCTGGCAAAAGGTACCTAAGTTTCAAGTTCACATTTTACTCAGCAAAGTAAAACAGCTTTCAATTTAGGGAATAAAACACCCTCCAGCTGAAGAAGATTCTCACGTTACAGTATGTTAAGTAGGATCTACTTCAATTGTGGTCAGTTGTCATGAAGAAAGAAAGAGAGAGGGGGGAAAAAAACTATATTTTCATGTGAAAACCTTTCTTATTTTCAGAAGAAATAAGAAATTACAAAGAAAACCCAAACTCTGCTCCTTCCTGTGCTTGGCATTTTATTCAAAGTAGGTGAATCTGGAATGGGAGATCATTTGGAAAATACTCATTATGCTATTTATGTACAGAAATGTGGTTGTGTAAAAGTATAACAGGAATGCATTCACAATTGGTTTAAGTCATTTTCTCTTGGCAAACCACCATCAAAAACAGGGGCGTCATGGCGCCACCAGAATCCTAAATTGTGGTGGAGAATCATCAGGACACATGGCATTAATCTCTGTCTCCTTGCAGGAGACACCCTTGCCTGCATTACTGGCCTGCCTCTTAAATCTAAGATGTTGGAACTGGAGTTTAAAATGACACCATAAAGAAGATCTACTCTCCTTCCCCCACAACAACAAAAATGACCCAACTTTATTAAAAATAAAGACACATATTTCAGAGTTCTTTTTTGCCAGAGCACACCCAAAGCCTGATACTGGAGGGTTAATAGCAGGATCATGTCATCTTCAGGATTCATATTGGACATGATTCAGACTACTGAGAGACTTTTGAAGTATATACAGATAATTAGTTAACCCATTGGTATTACCTTCATGTTACTTTGGATTGATCACCAGGCTGTAGGGATCTCATTAGCCTATAGCAGTTTATTTTCCCTAGTGACTGAGAACACTTAGCTCTCTTTTAATATCTTACTATTAATCCCTTACTAACTTTTCAAATCCTCTTTTTCTTTCCCCACCCCCCCCCTTCCAAATTTAGGCAGAGCAGAGTTTGGTTCAACAAAGCCATGTAAAATATCACCCTTCTCTCTGCAAATTTCTCCAGGACCTGTAAACATATTTTAAATGTTCTACCAGATGAAATTCATGTCTTTTAAAGGAAACTGCATCTCTACTTTGGTGGAAAAAAAATTAAAATAATAAAAGACTGATAGTTTGGGAACACCCACTCAAGATAAAATAAGGATCCTGGAAGATTTCCTGGGGGTTTAATGGAGGCCAGAGCCAATGGTAACTGACCTTGAAGTCCCCAGATGAAGCTTCATGTTTGTCCTTAAATTATTTGTGTATTTATTTAGGGTTGGGGTTTCTTTAAGGATCCTTCAGTAAGCAAAGTTAAGTTTGTCAACCCTGACATGAATCCAAAAGATGTCACTGATAAGTGCCACCTTTATATGCACTTACAACAACAAAAAAAAAGAACTCAATATGAAAATATTTTTAGCTGATTTGCTATATTCAACTCAGTGCAACATTGCCAAAAACATGCTAACAGAATTCAGAGCTAGTACAACAGCATAACATTAGCATATTAAATAATTAGCAGATATAGGTATTTTAAAAGAAACTTACCCACAATGACACATGCTTAATTCAGACTCTGAGCCATACTGTGCTTTTCCCAACAAGTTATATGACTGTAATACAGTCTTAAAAAGCTATTAGTTTAGGTACCTCAGGAACAAAAAAAAGAAAAGAGAAGAAAAAAAAAGTGTTAGAGATCCATACACAAAGTTTCTGCAAATGAATATGATGTATTCCAGAAACAACATGCATTCACACAGACACTCAATAAGAAAGGGACTGTTTACTCAGTTTATAGCTTGAAAACCACTAGGGACTGTGTTCCAGTATGGGAAATTTTAGTACAGTGCATTGTTAATACAAAATAAAAAAGCAAGACTGGGAAGTTAGGATTTTTTTTTTTTATTATTACTTTTTGGTTTTGTTTTAAATGCTTGTTTGGACCTTTAAGAAACACATTACCTTCTCATGTCCAGAGTAGGAACAAATACTTTTTCATAGGAATAAAAATCTGTAATCAGTTAGATAAGAGCAAGATGCTCTCTTTTTTTGTTGTTGGCATTTAATCAAACAATGAAATCACACACACATTTCCTGACACAAAAGACAAATGATGTAATAATCTGAAGGAGTTTCTCTATCTCCTTGGAACTTTGCATACTTGACTTGTTTTCCATATTTTGTGACTTTAAATGGTGGGAAAACGATATTAAAACGCTTGTAGCAGTTCCTCTAAACTAGCATCCTTTTTGTTTTATTGTATTTAATATAAAAGCAGCAATTATTTGATTTCAAAGTTATGAAAATATGTACCTTATGAGAAAACAAGCAATTTAAGCTTTAATTGGTGTCATTTTTCACAGAACTGGCAAGATTCTTGCATCCCTGGCATGTTGTTTTCTATAAAACTGCAGAGCTGCTTTCAATGAATGTTTTACGAATGTAGAAGTTGTTACATGAAGGTATGGGAGTGGATGCCTGGAAATATAAGATTTCTGGGGGGATTTATTCACCAAAGATGCATTTCATTTCATAGTGTATAGACTGTAATTTTTCCTTAATATTCCTAATGTGCTTTGCTTCCCCGTTAAGCATTTCTTCCACTCTCGGATGGGAAGAAAAGGGAGGGATGCAAGAGGGATATTTTGCACAGGAGAAAGAACTAGATGGGGAAAACAACAGGGGGGGGATGGGGGAAGTGCTTGGAAAAAATTATTTTAGGCACAGTTTTTGTGTAAAATTAAGACAGCTCAACCAGTTATTTTTGGGTTGTTGGGGTTTTTTGGTTTACTTTATTTTTTTCTCCCCCTCCTTACTGAAAGGCTCAATCCCTAATTTAACTTTCCTCCACAAAGCTCATCATCCTTATGCTCTCAACCTGTTGGGGCAAGTGTGCAGCATGGGGTTATGATTTTCTTTTTTAATGTATTTGAAATGGTACCCAAAAGATATGAAGTAGAGACCTCTGCCACTAGTTCCTGGAAAGAAGCACCTCAGGAGATAATCCCAATTAAAGAGCTTAGCCTGTGTGTACAGCTATCCAACCTCACTGCAGCTATCAGGATAGTCAACACTTGCAATGACCCAACCTCAAGAAGAAAAGATCATGCAGGTTGAAATATGACCAAGAACTTGAGATGCAGCCATAACTTTTGTCAATGCTGAGGCCTTAAGAACAGGCAGGAGGCTCATGGATCATAGTCCTGCTGCTCCATCCAGTTTTAATGCTCTCTCAGAGGAATAAGCCTTGCAGGGAGTTAGACACCTTCAGCAAGAGGTTTCACTGGGGGGGTTGCTCCAGTACTTGGTGCAGTCCCAGTGTAAAAGCTGAGTCAAAAAGAGTGTAAAGGAACAACATGGCTGTGGATCCCATGAACCCCAGAAGAACAGGGAGCAAACTTACCTCTCTATGGGACCTTCTTTCCCTCAGCACAGAGACAACAGCCACCACTCAACAAACACACATAACACAAGGACTTTAGTGATTTGCTTTAGCAAGTGGACACTTAGACATGACATCACCCAAAAGGATTTCAAAGAGCAAACATTTCACCCTACACATGGACTAAACTAGTGAATTCATTCATTCATATACCCTGGAAATTATTTGTTCCACCAAAAGCCCACCAGTGCCACTGGATGTGGAGCCTGCCCTGCTCCACTGGCAGTGTGAGGTGGTCAACATCTCCAAGAGCCAGAGGCACAGGAGACCAGAGCACTTTTTTCCCCTCTTAAAAACCTCAGGAACACCAGGAGCTGAGGTGTCACAAGGTGCCACATGGGGAATATCAGCATGTCTCAGCCTCAACCAGGAGGGCACACTGGTGCTGAGCACTTAATTAAGGGTTCACAGCCATTCAGTCTGTAATTTCTCAGTTCTAGATTTTTATGAGGTAGACACCAATACTTTTGGCTCACAAATGTTTCTACTCAACCACATGTTTACTGGAACCAGCAGTGAGTACCTGTGAAATACCTAAACAGAGAAACATGGTCTACAGAGTCCCCTCTCCCCATTTACCTCTTCTCCACCCTCTGCTATTGAAACACCTACTACTGTGACTTTCTATCTGCCTGTGACCATTCCTCCTTTACACGTCAACATTTTAATTAAAAAGCAATAAAACACTTTAATTTGAGGTTTGTACATAAAAATACAAGTAAAAATGGCCTGAACACTGGGCAAACACTATTGAAATCTGAGCTGAAAGGCAGTTAGAGTAACTTTAACCACCTGAGAAATGCAATAATCACCCTGAAATGCACAGCCTGGAGTGTTTTATTGCCATTATAAACTGCAATTTATACATTAAAATAAGGAAAACAGTCAGGCCCATCCATTTATGAGCTATAATAAATATGGTTATGACATCACTGACAACCAGTCACAAATTTCCAAACACATCCAGAGCTCTAAAGCAATTTCACCACTACCTTTTCAATCTGGTTTCTATCAGCACATGTGTATTTCTTGGGTGTGCACTTAGCCACAGGCCTGAATCAGCAGCCATGTCTTTATGGGTGTGAAGGTTTCCTGATTTCTGCAAGCTTTTGGCTTGACTTTCATGTCTCTTGCACCCATCTAGCCTCTTGCTGCACTCACCATCCTCTCCCTTTCTCATGCAAAAAAAGAAGAAAGATCTGATGTTAGACAATTACTCCTCAATTTTCATTTTAACTCTCAAAACACCACTTTAACCAAATTTGGGAGAAAACCTGCCATTGGTCAAACCTCTAAAATGGCCATTACATCTCTCATGAAGTCCTTGTCTTTGAGGAACAAATGTTTCTCAACTTTAAGTGGTTGCACTCCAGAAAAGTTAGCCTTTGCATGCAGCCTTGAATACAGCTGCTCAGTCACTTATGTTGGATTTCTCCATCAAACACAGCCCCAACTTTTGTTCTTTCCACTGTTGGAAGTTTCTTGGGGGTGGAGAGTTTCTAAAAAGGATAAATTGTACCTCAGGGAACAGCTCTTCTCTAAGAACAAGCTAACAGGATAAGCCTATAATAGAAATATAAATCAACCTCAAAACTTTTCTTTTTTGTCCTGAAAGTGTTTTTCTCTCAGAACCAGCAGTGCAACAATTTCCTTCTCTACTGCTCAACCCCTTTCCCTGATGAAACCTCTCCTAGTCCTTCTGCCTTCCAACTGCCAACTCATGTCACATGCACTGCAGCTTCATCATTTGACTTCATCCTCAGACTCTGATAACCTGGAGCTAAGCTGGAGAAGACAAGCTGTGGTAGCAGTTGCATAGGCCTGATCCAGCACTGGCTGCCAAACATGAGGAACCCCTATGTGGATACAACTTTTGTCTCTATGCCTACACATGCTCACCAATAGAGGACATAGTCTCTCTTGTCAATATTAGCAATGTTATGTTACCTTGAGCATCTCTGGCAGATGTGCATTTTCTTGACCACAGAGGAGACCTGGGGCAGATCCTTCAGGAGGGTCACAGTGAAACACAGCACAGGAAGATTCCTGGAAGATATTGACCTCTTCAAACCTCTTCACAGCACTGTCTTCTACCAGTTGAGTGAAAGCAGGTCAGGCACTAAAGCAGCTTTTTCTTTCATTTTGAATGTTAATATTTGGAAAAGTTCACTTTGAATATCTTCCATGGCTGACATGCTGCTAACTGTTGGAGGAAAGGAGTCAGAAGCAAGCAGTTAAATATAATTAACAACAGTGATTAGTAAAATGCTGCTGGGAAGGTGTTGAGAAGAAAGGAAGATAGAGATGTTTTCTCACTTAAAGCTTTCTGAAGGTTTCATCACATGTCAAAACAGGAATGGAACCTATTTGTAAAATGTAAGCAACTTAATCTCTCTCCTTATGTTCATAACCAAGCAAAGGGGACCAAGCAGGGGAAGAGCTGCTCTTCATCTGGCATAAGATGTGCCTAAGGACACATGGACACACCCAGAGCATCTCAGCTTTGTGGCTGTGATCTCAGTGCTCCTAGTGAAAGCAGTCACTTGGGTAGTCTGAATTTTAAGACTATTTGTAATATAACTACAAAATTTTGGGAGTCATTGTAAGAACAGGTGTGTACCTGTTCCTATCATGTACATATGTTCTTCCAGGAAAATAAATCTTAGTCTATAAACTAGAAACCAACTTAATTTTAGGGAACTTTCAGCATCAACACATGCCAACTTTTCCCTGGTACAGAATCATTTCTCATTTTCATCCAAAAAATCATTTCCTAGTTGGAAAAAGAACTCTTTAGTGCTCCTTATTAATATTTTAAATAATTAAAATTGTTTATCAGTTTAATGTATCTTAGATATCTAACTATTTGCAGACTTACACATTGCTAATGGGACAAACATCATCTTGCCTCATTTATGTTTATTTGGGAAAAGGATTAAGTTCCAAATAATGCAGTGTGGGATCTAAAATTCAGAATATTTGACCATTTCATGATAGCCAAGTGATAAGCAGAGATTACTCTCTCTCTCAAAATAGCAAGGCACCATTCCTCTCAATATTTGAGATGTGTTAGTGTCCTGGTTTGGGCTGGAGGAAGGCCACCAAACAGAAACAGTTTTGCTCCAGCCCAAACCAAGACAGTCACTGCTTGAACCGAAGGTTTCATCACTGTAATGCTCTCTCTCTTTGATGAGATGATCTAAGCTGTATATAGGTGACTACTCTGATTAATTTGCTTTGGCTTTGCTTTTTCTCTGAGGGATAGAGGAGATACTTCAGTTGCTGTGAATGACAGGCTACAAGAGGCTGGAAACCAGGCCAGCAGATAAGGAATTTAAACCTTTTCTTATGCAGAAGAGCAAACACTGTGTATTGCTTACTACTGGAGCAACAGCTTAATAAGTCCAAGCCTTTTTTTTCCAGTAACTGGGACCATAAAACACTGAAAGCAAAATGTATTTCACACTCTGAATTCACAGAATCATTGAGGTTGAAAGACACCTCTAAAATACCAAGATCTCTAATGAAGCTGCTATTGTAAACTTTAATCCTTGCAAGGACATTTGTATGCTTATCTGTCCTCTAATTGAGCAGCACCATTTTCATCAATAGGATTCACCATGGGACTACTTAGGGACATTAATACTAACTAAAACACAAGGATAAAATTCTTTGAAGGATTGAGACCTACACAACTTAAATTTCCACTAAAAATTATTTTCATTTCATAACTAAAGCAAATTGGTTTTGCTGCTGGTATGGTATCTGGTCTCCACTTACACCTATGGAGATAAACTCCTCTGTTAGTAACAAGTGGCTTTCAGAAAGCCAGTAAGGAAAGTGAAAATGTTTGCAGTTGAATTTCTAGATAAGATGTGGTTTCTGAATTGCTCTCAGTTTTACTTCTTCACCTTTCTTCATCTTTCCTACAACCCCACTACTAGCTCTACACTTAGAGTCTGCCTACCACTTGTAGTGGTTTGATATCTATGGTCTGCTAACAGCCTTTCCAAAATGATAATATTTGTGTGCTCCTTAAGCCACTGCTTGGACCTGTCTCCTTCCATAGTAACAGTTCTTTTGGTACACTGCATCTTCTTATTTGGTCTCCCAAGTCCTACCTGAAACATGATCTACCACTCCCTCCTAAATCCTGGTGGGCTTGGGCCATACCCATGTGTTTCAGAGAGCCCACTTGGGCCAGGGATCCCTGCAGTCAGGTGGCCTCACAACAGCCAGTAAAGACATATAAACATTAAAGCTTGTCAACCACTAAAAAAATGAATGTTCCTGTCACTGCACATTCTGATTTCCAAACCAAGAGATATCTTATGGTACTGCAACCTCCTAATAATTAACATCTCTACTTTTTGTTGAAGCTAAGTTGGGGGCTGTTGTTCTAGAAGGTTACCAGTTTTAGTTCATGACCTACAACTGCTTAAAAAATAGGGGGGAAAAATAGATTAAGAGTAAATATTACATGCAGATCATGGTATTCCTGTGTAGCCTTCCTTAAAGGCAAAAATTCCATCTGAGGATTTTAGTGAGTCCAGGCATTATGCTTTCTCTGAGGTCAAAAATCATGTTTCCTTCCACGTCTGAAAAGTGAATATTGGACTCAATGATCAGCCTTTTGTGGTTTAAAATCCAAGAATCACTTAGCCAGCTATTTCCCCAGCACTGTCAACCACAGCACAGAAACACATCTTAGGACTGAGACAATTATACTACAAACAACATTAATGTGGGTTTGGGGTTGTTGGTTTTGGAGAGGGAGGGGGCAGAACT
The DNA here is from genome assembly GCA_013399015.1 of Galbula dea. Lineage (NCBI taxonomy): Eukaryota > Metazoa > Chordata > Aves > Piciformes > Galbulidae > Galbula > Galbula dea. The sequence continues at coordinate 702,665 of VWZX01010081.1, forward strand.
TAGTTCTTACTACAGACATACTACAGGATTCAATAGCAAAAGCCCTTCTGAGACTGTAACTTGTTTCAGAGCAGTAGCATGGACAATTTTATTTTTAATGTGTTTTTTTTCCCCCCTCAGAATACATGCACTTTAAACTTCTCATGGACTTTTTCCAAGTACTTTTCTAAAGTGACATCAGCAAGCCAAGGACAAAAAAAACCCCCAACTTCATACCTCTGCTCAGACCCAACATAAAAGTGTTACTATTTATATTGACATAGGAAGTCTAACCATAGCCATGGGTGCCATGGAGAACTTGTGAGCTGGAGCAAGTCTGGAGAGCCCAAAGCAGTAGCATGTGCACAGCCAGAAATTCAGTCTTTTACTGTGTTTAAAACCTTGGTGGCTCCTTTTGGTGCTGGTTGTTCCTTAATGATTTTAACAAGGACCTTAAATGTGAGCTTTATCTCACTGTCATCTTTGTGACTTGGGACGGTGAGGTGTACTGAGACCAGAAGTCACCCAGTGGGCCATGACCTGGTGTGCAAAGAGGGACAAGCACCTTGGTAAGAGGGGCATGGGCTCTCCAGAGAATAAAAGAGGCAAGCCCTGGATGTCCACAGGAGGACCAGGATCAGCTTTAATATAGCCCTTGCTGACCAGCAGTGTCCTGGTAACACTGAGGACATTATAGGGCACCTGGATTTAGAGCTGGGCTAACAGTTAGACTTGATCATCTGAAAGGTCTCATAATCCAAACAATTTTAGGATTCTATTGGTGGGTGGGTGGACAACTTGGGCTTAATCCTTGCTGCCATGGCAGCCCCACCACCACCGGGCTGGGCACAGGAACAGCGAGGAGCTGAGCATGGGCTATTTGTGCACCCTGTTTCATGTGCTATTTGTATCTACTGGAGTCCTATTCTGAGTAGTTTGAATTCTATTTTGAGATATTTGAGTACCCTTTTGACTCTACTGTACATATAATCTGGGAATACAAGGAAATACTACAACATTAACCAAAAGATCCCTCCAAAAAGGGGTGTTTTAACCTCTTTTCTGAAGCTACATTGAGACAATTGCCTGCTGTGCCCTTTCCCAGCACACCCAAATATCTCTGCAGCACTGCCAGCCTGGGGCTCTGAAACCTTTAGGCAGCCCTCAAATTATGAGATTTGCTCAAAAATACTTTTTTTTTTTCCTTTTCTTTTTTTTAATCAAATGTAATTGAGAAAGTGGGAATGATTGCTACTTCTTCATTATGAATGTGCTTCATATGGTTCTTTAAATCTCTCCACATGGGGAATCCTCCAGGAGAAATAATATTTTATATTTTAAAAAGGGAGAGAGCTGAAAATTTCATGCCACTGAGGTTTGAGAGGGAAAAGGAGCATTGTTGTGCTCACTGAAGCTGACAACTTTGTCTTCTTCTTCCCAGGAATGCCTGAAAAGAATCGTAAAATCATTAAGGTTGGAAAAGACCTCTAAGATCATCAAGTCCAACCACTAACCTAATGTGGCCAAGGCACCACTAAACCATGTCCCTAAGGCACCACATCTATACATTTTTTGATCCCCACCAGGGATGGTGACTCCACCACTGCCCTGGGCAGCCTGGACCAACTCCTAACTGCTCTTTCAGTGGAGGAATTGTTCTTGATATCCAGCCTAAACCTCCCCTGGCACAACTTGAGGCCATTCCCTCGTTTCTTATCACTAGTTGCTTGGGAGCAGAGACCAATCTCCACATCATTCCAGCCTTCTTTCAGGTAGTTTTAGAGAGTGAGAAGGTCTCCCCAATGCCCCTTGTTCTCCAGGCCCAGTTCCCTCAGCTGGTCCTCACAACACTTGTGCTCTAGACCCTTCACCAGCTTCCTTGCCCTTCTCTGGACACACTCCAGTACCTCGATGTCCTTCTTGGAGTGAGGGGCCCAGAACTGAACTCAGTATTCAAGGTGTAGAATAAAGAAAGTCTAGCAGGACCTTTTGACCTAAGAACAGGAAAAGGGATGGAGACTGCCCATTGTGCCTGGATTTTAATCACAACTTAAATTTTTATAGTAATATATGATACAGCACTCATTTCTCTTTCTCTGTGCTTAATATATTGCCTACTATGGCATCAAACTACAGTGCCTGCTTTGCATTTCCAAAAAGGAAATTGTTGTCCAAAAATTGGATGAGGCAGCAAGAGACTCCAAAGAGCATTCTTGTCATAAGGCACAGTAGCACACTTCCAGCCAACTGAACTTATGGAGCCCTCCTCTATGTTTACAACATGCTTCAAATAGTGTTCTAAGAGCCCAGAAAGTAAGCAACAGGCATGGCTGATTTATTGAAAATTCACCTTTTTAAATCTTAGGGTTAATGGGTATGGCTTATGTCATTGATAGGCCGTGCATGATGCATATATTAATAAATATAATTAGCAATATTAAGGCACAAGAAGTGTAAAGGTAAAATACATTCACTGACAAATTAAAAGCGAACATAGAATTCCCTCTGTTAATTGTAAGCTGCTGCTTCTCTCTAAAAGAAAACAAAATAAATCTAAAAGTTTCTTAAAGTTGTCAGAGTCACTTAAAACAGCTTGTGTTGCTCCTGGTCAGCTCAGCACATCTTTGACTTGGTGTCTCCTAACACCTCCCTAATATTCTCCTCCTTGAGCTACTGGGAAGCCAACAAATAGAAATGTCAACCTGCAAACCCTCTCAGATACCTGCCTTCACCTTGGACTTAATACACTGCAGAGCGGCACTACCACACAGAAGTTGTCCCTGTGTCCCCAGCTGCTCATGTATCACGCTACCTGTGCTCTGGTGGCAGCACATTTGGTGGCAACAGAAGACACTGTAAGGCACAAACTTCAGTCTCTGCTGTTGCTAATGTCCAGGAACCCTGCTCTCAGGCTGAATATTGCAACCTAGATGTTTTCATGTAATGAGGCAAAGCTATTTTAAAAATCTATTTGTATGCTTCTAAAATAAACATAAAATCATAGAATCATTTTGGTTGGAAGAGACCTTTCAGATCACCAAGCCCAACTGTTTATCCAGCACTGCCAGGCCACCACTAAACCACGTCACTAAGCCCATCTACATGTCTCTTCAATGCCTCTAGGGATGGTGACTCAACCACTCTGGGCAGCCTGTGCCACTGCTTGACAACCCTTTTGGGGAAGAACTTTTCCTAGCATCCAACCTAACCCTCCCCTCCCCTGGTGCAATTTCAGGCCATCACTTCTTATCCTATCACTGGTAACCCAGGAGAAGGGACTGACACCCACCTTGCTGCAATCTCTTTTCAGGTAGTTGCAGAGAGTGAGAAGGTCTCCCCTGAGCCTCCTTCTTCTCCAGGCTAAACAATCCCAGTTTCCTCAGCTGCTCCTCACAAGATTTGTGCTCTAGACCCTTCACCATGATGATGGCAAGACTGAGGAATAGCTTTGCCAAATAAAGCTTTCAAGTAATGTCCACTTTTCCACCAAGCAGCCAGATATTGGCTGTAGGCTCAGCAGTAAGAATCTTATGTCAGCTCCTGTAAGAGTTGGTCACCTTTGATTGCTTGGGTTTGTTTTGGGTGAAATCAACATCAAACAAGAAACAGGAGATATGTGCATATCATAGACTGCTGAAGTCCTCTAAAATATTAGGAAAGACTTCCAAACTATGAGTCTAACAATTTCTCAGCACATTAGCAGCCCATCCAGATTTGGATAAAACACTATATATAGTAAAATAGAATCCTACACATGTAGTAGTCACTTATTAATGGATATGCAACACTTTCTCATATAATAGCTTCGAAATAGAATACCCTTGTTAAGCTAAACAAACATTTTCTGTTTTTTACATTAAGATAACCATTCCTTAGTCATGACAGAAACATGATGACTGTCAAACAAAGATGAGGAGAGCAGCAGTAATACATTTGTAAAGGAAGTTATTTTTGGAAGATAATTTTTTTTTTTTACTTAAGGAAGAAGAAAAAGAATCCAACTGAAGTAAACAATTTAGTTCATAATCATCAACACAGGGACACTTTGCAGAGACATTTCCTTTCATAGGTCACTCCATTCACTGAATTAGAAGTGATTAGAGGATTGAAAATAGTAAAATGACAAAAGCTACTGGAAGTAGTAGCCCATGAAGCAAAGAAACACTCAGCTGATGCAAAAGTTAGATTGGATTATGCTGAACATACTCCTTACCTGCCCTGTAATTCGAGATCCAGTTTGCAGCCATCCAGCTAGCTATAATAAAGCATAAGGTTTATTAAAGATATCAGTTGTTGAAAAGTGATTTAGCTTCAGGAATTTCTACCAAAAAACCCAAACCCCAAACAACTAAAGAATGCTTGTTAGGTAAGAGGGGTTTTTTTTTTGTTTTATTTTCTAGGGTTTTAATAGTCCTCTGCATAACTTTAACATCAGATAATACAGTCTAATGCATCAATACTCTATAGCAAATTTTCTCTCCTTTAAATATCACTCCCATTCATCCTGTGATTCAATTTAAAGAATCATTCAAAGATAAATCTAAATAAATAACAAGCTAGCTTTCAGGCAAACAAATGAATTTGCATTGTTTTATATTCATCATAAATATTTCACTTAATTACTGAGGTACTATGTTCAGAAATACAAAACAACATTATAAATTTATTAGCACTGTCCCTGCTGATTTTACAGAAGTTCTGTGGAATGTAAAAGCCAAAAGTAGAAACAGGGCTCAAGAGCATAACCAAAAGAGTCGAGGGCTGCATTCAAATGCTAAACTGGATTGACACACTCTGTTTTGCTCTGTATATTTACCCCAACTAAAGCTTCCTGTCTTGAATCAGGTGTTATCCTATTTACTTTCAAAACCCAAGGTCAACTAAACCCTTTTTCCTTCTGTTGACTTTCAAAACCTAAACATCTGAATGGGGCTGGTTGGAGTATTATCTTGAAAGCTATCACAGGAGTTCTTTTTCCCCTCATTGTAGAGTTGTGAGAACGTGAAAGGATGTAACAGCATTTTTCAGAGGTTTAGCAGGGTCAGCTATGTGAAGGGAAAAGAAAAAGTGCTGCTAAAACATAAAAGCTGCAGTAAGTAGCATTTATCATCAAAATTATTTAAGTTCTTTTAATGGCTCTAAAGGCCATGAAAAATATTTTTAAAATGTAAATATGTGGGTCTTTTTAGAAGGAGTTCTCCTCCTTTGTAAACCACAGTATCACTGGTGATTTATAATTTTCAGAAAATCTTAATCCCACAGGAAACACATAAGAGTTCCTCTTTATTTTTAACCTAATGCTGGATCTAACATGGAATGCAGCTTTTAGTAGTAGCAAAACCTATTATTTTTATTTCCTTATAACAAATCAAGACAAAACCTGAAACAGTGCAAGTATGAAACCCTTTTAAGAAACCAAATTATAGTGGGGTTTTTTTCCCCCCCTTTACCTTTGAAACATCTTCAGATGTCAATAAAATTGTGGATATCACATTTCCCTAGGGATTAAGTACTCTCACTGTTCAAATGTCATTAATTACCCTTAATGCTGTTATGAACTATTTGGAGATAATCATTATTAAACTGTTTGAGTATTTCTTAATTCCTCCCCAGAAAGCCACAGAGTAACCAGCTGAGCCTCTCCACCCCCTCCTTTGTCAAAATAACAATAGCCTAGAGGAATTGTGTCTGAAAAGAAAAAGTCAAGAAAACAACAATAAAAAATATAGTTTGTTTCACTAAATGAGCAGCAGAGAGGAGAGTTTGGGTTTTAAACCATATGTTGTTTCATAAGCAGAGTCTCTGGGTCTGATGCAGCCCCAATTCAAGCACTAACTGGGGAAGAAGCATAAATGCCTCCAGTGCAGGTATATTATCTGTAGCACACCAGTTCTGGCAATACTAGAAAATGGCTAATAAACCTCTTTCCTAAATGAAAGCATCCTCTTTTTGTAGCCACAGAGAACAAGGAGGCAGGGAGAGATCCTCTTTGAGTGCACCCACCCTGGCAGCACAAGCATATGCCTGATACACAATATTTTCCCCCCCACCATGTGCACACTAAAGCCACAGGGGAGGGTTAGAGAGGCAGTTATTGTGAATAGTGACATTTTAAAGCAGCTAATATAAACTCAAAAAAAACCCCACAAACAACAACAAAATCCCCAAAACACCACCAAAAAAAACCCACATAAAAATCAAACACAGACAGACAAAAAAAAAGAATAAAAAAAATAAACCCCCAAACTCTTAAGACTGCCTCCCTAAAATCCCTTAAAAAAGTTGTGTGGTCCAAGCCTGCAGCAGAAGTGAATGATAAAGGTCCACACTGATAGCTATAAAAGTTTCATTTCATGGTCCTAAGGATGTTTCACATCTGCAAAACAGTATTCACCAGACCAGAATATGGATATTGTATATACTGGATTTAGTTTCAATATGCTTCATACTTGAAAATTCAAAAATGCATCCATTTTTCGTTGTCTCCTCTCATCCTGCTCCTGCAAAACACTGACAAAACCCTCATTGGTTTAGTGTTATTTAAACTGTGTCACTTGGCTCTTGCTCCAGGGAACCGTTGGGCTGGGAGAACAAGTTTGCTCTACCACAGGGGCCACGTGTTCCTACTACAAGTCAGATACTCATCTCCTCTTCCAAGATAAATCACAGTGCTCAGATTCATATGCTGAAGTCTGGGTTTTGCTTTCTTACTATTCAGTGTGTCTTTTCCATTCCAATACACAGCAGCACTTTTTACACTTGTATATTAAAAAAACCTAATGTAATACATTTGGCTATAGGTAAATTCAATCACTATTCTCAAAGAGGACAAATAAAACCTGAACTGAAACTTTTTAATGACTACCTGGAATGATGACAGCAGATAAATCTAAAGTATTTACTCACTTCTGGCACTGAAAAATGAGATACTTCTCAGCTCAAAGGCACACATTAAGATACACACTCCCTTACCTTGTGCCTACACATTAGCTACTCTGGGGTTTCCTGAGAGTAATGTGGGGTTTGTTTTAATCAAGACTGAATGGGCTTCTCCAAGGAGACAAGCAGAGGACCTCAGGTGGTCCTGCTTTCTTGGTTTGCATTTCTAGCTCCCCTCTCTTCTGCTCTGAAAGAGTTCCCAATCCATACCTAGAGCACAGTGGGTCAAATTTGGTATTTTCATAGGACAGGAGAGCTGGAAAGTCAAGCTGCCAGCTTTGTGAGTTACCCCCAAATCAGCCAGAAGGGTTAGAGCCTGGGATCATCTGTGCTAACAGAGAGGGAGAAGGACATCAGAAAAGGCATTGTTGAAGAGCTGTGTAGGCTTTAGAAGGTGGGGAAAGAGTCTCAGAAGGGCCATCACAAGGAAGAACCCTAACGAGATAGCGTGGTCTAGGAAGGGAGATAGGAACAAACTTTCCCCTGTCCTTTTCCAGACCAGATCTACACAGTGCAGAAGCCATGGCTCCCTCTCAGAGCTCTGCTGAAAGGTAGCATAGCACTCAGGATCTGTTATGAGTTATTTCAGTGAGGAATGTCTGGCTTTTTATGGTTATTTTAATTGGTGACAGTACTCACTGCTTAACACACTCAATCTGGCACTGATGTTCTCCCATGTCCTGCTCCATCCTGAATGCTCATCCTGTCTCACGGCTGCTTTCTCATCCTTGTCAGAAGCTGCTGCCCTGTTACTGTTCTTGCTGCAGCATTTATCTGGTCTGGTCTGTGTAACACCAACCCTGGGAGAGCACTGGCATACTTCACTGGAGATTAATACTTATGCTGCTTGTCCCAGAGACCGTGGAAAGTCGATAAGTGCAACAAGCTTTAAAGCAAAACTGAATCCAAACCCCTTTGTAATATTTTGTTCAGAGCAGCAACTAGCAGCTCAGCCTGTTATTTGCACAGAAAATAGATTTTTATATCAGTGAAAAAGCAGCATAGCTGCCAGACCCCTAGGTCTGACAAGGAAGTCTAAGCTATACACCTCAGCAAAATATTTTTGCTAAGCATCTCAGAGAATTTTGCTACCATTAATTTCACTACCAATCTTTAATTTGCAATACTTCCAGAAGAAGGTAATTATCATTATGTTTTTACAAGTGAGACAAGGTGACTTCAGAGTCTTGCCAAAGGACAAACAGAATAAAAGGATAATGAAGTCAATGCCTCTTTATCCAGTGACTTGAATAAAACTCTTCCAAGTCTACTGGGCAAACTGAAGTCTTGGTAGGCTTCAGAGGCAGGGCAGACTTGCTTCCATGTGCATAAGGCATGTAAAACAAAGCCTACATGATTCAGCTTCTTCCTTTCTCATTTTGCTAGAGAACCAGGAGCTAAGGTCACAGGTGCTCACCAGAGGACTTGTCTTTCCCCTCTCCATATTCTGGGTGGAAGAATAACTGTAGGCTAGTTAAGATGAACAACCTCTTTCATTTAAACCTAGGAAAAAGGAAGGAGGAAAACCTCCAGGTTCCTTTAAGACCCTCATGGCAATCTCCTCCTCCTTGCATTGCTCCCACATTGGGCCACCACCTTGATCCATTCCCCATCCCTTTCCCACAAGTAGCACAGGTATTAAGCCATCCTAGCACACTACATGGGGAAAAAAAAAATCCTTTTGTTTTCCCCTTTCCTAGATTAAACACACAAAAAGACAGGACAAGAGACACTACCTGGGGAAAAAAAAAATCCTTTTGTTTTCCCCTTTCCTAGATTAAACACACAAAAAGACAGGACAAGAGACACTACCTGGGGGAGGAGATAACATGCTGCCAATCATCTGACCAGTGGTGTCATGAGGCAGCAGCCACTGGAAAAGTAGTGGGTGGCTGTAGCTGGGAACCACCATCTCTCCCAGCTTGTGTCCTTCAAGATACCATGGCTCATAGACCTGTCTCCATGCTTTATGCTGCTCGAATTCAACCCACGTGGTCCTGTTTGCTGGAGCTTGCTAGGCTGCTAACCTCCAGCATAGGTCATGGAGAAAGGACTTTCCTTTCATCCCTGCAGGCAGCCTTTTGCAAAAAGGCCAGGGAATAATCACAGGACAGGCATGACTCACACTTTGTCAGTGGAAAGAATCTCTACTGCTCAGTGCTCCCCTTCTCCCACCTGGCATCACCACCAAAACCACCACACCGACGACCAAGGAGGTTATGCAAGTCTGCGAGGTCAGAATATTAACTTACAAAAGGCAGGAACAGTGGGGGAAAAAGGGCTGCCAGTAGCTAGGCAGCATCAGCTTTCTTGACCTGCTAGGAAAAATAGGTCAAGGTTTTCCAAGGTGACTGTCAATTTTGGATGTCCAGCTTCATACATTCCTAAAAAAAGGAAAAAAGTTATTTTGGAAAAAAACAACATCTAAGTGTTTATCACTGAGGAGGGAAAAAAAAAAAGGCAGATAGTTATCCTCCAAGGTCTTTGCAGCTGAGCACCCCAGAAAAAAATAAACCAAATTACCTTGAGCCATAAGCCCCTAAAAAAACCAAACCAAAATAAAAAAAACCCAAACCACCACAAACCAACACACTGCAAAAAAAAAAAAAAAAAACAGAGGAAACCCCATGGGTCAATAAGTAGTGGGAGCTTACAAGAGCAGGGCTCTCAGGATGCATGTGTGTTTCTAGCACAGGAGAGAGAACAATTGAATTACGAGGAGCTCTTAAGCAAGGAAAGTAAACATCTTTTGGCAATTTAGTGCTGCACTTTGAAGCCTGGCTGTGTCATACAACTGGTGAAAGAGCACCGACACCCTTCTGCTGGCTAGTTTGTTTAATATGGTGAGTTGGGAGTTTTGGGAGTGCAGCACTCACAAGCTGGAGGAGAGAAAGTGTGGCAGGAGCAGGAGAAAGATGTTTAAGCAAAACTAGAGCTGCTCAAAGCCTATAGGAAACAGCACGAGTGGGAAGGGTCTGTGGTGGAAGCCTTGCAACATCCATGAGGCTACCACCGCGGGACCCAGCCCCCAGCATCCCCCTCCAGGATGGGGAAAGAGGGGAGGGGGTAGAGAGATGTATGAAGGGGGGAGGGGAGGACAAGGACAATCACATGAGCAGGGTTAATTGCTATAAATATCAAGAATCAAATCAATATGTCAAGATGTGTGTTCCACTTTTCACATATACGCGGCGTGTAAATGAGAAACGGAGAGCGAGCAAGAGAGGGAGGGAGGGAGGGAGGAAGAGCTAGGGAGAAAAAGGAGAGACTACTAAAGAAATAAGCCCCCCTGTACAGACAGCCTGACGCCAGATGGCTTCTTCTAATAAATATTCAACCTTAACTCAGTTCCCATGTAACTTTGTTGTAAAGCTGCCAGCACACCCACACAGATCTGGGCCAGCAAAATGATTACAGTAGTACAAACAAAATAGTGCAGTAGAGGAAACAGGCAGACAGGGTCCTGTATACAGAAAGACAGAGCTGTAAAGATGTGAGTTGATGAACCTTTAGATTTAATACTGAGAAACTGCTAATAATGACTTGGGCAGAGGGGAGGAAAATTATTAAAAAGAATAATTAAAATTAAAAAATTACTTTTTTTTTCCTTGCTGTTGCTTTTATTGTTGGGAATACAGGGAACATCATTCTGTTGAGACAGCAAATAAAGCACCATAAATCAGTTGCTATTCTGCATATTTTCTGTATTCAACTGGAATTCAGATACCTTGTCTGGAATAGTAGCCCAGCTTAAATTTCCCTTCTCCGTTTTCTTACACAGGACACAAGTTAAAAAGGAAGATGCTGTGCATGACATTTGTTTTATTAATTGGGAAGAAAAAAGAAAGAGGAGATTTGCTCTATTTTTTTTCTTAAGCAAACACTGGCTCAGCGCTCAAAAACATGCATCTCAGTTGTGAGAATGTTTTTGCCCCAAGCTCTTTAATTTCAAAATTGGATTATGAGATCTGAATATCAGAACATACCACGTTGGCAACCCCAAAACTATTTAAATAGGACCTTGACCAAATCACGATCTAGTGCTAAGATTAGAAAGGGGAGGAGGGAAAAGGCAATGAAAAAGGACATGTTTTACAGACAGGCATCTATTGATAATGTGAAGCAAGAAAAAATAGCCAGATCAGAAAATAAATTTTAGAAATGCTAAAGATTCCTACTACTGATTTCTTGGATCTGTTTCATGCAGAATAGCTTAATTTTAGAGGCAGGGAAAATGCAAGTAGCCGACTTAAAAACTTCTACCCTCAGTTAAGGTGGTTAGTTAATGACAATTTATGAACAAATAATGAGTGGAAGGTAGATTAAAATTATGTTTTTACTTCAAAAAAAAGCATCAACATGGGGTAAAGCTCTTCCATCTCTAGAATGCTGCCTTTTGGTGTTATAAGGCAACTCGTGGTGCTGCTGGAAGGATGTTATTTTGGATGATACAGAAGAGTATAAATAGAATTAATAAGACAGAATTAAAAAAAAATAAAGAAAATGTGTGGGGGGAGTTAGGCTGAATGTCAGAAGATATTTCCTGGTTGTGAGAGTTTCCCCTCTGCAAAAGGGATCGACAAGGAGATGTAGCAGGCTGTAGAGTCAGGCTTTCACCACTTCCCTCGGGAGATCGTCACTGTGGAGGCTTTAAAAACAAAGCTGAACTCAGCACTAGTAAATATGCTGCGGGGAATAACCCTGTGTTGGGCAAGATATGGACAAGATCAATTAACAGATCTCTCCTATGTCTACTTTCTATTCTTTTTGACTGTTGGGAAGAAAACTTTGCTCGTGAGCAGCTTAAACCTCCCTTCACCCCCTGCCTTTTCTTTTAAAAGGAGAATAGGCTATATGACATTGCAAAGCCCATGGCTGAAGCTCTGCTCATTACAACTGCTAAGCCTCTCCCCTAAATTTTGCTCTGCTTACCCCTCTCTATCCTCCCTATTATTGGGAAACACTAGAAAGAATTTCCTGGAGAGAAAAAGAAAGGGGACTGAATCTCTTATTTCTGATCTTTCCAGACCCCTTTATAATATTCATCTATTCTGAGCAGTGTTTGGCACTTCTCTCCCACCCACCCCCATTATAGCTGTGGATCTCCTCCTCGAGCTCCTTCTTCTCTCCAGCCTTAAGGTACACATTACGATTCTATTCCTATCCGGAGCGTGATAGCATCAAACAAGGGAAGCAGCCAGATGACAGCAGACAGGCATCTTGGTAAGCTCCATGCCTGAAGAAATGCTCACCTTTTGTTTATGGTTAGAAGGATGAAAGCCATGAGATGGAGCTGGACACAATTCTGTCAGCCCTTGGGAAAACACCACTGCTGAGGCCACTAACAACCTGCCTCCTCGGCACGGCATACCACAAGCACATCAAACAAGTCCTTCATTGACTATGCTGGCTTGAAGTTCAAGATATCTAATCCTTACCTTAATAAACCAGACCTAGGATGCTGAAAAATCCCCATATAAAGCTTAGAGGTTCAGGGTCACCACTTAAACTCCTCCGGCACTAAGCTTCATTCTGCAGACAAAATTGGATCAAAATTAGAGCTAACTTCAAAAACCAATTCAAATCATCCCCCCACTCTTTTTGTTAAGAGCTATACCATATATTTAAGGAATAAAACCAAAAGCACATGGATTCTTCTTTGTGAAGAGGCAGAGAGGTGAGCCCAGGGCTAAGAAGAGCATTTCCCTACAGGCTTGGGTGCCATGGGGTGACCATGTAGAGCACAGCTCCATCAGAGCCACAAAAATGCTTTGCTATTCAAACCTTGATTAACACAGAAACAAGTCTCTATTACTATTTTTTGATTAAGGAAATGAAAGAGGCAAGGGGAAATTAGGAGACAGAACATGGAGAAAAATTAAGTCATTGAAAGACTTAAGAAAAAGGTGGACACAGCCAGCTCTACCCATCCTTTTCACCTCCACTCCTACCCCTCTCCCTCTGGATGAAGTGTGGTAGCGGAACCATGACTTCACTATCGGGCAGGGCTGGAAGCAAGCCTTAACTCACTTGGCTTCTCAGCTAAGCACTGGAATAAAACAGAGAAAGGAAAAACCAAGGAGGGAGGTGGACTGTGGGCTCAGGAAGCCAAAGGAGTGAGAAGGAAGTTCTGCAATGCATGAAGGCACCGAGGATGTAGATAGGAGGAGAGGGAGGAGGTTCCAGTGAACCAGTTTTCACCACACCTTCACTGAGGGTGAATCCATCCACATTGAGGACCTTGCCTATGACTCTTCACCTGCCATAAGACTAGTGAGATTAGTTTTACCCCACAGCAGCTGCAATAGCTGGATAAAGTGTGGAAAGTCTGATGGGACCAAAGTCTTTCACAACTTTTAGCTAGATTAAAGAGCAAAAGCATCGCTATCCCAACAAGGAGCTGGCTAGGGTCAACTTCTCAGTTCAAGCAAGCAACCTGGATAACACTCAACTGTTGCAGCAATCTCGATGCTGCAGCTTCTGGGGATGTCCACATCATCAACCGCTTGTCTGGCAGATTCAACACCTCTCTGGAAACCAAACAGGATTCACTAGGAGGGCATGTTGTTGTGTACCTTATATCCGCACAGTGCAACCGCAACTCCCATCACACTGGATTTCTTCAGAGCAGGGTATTCATCTGGCTGGAACAGCAGCAAACTTCACTATTGCAACCAGAAAAGGGGGGTGGGGAAACAGGGTCAGAGGTGACATTACTGGTCCTATTTAACACATTTTTGCAAAACTCTGTGCAGTCTCAGAAATGCAAACAGCGATTTCGGACATGAGACCAAGCAGAAGAGTGTTGATGCTCTCAGCCATTAGTTTATAAATTGAATAAGATAGATGTGTTCATTCATATGAGCTAATGTAGTTTTTCTTATGAAGGTTTCATATTATACAAATCCATTAGCATATTTACAAATTAATCTTCCCTTAGGAAGAAAAAAGATCAAAGATTTACAGAAGGAAGTGCTTTATTACTTTTAAACTGCCTTCTTTTTTTTCCTTAAAGAAAGAGAAAAAGAAATGAAGGGAAATTATGTTGAACCATAAATGTTTCTTTACGACTACTGTACAGCAGCTTTGTGGGAGATTTAAATTTACTAAAGGGCAAGGGGGACTTTAAGCCATCTAGATGAGTTCAGTATTAAAAATATATATACATGACAGGTGCCCATATAAGTTCATGCAGTACAAAATATTCCATAAATGAGCTCATTTATCCAAGTAATTTAAAAAGAGCTTCTGCACAAGGGGAGATATTTAGGATGAATTATAGTCCGTTTACCTTTCATAAGTTTTTTCATCACTTCCCATACCTCCTTTGGTGCTACTGAAAGTATCTGTCATTATCAAGTGTTATATTCAACCTTGCTATTCCCTATTCCCAGGAAAGCCCTAATGGTGAAGGGACTCCATGTTCTTTTCAAGATATGCAGTTTGCAAAGCCCTGCATGCACGATTATTCCTCCTTCATAGCTGCCAGATAAAACAAGAGCTAGCTAAGAAATCTTTTATCTAAGCAAATAGCTTGAATAATAAAAAGCGTGTTACAGGTAAAGAAAAAAACACCCCACACTGTAAGTTTGCCCTTATCATTTTGATTCAGCTCTGTTGTAAAAAACCCTCCTCTTTAGATTTTCAGGATGACTTTGTGCTGTGAAAATATAGAGTACTGGAGCAGCAAGGAAATGAAATGAGATACAAACCTTTAATGATTTATTAATAACCACTTTCCGAGACATTTCTAACTACTAAAGAGAAATCAGAACACTAAATACATTAAGATCTTCAAAGGAGAAGAAAAAAACCACAACTATCAGAAAGTTATAAAAGAAAATTTCCAAGGGAAAAACAAACCACCTGACAGCCAAAGTACATTTTAGGTAGGGCTGCTCCTGCCTTGGGACAAGAGTGGGAACTAGACTACCTCTGAAACCCCTCTCAGACAGAGATTCTGTATTTCTATGCTGAAATGTTTGAAGACCTTTTACAACAAGTGCCATATTTTTTCTCTCCATATTTTAGGATACATTCCAAAGGAAAATTTCAAGGATATTACAAAGACTAAGGTTAAATCACCCTTCAACAACAGAATAATTCCCAGTTTCTCATGATCATTTCAGTCACTCAAGTTTAACTTCTTTCACTTCTTTGAGCTTCCTGAACAATTGATGTTACATTGAAAAGCATCAGTACCTGGATAAGTTCCACCTGTCCTCCTCTTCACTTACAAGCCTGACAACAAAAAAAAGCCTTTTCACAGCAGGACAGCTGTGGTTTTACTGTGCTGGAGTCATGGACGCAAAAGAAGTCACATACAGAGAGGTATATTGCTGGGCAGTAAATTGCAAGTTGCAGAGGATTTCAGGAGAGAAGGAGGACCCTGGTAGACACACATTCACTCTTCAGATCTTCAATCAGCTGATGTCTAGTCAGAAGCCTACACAAAGAACTGAAGTGAACCTGTATTCCTCCCTAGCCCTTCTCTTTTGGAAGTCTTTTCCACCCACACTCACCTATCTCCATGAAGGGCACAGGCCTTGAGCAAGTTTGGAATGATCTTCCTCCTCTACTCTGGGGAAAAATATAATTGCAAACCACCTCCACGTTCTCCAATTTTCATTCAGATATGATTTCTATGGATAACCAGGCAACTGCTTTCTTCTCCTCTGCTTTCCTGAATGTCTCAGAGAGAAACTCTCCTAAATGTTTCTCCGTACTAGTTAGAGAGAAAATTCAGTGTCAATTTTTGTTTTCCTGCAGACATTACATTGGAATGTTCACAGTTAGCAAACCATAACTCTTCAATGTCTCAGTCTAACCATTGGGGAAATCAATAAAAGATAAGTCTACCCATGCTGCAGGGCTATGAGGTTTGGAAAATGTTTCTAAAGTACTTTAAAAACCTGGAAAGGTGCGATGTTTTTTATAATAGCCTTAATACTTTGTGGTTCTATACAACATTTTATTCCAAAATATTAATCATTTACAAATAACTAACCCTAACTGTGTCAACTCCTATGAGATGCCTGTAAATAAACAATAACATTCAGGGTAATGATTAGTCCCCATCTTATTTTAGTTCAAAACACGGATATCAGGTACTGTATTTTTTCATACATATGATCTACTGAAGTTTAGAAAACCTTTTGGTGAAAATCTTGGCAAATCTACCTCTAAGTTAATGTTGCTAATGTTAATTAGCTTAGGGTGGGAGAATTATCTACTACTTGAAATGAGGCTCAAAAAAAACCCCCAGGAGAATGACAAGGAGATATTCTATAATCAACAGGAGAAAAGTCAACAACTGAAGTTCAACTAGAGGGGAAAAAATTATATATATATATATATTTTTATATATCTCAACAGAAAAGCCCTCAGGCTAATAGTCTCTCAAACCAAGAAGCATTTAAGGTTAGCACCTTACACTTTTTCCAGGCATTCAGCTTCTCAACCATCACCACCTTGTTATGGTTGCTGACAACGTCGCAGATGCGAGAGGAAGTTTTGCACTGTAAGTTGTTCAGGTGAAAAAGTATGTCATCAGTGAAGAAGAATTACAAGTCATTAAACTGGAGTGCATGCTGTGCATGCCTCTTCAATTCAATATAGGGAATTAAGAAGTCAAATGCCTGTGGCATTAAATATGAATGATGAATGTGAGAAATAAAATAAGTAGAAGAGAAATCTATGTGTTTCATTACATGAGGTAGCTCTGCCACTGGCACCTTTTGCTTCTGTATGGGGGAAAAAAAATGGTCTAAGATTAGAAAGCAAAAGAAAGCTCAGCTTATTTTTAAGGGAATTCATACCAAAACTTGGTGAGATTAAGAAATAAAGTATTTTCTAACTTGGATTCCTTTCTAATGGAATGGAAGTCTAAGATGATAATGTATGATACCTTATGAACCAGGAATTGAGAATAACAGAACACACATTTTTCTTGGTAATAGGCTTCTAAAAGAACAACCAATATTTAAAAGAAAGAACACAAACTATAGAAAGAGAGAAGTGTCACAAGTGACACATTATCTCAATTTAAGGCATAAGTCTGACTCTTCCTTGCAATATGAAGGATAAACAACATGAGCCACAAAGGCTTCTGTGTGTATCATAAAGCACACAGCATGGGAAACCACTTCTCTAGCTCTCCGAAGGAAATGGTTTTTTTTCATCTCTGATCAAGTTTCAGAGGTATTATTATTTATTAATTTACACATGAAAGGCTGTAAACCATGTTCACCTCAGCATTTTTTACAATAGATTGAAGAATACACAGCAGCCTCACAAGGACACCTAACTTTTAGACTTATGTCCCCTAGAAAGTTCAATGCTGTCTCCACCTGCGACACCTCTCTTATGGATAAATAACATTAAGCAAAAGTCTATTAACTCTCTGAATGTGGTAGAACAAGTGATTCTGCCCCCAAAGAATAAGAATTGAAAACAGCCAGGTAGCACCAATAGGCACTGAGAACACAAAACAGATGGTCAGATTTTTAACAAGACACTGAAGATGATGGGAGAAGAAAGTCTAGAACCCATCACCAATCTCAACCAGAGAGACTGAGGTAAAAATTAAAGGGTACATTGGAATGAGAATAATATTAGTGGGAGAGGAATACACTTGCCTGTTTGGAGGTCATAAGTTCCTAAGACGGCAGTACACAAATAGCTGAATATCAATGAATTCTGATCCATTTTATGGTACTTATGAATATTTTTTGACACAATGGAAACAGCTATTTTTTGAAGACCTACAAAAGCATCTGTTCCAAGTCAATTTTTAAACCCTTACCCAAGCATAACTTCGTTGTTGATAACATTTTAATAATTAAAGATAAAAGCAAGAATTATATTTGTAGACATGAAAATAACATGCATGGTGTGTTTTGACACACAGTATGTTTTCTGTCCCACACACTCTCATCTAGATTCTTTTTGACTTATTTTCAGGCACAAAATGTGAGATGCTTGCATCACATGATTTTTTTTCCCCCCACTATGTTTTTATGCCATAAATCACAACACTGATGGTGTAGAGCATACCCCAGTTAGCAGAAGTGCTATAGAGGTAGAATCAACAATTTGAACAAGACAACCACCACACAGCATTTAACAATGGGAGGAAATTATACATGGGCTCCTTTAAATCACTTGGTACCACCTGGCTATGTGCCAGCACCTAGAAAGGGTAGAATCTTACAGTTCATCCTCCAAACCTCAGCCATTGCACCTTTCTATGCATACTGTGTCCTTTTATGAATGCAACATTTTCACCCCCCTCACTTTTTCGTGTGCTGTATCATGAGGACTGGGTCACTAGAAGTTTTCACCAGCTTCTTCAGCAGAAGAACCACTGTGGGGAAAAAAATATGACAACTGCCTATCAGCACCCATCCACCAGATACATAATGTGGTTGCTGGAACAATTCAGGTGGCATAAGGATCTTTGAAATTTTCAATCTGAATTAAATATCTGTTTGAAAGAAGATTTTCTTTTCCCCCCAGTGCCACAAACCAAAGTGATGTAAGTGCAAAAAAATCTCTGTAGTAAATTAGTGATAAAAGAATAAAAGAGTTAAAGGAATATATTTTTTCATGCTTGAGGGCTGTGTGTTTAACAGTTTTCTAACTGTTCATTCATTTATATAAAAATACTTTGGTTATTATCTACTTGAGTTGAAATTAGATATTTAATTGACTGGAGGGAATGAAATTTGCTCACTTTTAAATAAGGCAATGATTTAAAAATATTCCTGTAAAGTGATTTGTAAGACCACACCAGCACTGGGCTCTTGGCACAGGGCCTTGTCTGTGTATATATTTTAAAAGCATGGTTGTTTTTACAAATGTAGTACTGTGAGAGCTAACTTCTTCAGAAACGTGTTTATCTTAATTAGGAAAGTCAACAGACTTCTAATGGGAAGAACTGCGTATTTCTCTCTGTGGTATCTAAAGCATCAAAGGCCTCGTTCTCATGCCAAACCAATCTTCCTTCCTGCCTGCTTTTCAAACCCAGGTGACTGCAGACAGCTGAGCAGACATTTTCCCAAAAGCTTCTATTGACCTGGCTCCAGTCCTTTCCCGTGCTCTGTCTCCTTTTCTATCCGCGTGTCACTTCTCTTTCTCTTTCTGTGTATTTGTTGTATTTTTTTTTTCCTTGCCTGAGGAAACCTAGGGATATTCATGGCACTGAGGCAAATAATGTGGAATTAAAAACTAAATTCTTCAGGCCTTATCCTAGCAACAGGACCATCACCATCTGTTCAGAGGACAGGACTGCCATTATCCGCTGCATTCTTTGTACGTACTCCATCACCTGTGAGGGGAAAAACATTGCCCCTTATCCTGGGGTCTTTGTTTCAAAACAAAGTCGTCTGCTTCTTTCTGGTACCAATACATTTCATAAATGTGATATACAGTACATTTCAAGGGATTAGGTGGCAATAAAATAAATAAAAAAAAGCCTTAAAAGCATGGAAAAAAAAAGAATAGTCTAAAAGGGAGGAGATCTGCATGATAAACAAAAAAAGCAAATGTTGCTCAATTTAAATAAACAGTGGAGATTAATTGGCAATAGTTCATAAGAATTCCTCCATCTACTACTGTTAGTACTCCAAGCACCACATCTTTAACTTTGGGATAATTTTACAGCAGCAGTAGAATTGTTATTAGTCTTTTTTTTTTTTAATTTAAACACCTAATTTAAAATCTGTGTTCCCCCTTGAGCTACAAAGGCCATTTTGGCTGCTTGCATGCTGAAGTCCCAAAATACAGCAACAAAAGCTATAAGACTGCACACCTATTGCCTCAGGAAAATGTAAAGTTGCTCAAAGAGCTAAAATACTCCATAAATTAGTTTGAAGTCATCATCTTCAACTCTTTGTGGATTGTACTCCTTATTCCTCATTTATTTCTGCTCTGTATGTTTGAACAAGGGAAATAGCACACGAGGGAGGAAGAGGTAAAGATCAGTGAATTAAAAGAAAAATAATTCCTGGAAATCAGCAGCAGTCTTGACTTCATATTATGTTTTTGGTTAAAAATTATAATTTATAAAAGCTGGTTGACTGGCTGTCTCTGTTGTTTTTGTGCCACTTGTAAACAAAGCTGCAGTCATAGTCATTTCTCAGGGCTTGCAGACACATTTGTGGTATGCAGCTTGGCAACAAAAAAATCGGTAAAAATCTGCCCGCTCCTACCAAACCTCCAAAGTGCTCATCCCATCCTGTGCAGCCACCAATCTGAAAGTCAAGGATGCTGCATCCCAGAAGCAAGAGCAGGGCAGAGTGAAGCCCATTTGCCCTCGATCAACCCTGCCACACACACTCCTCTTCTTCTCCCTAGGATGCTGGCAGCAAGCAAAGGTCCAGGAGGAGCAAGCTAAAGTGCAAACATGGCACCTTCATCCAGAGGATGCAAGAAGAGATGAGAAGACATATCCTTAGAATTGCAAGTGAACTTCCTCTTCTCCTTCCCTTGTTTTCCCTCTCCCCAATTTCCAGACTTTTTCTCTGTTCCAGTTTCATTTATTATCTTAAGTAACTTGCCTCTGCTTCATTGCAGGCTGGAGGGGACTAACAGGTAGAAGCTACCATCATACTTGGTGGATCACAGGACAAGAGTTGTCCCACACAGGCATTCAGTACTCCCTGAACACAGGGATTGGACCAAGAATATCTTCCTTTTCAAGTTAAAAATCATCATCTTCTGTTTGCAGTTTTCTCAAATATTTTCTGTCTGCAGTTTTGTCACCAGTGTTTACAAGGATTGAGAACACAAATATCCAAAGGGAAATGAAGAAGTGATCCACCATTAAAAAAAGTTAAAATATTAAAGTTTTCCCTAGATTATTAATCTGTTGCATTAATGGCTTTCAGGCCTTGGTCAGGCAGGGGCTAGTGGTTGGGGCTCAGCCACATGGGCACCCAAATTTAAATGAGCCAAGTGGTGGTCAAAAAGAGAAATATAGAAATTCTTCCACCTCAAAGGATTTGGGATGAATTGTACTATGGAAAAAAAGAAGTAATGCAGTCCCTAAATTGCCATCAATCCTCTAATCTGTGTAAGTGGGAAGCTTCCATGGAAGCTGGAGAGGTTCCAGGGGTCCTTCAGGTCCGGGTAAAGGCTGATGCTTTAACTTAGCACAACAGGATTCATCTCACTCTACATCTAGGTGGCCTCAAAGAGGGTGACACTTTGGCCAAACATGAATGTAATTGTGGTTTTGAAATTGCCTCTCCATGGAAAAATCTGTCTCAAACAGTACTACTGCAGTTGAATTATCCACAGCTTTGTCAACACCAACGTAAAGATTTATTTTAAAAGTCTTTGAAGCATTGTTTGGATTTTGGCTTTCTTACCAAACTACTAAACTTCTCATCTTTGCATTCCTCCAATATTTCATGGGAAGTAATAAACTGGTGTACATATGTAGAGAACAAAAATGATATTGCCTTCACTGTAGAGAATACAAAATACAGATTAGTATTCACATAGTTGATTTATCATTATGGACCGAGCCTTAAAGAAAAAGGAAAGATAAAAGTGTTGTATTTCATATGGAAAACTGGAGGATGATGGAGAGGGGGAGGTTAGTATGTAGATGAAACAAAAATCAACACCCATGTAGAAATATTAGTTTGTTACTCCAACAAATGCTAAAGTGGAATAGAGACAGAACTAATGAAGTCCTCCAAACTTTTCTAGTTTCAAGGAGAAAATTGTTAGTCATTTAAGAGAGAGAAAGAAATCCACTAATGCAAATATTCTGAGATGAATGGCAGCTTCCAATTATTTTCTTGATTTGACACAATCTGGTAAGAGAAAAACAACATTTTACACAGAATCAAGGGATTTGGTAAAAAGAAAGTATAAACTGAAAAGGAATTTTGAGGACAACAACAGCAGAGCACTCACAGACCAGCCCATTGTTAGCTTCATCACACTCAGTTTAAATGAATACAGAAATGAACATAAGAAAGCCTGGTATTGAGGAATAACCAACTTTCCACAAGAATAAGCATTGTAAAGGAGAATGTTAACCAGTAAATGGCTCTGATAGATGTATTCCATCAACTAGATACTGCACACCTTTTTTCTGCGGGTTATGCTTAATGTTAGAGGTTCTACTCTCTTTTTTTATGCAATCTAAAAGTGTCTCATTTCCTATGCTTAAATATCTCTCAATATAATAAAAGCAGAGAGCTCAAGTTTTTCCCACTCCAAAATCCACCACAAGTCAGCAAAAGGTTTACCATCCAACTTGATATTCTGAATATGAATAGCTGCATAAACTTCCTCTCATCTCGAGTGTAATTTAACACAGCACCACAGGAACCGCTGAGAGCACAACCAAGGTCATTGATAAGTGAACTCAAGTATCTGCAGGGCTAAAAGTTCAGCTGCTCTAGTGTGTTAGGGATCTAGCAAGGCTGCTACTCAGCCCAGAGTGTTCTCCCCCAGCATAATGCACTTGGGTTTAGCCACTTAAGACAAGCTCGCTCTCAGTTTTACCATTAGTAACACAGATATTAAACATTTGCCTCGATCCTGATGTATTGCCTAGCATTTGTGTTGTAGAGGAACGTTTTGAAAGCTGTAGAGAAATACAGATGATCACTGTGACTATCAAACCAATGCTTAGCTGCTGTTGTACTCTGTAAGCATAATGATAATGGGGAATGGTAAAGACACTTTAAAAGCTACTCATTGCTTCAGTGAGCTGACAGCTTCAGGTTTTGATTCAGGTCTCCAAGCTCCCCAGCCAACCACTAAGAGAGGAGGTGGGAAAAATAAATAAAAAGCTCTTTTCATCAGATAGTGTTTCTTCAGATAGTCCTGCAGATTAATAGAGCTTGTAAAGACTAGAGGAGAAAGGGGCAAACAGAGGCAAAAAGAAATAAATAGGAAACTTGTTTGATTGAGAAAACCATAAGGAGCAGTTGGCAGAACAGCAGGTGACAGGGTAGGAAACTTGGACAAGATGCAGAGGCTGGGAGCTGCAGGAGCTCACAGGAGTGGTAGCAGGGCATCATCACCAGCAGGAAGGTGGGTACCCCAGTAAGGTAGGGGCTCATGTCTGAAGCAGTGTTATCCAGCCACAGGCCAGCAGAAACAGCTTCTATTGCTACTGTCAGTGATGAATACCATATGCTCAGCTCTCCCTATTATGAAATAAGTTCCATTACTACTGTCTATAACCAAATCAATTCTTTTCTTTCATTAAAATTAGACATTTATGCCCATGTACTCATGGGCAATAACAGTTTAAAATTGAAATATCTTCCAACTATGTCTTTTTACACCTCTCATCATCTTATTACCTTGTTCCCTCCTGAGCTTTCTTTCAGATACAAGATCTACTTGTTCCTTTCTCCCTTAAACAGAAAAGAGAATGAACACGATAATTCAGATGTTTTGGGTTTTTTTCCTTCTGTTAATTTCAACCAGTTCAATTCACTGTAGTTAGAAAAAAAACCTGATTTGTTGCCTGTGTTTGAGGAAAGTCATCTTTAAAGATAAGGGAAAAGAATGTTTGCTGTACACATCTAATTATATACAACCTTCCACTATCTGAAGAATTAACTGTTTTATTATTTGGCCAGCACTTATTAATTTCTCAGCAGAAAGAAAACTAAGAGATCCAACTATTTTCATGTATAATTTCATGTCCAAGAATTTATTTTGGGGTGCACTAAAGGAGATCAAATTGATAGACATGCACAGTTAATTTAATTAGCATGCAGCCTGCAGGCCTGTCTCTTCAAATACTGCAGGAATACTTTAAAGTTCCACCATTTAACACTGTTGCCTTCACAACTTATGTCCTCCATACAGCTGTGAACCAGAAAAAGAAAACCCCAAACAATATTCCTTTTATTTTTGTTTCTAGATCAACATCTTTCTCTGTTTTGAAAGTATAATAGCATACAGGTAAATATTGTAGCATGCCCTAGCTGATGTATAGCTGCTCAACCACAAAAGCAGAGCTGATGTGAGAGATTTTGCCATGCTTTCTCCTGGTTCTGGGGTATCACTAAGATAGTCAAGCTGCTGTCAAGCAAAGGTCCTGGGGAGAAGCACAGTGTCAGCACAGGTAGAAGGAGAGTGACAGAGAACCATTAAGATTGGAAGACATCTAAGATCACGAAGTCCAACCACCAACTTATCACCACCATGCCATCAAACCATGTCCCTCAGCACCACATCTAGATGTTTTTTGAACCTCTCCAGGGATGGTGACTCCACCACTGCCCTGGGCCAATGCCTAACAACTCTGTGAAGACATTTTTCCCCACTATCCAATCTAAACCTCCCCTAGTGCAACTTGGAGGCCTTTTCCTGTTGTTCTATCATTGCTAACCCAGGAGAAGAGACTGAGCCCCATCTTGCTACAACCTCCTTTCAGGGAGTAGTAGATAAAGAGAAGGTCTCCCCAGAGCCTTCTCTTCTTCAGAGGAAACAACCTGAGTTCCCTCAGCTGCTCCTCAGAAGACTTATTCTCCAGACCCTTCACCAGCCTCATTACCCTTCTCTGGACACACTCCAAAGGCTCTATGTCTTTCTTGCATTGGGGGCCTCAAAAATAAACAGACTAGTTGAGATGTGGTCTTACCAGTACAGAATACAGTGAGACAATCACCTCTCTGGTCCAACTGGCCACACCATTTCTGATACAGGCCAGGATGCTGTTGGCCTTCTGACAACAGAAGGCCACAAAACCCCCCCAAAATAATTAAAAAATCCTCTTCTTCATTCTCCTCCTGACAAAAGAAACCCACATATTGTTTCAAAACCTGCTATAAAAATATAACTGGGGAGGGAGGGAAACCAAAACACAACCCAAAAATATTGGCAGCAAGCCCTTAACAGAGACAACCCATTGCAGCACCTCTCCCTATTTATTCTGTGCCAAAACGATTTCCTACCCACCTGTTCATAAAAAAAATAAGAAAGAAAAATAAAGAGCTAAAAGTATCCAGTTATTGTGAATCAGATAGAGCTAAAAGTATCCAGTTATTGTGAATCAGAGGGAAAGCTAATACCTTGGCACTCAGCCTGTAGGGAAAAAGAACACAATATATTACTTCCCTCATACATGTAAGAGCTCCAGAGGATCGTTTTCAGACACTTGAATAGGGCACTGTTAGCCATCAGCAGTTGTTTGGCCAAGTTAACCCCAGGTCTACCTCCAAAATGATGAGGATTGCATGTTAGAATCAAGGATGACACTAAAGATATTAGGCTCAGAAGAGGTTTTGCTTGTTTGAATGAATGAGAGATTCATTCCATTCAAGGGTAGGTGTTTGTGGCACGTTTTTGGCTTCTACATCTACACAAAATCCTTAAGATAATCTCATGGCTGCTGGTAATTCTGGAGAACTGGGAAAAGTAGGGGAGTCCCTTCTGGATTTTAATCTTGTTTCTTCCCTGATGGAATGAAATTATCTCAACACTTCTGGGTTGAACTCTAGTCTATCATTTTAATTAAATGTATCTGAGCAGCCATTGAGAAGCCTAGCTAGGAGCAATAGGTTTGCAAGCTTAATATTGGTGTCTACAGGCAGCAGGGAATGTCTGCAGCAGGTATTTATAGCATGTGTATAGGCCTCAGTAAAACATTTAGAAGTTTTATGCATGTATAACCAATGAAAAAAAAAACAGTCTAAAATTACCAGACCAAATCTGTGCCCTGACTCCAAAGTTTAGGTCTAGATCTTGCCTGTCACCAGCCACGAGGCTCTAAAATAAACCAGCACCTGAAGTCACAACCCTTGTAGTTAAGGGCTTTTGAAATTCAGCTTTAGTTTTAAAACTTGGCCACAACCACCTTGGACACAGCCCCTGAGGTACTTGTTTTAATTTTGAAAGTGTTCTTCCTTGAGACCCTTCCACTGCCAGAGCTACAGTTCACCCAGGAAGAATCAACCCACCAAGAATCTATACCTTATCACAAAAATTCTTCAAACTAATGCATTTCTTTAAGAGGACACAACTCACCTGTTGAAGAGTGTGTTATAGCATAGGCAAAAAGCATGACCTTCAGCTCTGGGTGTACCATAAGATTTGTGCAAGTTTTCAGGAGAGGTTAAAAAAAATCAGATATATTATATATCAGATATATAAAATCAGTTGTGGGGTTTTGCTTGTGGTTCTGGTTTGGTTTGGGTTTTGGGGAGTTCTGTTTCCCCTCTTTCCCTCTACAGTTAGTTTCTCTCCATGGGTAACTTCAGAAGAATTCCTTTTGATGCCATGTAAGACCAGATTAAAAACTGATTTCTGCATAGTTGATAGTTACAGACCTGGTGGCACAAATCACCAGTTCAAGACTGATACTCATCATTGAGACACATTTTGGCCTGTAAAAAGGATTACCCTTCACCTGTTACTGGGAAGCTGGTGGCAATCACCTCTTTACTCATTAGTCCCTTACAAACACAGAAGCCACATATGGAAAAAACAACAGTTGAGTGAAAATAAAACTAATGATGGACTCCAGTAAAACTTTCATTTTCCTGTCTTTCTTCTTGTATTTACTTAGAAGTCATATAGAAGTTACCACATGCAATTAAACTGGAGTTTTATGAGGCAAAACACAAACCTTACAAGGAGTTATTTGTTCTTTATACTCTTATTCATTCTTATAAATGCATTGTATAAATGTTATAGTTACTGCATTTATAGTCCTCCTATCTAGCCTAAAACCAATTAGTTTATGTAGCCAGTTTTTCCATGCTAAGATCTATCCACCTGTAGTTTTAAATCCATCAGCTACTTGACCAAGCATACTGATGTGTTTTGATTACTGCTGAACATTTCCTGTCTATTTGTAGGCACTTGGAGTAACCCAAGAGGCATCATTTACAAGAGTACAAACTGAAGTCATTTGACAAGATGTCATGAGAAATAATCCTAGAATTCTGAGTGCAAAACTAGGATATTGAATAGCACAAACCAGGCCAGTCCTGACAGTTTAACAGTTGCTATATAACCAAAATAATCATAATGGTAATCTCTTACCAGCTTGGCATTGTTAAAACAAATGATTGAGGACATTTCTGTGGAAAGCACAGGTGCTGTTAAACTCCAAGTGAAGCATGCAGAGAAGTTTAAGAAGAGAGGAGAGAACCACTCATGTCCCAGTGTTTTCTTCATTTCTCAAAAGCAGCAGTAATCAAACCTTAGGTTCTTGAAAGCAGGTAGAAAAAAATGTAGAAATACAATTTTGCTTTCTGGTTTGGAGCTAAAATATTAAAAAATAAAATCCACCTTTTTTTTCCAGTGTCTTTGTCTCCCACAGCACTAGAAAGCATGGTAAAGTTAGAGCAGATCATTTTTTGCCACCCTAAACCCACAATGCAGATAAGCTCTTTGCATCAAGACAATTCTACACTGCTTTACCTGGACACTTTCTTCCCCAGGGACTCAGAAGCAAAGTGGGACACAGATGCCACAGACAGACCACTTCTGTCCTGCCTGACCCCAGAGCACCTCATTTCAGACACAGGGCAGGAACAACGGTGGCAATTTAGCAGAAGGGAATTCATAAGAGGACTATGTATCTATAGGGAAGAAACCAAGTTGGAAAGGTCACAAAGGAGCTGACGAGCTAGGGGTGATGGGGAGAAAACTAGGAAAAAACAAGTAGTTGGCAAGTGGAATGCTGAGTGAAAAATAGTCAGAGGGAGAAAAAGGAGGTTAGGAGGGAAAACCAAGCTGAATTATGTTGATTATGAAATATATGAACACTACTTGAAAATAATGAGATAGGGACATGATTATTTTATTCTCTGTGATGCTGAGAACCTTACCTTCTCAGTTACAGAAATGTGTTCTCAGCTGCAGGCTGACATGAAGCAGGTGAAAAGAAGGTGCTGAAGGACTGGGAGAAGGAAGAGTGCTGTGGAGTTGCACTGGAGAAATTATCTCATAGAATGCTTTGAGTTAGAAAAAACCTCTAAAGATCACCTAGTCCAACACCTCACAGTGAGCAGGGACCTCTGCAACTTAGATCAGACTCCTCACAGCCCTGAACAACCTCACCTGGAATGGTCCAAGGAATGGGACATCTACCACCTCTCTGGGCAACCTGTGCCACAGTTTCACCACCCTCAGCATAAAAAGCTTCTATCTAGTCTAAATCTCCCTCTTCTAGTTTAAAACCATCACCCCTTGTCCTGTCCTAACAGACCCTGCTCTCCCCATCTTTCTTATAGATCCTTTTAAGTACTGAAAAGCTACAGTAAGGTCTCCCTGGAGCCTTCTTTTGTGTGGGTTGAACAACCCCAACCCTTTCAGCCTGTCCTCCTAACAGAGGTGCTCCAGTGTTTCAGGGTTTTTCAAGCCCTTCAACAGGGCATTATGCTTAATTCATCATGGAAGTGCTCTTGACAATGTCTAGAAAGAACTCCCCCAAAAGTCCTCCTTGTCTGCCTACAGATACACAGTTCAGTAAGCTGTTAAGCCAGGGCCTTAGAGAAGGGAAGTGGAGTCATTTGGTAATGAAAAATGACTGTGAGGAAGGAAAAGACATACCAGCATTGTGAAGAAAAAAGACCACAGCCCCTGGATTTATTATATACATAATAATTAATAATGACCCATTTTTTCCTATTCCAGATTTCAAAATTCCTTACTCACTTTAATTAAGTTCACTCTAAAAATAGGGTGCTGTAGAACAAAGAACTTTTTACTACTTCAGAAATGCAAGCTTACTCACTAGCTAGGATTTTCCCAGCTCTCAGTGCTTCGGTACAAAGAGCTATTATGACACGATATAAATGCACTATCAGTGGAAGACATTTTTAGATAAAACTTGATAATGTAACATTTACTGATTCCATCTGTCAGGACAGATAAAGAGAATGAGGCTTCATAGCAAAACACACAGGAAACATAAAAGCAACAACAAAAACAAGTACAGGCAGTGTAGACGCCACTTGTTGACCCACAATCTGTACGCGTTAAATCCTTTCCCCTAGATGCAGGACTCTGCTTTCTTCACCAAGATGGCTCTAGGAGCTCCAGCTTCAGCAATACAATTACATTTGCTTGACAGCATTCAGAACTTATTTACATTACTTGTTTTTAAACCTCCTAATTCTGTCTTCTGTACGCAGTTTTAATGATGAAGAGCAATATGGGACTATAGAGTTGCCTAAACATGCAGCCAGTCAGAAGAAATCCGCTGGAGCACTGGAAGACCATCAACAGTGCATAAACACAGCTCAGAAGCCTTACGTTTCCTTTTCTGCATCACAAACCTGATTTAAATTCAGAGCAAAGACTAGCATCCCTAGTGAAGAAGAGCAATTGCTCTTTAAACAACTTTTGTGAATGCTTCCCCTGCTAACAAGGGAGCCCAGAGTTTGCTTAGGTGAAATAAAGCAGACAGACAGACCTCCCCGTATCCTGCTTTGGTTCCAAGATTCAATAATGAACAAGGGTGTACAAAGAAACTGGAGCAGTGGAAGTGCCAAAGGTATCCCTTGGAGATGTGTATATCCTGTTGTCATGTAAAGGAGCTCTTGAATGATAAAGAAGTGGAACCCAATTACAACTGGTTTCATGCTAATCTGAACCAAGGACTATCTGTAGACTTTGGATGGTACTGTGGTGCCCACAGTATTAAATTCACCTCTTCCTTCCCAAAAACACGCTAGGAAATCAATTTCCAATGCTAGAATTAATTTGGCACTAGAAGGTATGAAAGCATGTGGAGCTACCTGACAATTACTTGAGATCTTATCTTGGATGCAGCACATTAGTGTGTGCTACCTCACAGAGGCAGAGACAGGCTCAGAGACACCATTGCAAAGAAAACCTAAGCTCTCCCAGAAGAAAGGAGTTTATCCCAACCCACAGTCTCCCTTTGGGAATGGTAGATACAACCAAGCAAGGAGAGGATGGCAATGGACCAAGCTGGGGTGTTTAAATAGATAAACCCCCAATCTCAGTGTTCTATGCCACATAAAAAACATTATATTCAAATTAAAAGTGAATAAGCTCTTTTCAGCCCATTATACCAATAAATTAATATCTCACTGGCTCTGTGAATAGGTAGGGGTAAATATGAGCTTGAAAGTATCAACTAATTTTCTAGGCTGAAGTTTAAAGTGAAGTCTCCCCTGTAAAGCAAGTTAAAGTCATATTTCAAGTGAATTTCTTTTATTAATTTTCATATATTTAGGCACTGAAGTATTCCTAAAACCATTTTTACTGAAGACTGAATTCCAGTTAATGAGAAGAATTTCATATGAAAAAAAAATCTTGGATGGTTCAGAAATATTCTTGTTAATTATCTTTTTTACTTCTATGGCCAATATTTGTAAAATTATGTACAGAAAAATAGCCAAGATTTTAATACTGTCAACTTCATGAACTCATCCTGAAGGATGGTACCAGCAAACTAATAAATGGTTGAACTCAGACAAGGATTTCAGCTATGTGGAGAGACCTGAAGTTATTTAGTAGAAGCCCTCCTTATTTTAAAGTGTTTCTGACAATAAATAAGCCTCCAGAATTCTGTTGCAAATCAAATTTTTCAGGCTAAGTGTGAAAATAATAGGATGAGCATGTAAGGATGTCACTAAGTACACAGCCAAGATTTACCAGATTTTTAATGGATTAAAATAAAGAAAGAAAATAAGTTTTCAACCCTTCAAGTAACTCTACTGACAATGGACCAATCTTTCTGTCTTTTTCTCAGCCTATACAAGTTGTTGTTTATCTGTGAGCCCTTAAAATATTTTAAGCAGCTTTGTCTCCCCAAACCCACAGCTGATGACACTGAACCACATACTATCTTCTAGTATGACCTATATTATCAGGTCATAGTAGGTCAGTCTAGGTAGGCCATACTAGAAGATTTTGGATGTGGGACAACACCCAGGCAGCATTTGCTTTACATCTTCACTATTTGTTTCTGGAAGAAACCCCTTTAAGTTTAAGAGCTAAATCCTTCATGAAAACTGGGGATGTGGCAGAGCTACACCCTCCTGCATCACATCTGGTTTTGTAATTAAAATAAGTCTTATCCATCACCTCAAAGAAGAAGATATCCCTGCACTAACTAAACTTAATTTTCTGAAATGAAGCTTTTTTTTATTTTGCTCAGTTGAGAGGAGGGAAAAAAAAACCAAATCAACCCTTGAAAAATGGAATTTTGCCCATAGACTGATGACTACAGATCACATTTCTAGTGGGCTTATAACCTGCTCCAGTGAAAACATAATTTTTAATTTGCTTTTAAGGTTATTTATTTTTTTATTATTACACTAAGGGTTTATAATTTAATGTCAAACATAATTTTGCCTGAATGACAAGACTTCACCACGATGCTGAAGATAAGATGGATGTGACTGGTTGGCATTGGCCTCAAACTAGGGTTTCTGAGAAAATGGATCACTAATGGGCAGGCTGCCATCCCATACACTGCTTAGTGCAAAACTTCAAATGAAACAAGCTATCTTCTGCAATGAGTTACACTCAGCATCATCTTGGAGAGAAGTAAGGATTGGGTAGGGTAAAGAAAAAACAGGCATCTTCTATTTACCACTTCAGGCCATACAGGCTACATTTGATATTAGCAATGCAGGGTAATATAAAAAAAGCTATTTCTAAATGTTTATACCTCAAGAAAAAAGAAAAAGACATTTCAGATACCAATTAAAATCCTAAATTATTGGTCATACCACTTCGTAAAAATCACACCAGTCTTGATTAATTGTAGTTCAACCATTTAAGAGCTGCAAAAACATGACATTTTACTATGATGTCATTTTCCCACTCATTCCAGTGGTAGAAGTCTCCTCCACCACAGCTACAGAAAGAATAATATAAAAATTAAAGTGTGGAAATGATCAGAGGAAATAATTCTGACAATGAAGTAATTTCCTAGATTGGCTTTAAGTATGACTTCTTTGTCAGCTTTAAATAAAAAAATAAAAAGATGTCATGATTTTATTGACCTTGCATGGTGAATGAGTAATGTGCAGATGTAAGAAGTGGTGTCAGTTAACTTCAAAATCAAACCATATGCTCGAGGCCCAACTAGAACAGAACAGCCCAAAAGTAAACCCAAATCAAGCATATACACAAGAACCTCAAGCCAAAGTCTGGCGTCTTCAGAACCATATACTGCTGAACATAAAACCCACTAAAAGTGGAAGGATAAGATCAAAGGCAATTCCTTTGACAAACAGACATTATGGCTTTTATTCTAGTTTTCATTCAAAACTACTAAGCAATATTTTAAGTTTCCCATCAGCAATATCTGTAAATTTTGACCTTTTTCTAGATAATTTCAAAGTTTTGCTCTTATATACATTTTTAATCCTATTTTTGAGTGCAGCTGAAAGAAGCCCTTGCATATGTTTGTATTTTTGTAGGTGCCAAACTGATGCTAGGATGCAATCCAACTACTTTTGAAATCAACTGGAATTTTTCACTTGACTAGAATTCAAGCATCTGTTATTAGCAGTTTCAGAGAAAGAGGGGGAAAAAAAAAAGTTAAAATAATCCAAAATGTGGAATCAGGACACCAAAATTTTCTCTGTAGCCTTTGTTCCTTTAGAAATTTATTTGTAAAATCTACAACTTCCTAAAAGTTCACCAAAGCTGAGCAAAACCAGCAGTGACAATGTCCTTGGAAGAGTTTCCACTCAAAAGAAGCAGCAGCATTTCCCATCAGGGAACACACAATACTGCATGTTCAGATACAGACACAAAGTCCTCACACAATTCTGAACCTGCAGTAGGACCCCAGAGCAGACCTGTGGAATTAATTTCCCTTTACAGCACTGTACATCATCTCAAAATGCTTTGACTGGAAACAAAATAAACCCAACTCATAATCACTTTAAAAAAAAAAAGGGAGAAAACTGTCAGATTTTGATTTTCAGTCTCCCAAGGTTGAAAGTCCTCAGTTCTATGCAGATAGTATAACAGCCTTCAGATAGCACATACACATCATAGAATCACAGGCTGGTTTAGGAGGGAAGGCACCTCCAAAGATCATTTAATTCATCCTTGAGCAGGGACATCCTCACCTAAGTCAGGTTGCTCAGAGTCCCAAATAACCTGACCTGGAATTTCTCCAGGGATGGGACATCTCTCACTTCTCTGGGCAACCCGGGGTCAGTGTATCACAACCCTCAGCATAAAAAAATATCTTCCTTCTATCTAGCCTAAATCTCCCTATTTAATTTAAAGCCATCACCCCTTGTTCTGTCACAACAAGCCCTGCTAAAAAGATTACCCAGATCAAGAGCCAGACTTTTAGTTGCAGAGTGCAGTTTTTCATTACCAACCTCCAAGTTAAGGAAAACAAGTTTAAATCAGCATCTCCAACACACCAAGCAAGTAACTAAATTCACTTCAGCACATCAGAAAAAAAAGAGGGAGTCCCCACTAAAAACAATACAGCTCAGAAGTGTTTCAACTGTCAGGAAATGAAATTTCATGTTAGAAAAAAAAAAAGAGAAAGAAAAAAATAAAACTCAGATGAGAATCTCTCTTCCTGGGCAGAACTGCATGGAGTGAATCATCAGCACCAAACGGGTCGTGCTTTTAAAGCACGCAACAGTTTGTGTATCTAGGACAACATTCATTTAGCAAACAGACATCAACAAAATTTGCTCCAAAAAAGCTCACATATGTTTGGGCTAGGGATGTGACCTCTCCAGGAGAGGAGAAGCCAGGCTTCATCGTGGTGCTGCGAGCAGGGCTTCGCTTCGGTCCTGGCTGAGGGTCCGACCGCGGCTCCTCTGGCAGGGCTGACACAAGCAAAGGAGGATTTACGACCTCACACATCTAATGGTGATTTATTAACTAGAAGATGCAGTTGTAGGAGCAGCTGAACTTCTATTTAGTCAGCTTAAACTGTGATTATTTCCAACACACAGAGACTATTCTGTATGTATCAGTGATAGGTTTGCAGCAGCAGCACACATGCAGCTTCCATGGGTTGTTTGCACCTCCCTCCACACAAGCCCTGATGCTTGCATTGGTTTGGAAGCTGTGTAATCCCCTATGGTTCCCATAAAATAACAGAGGAGCAGCAGAACAAGCAACATGGTTAAGACCTCAGCCATGTGCCTAGGCACTGAAGGGCTTAAACTTGTGAGCCTCACTCCTCTAGAGATCGTGGGCAGAAGCAAGGTAAGGGCAAACAGAGGTATTTTGTGTGTGTGTGTGGCAGTGTGATGTGTGTGATATTGTATTTGAATCACTGAAATCCTGATCATAAAATCTCTCAGCCACCACAGGAGACAAAAGGCATTCCTACAGCACAAACCAAGCACATAAAACAGACAACACTGCAAACAGAAGACCTGGAAATACAGCACCAGGAGAGGAGGGTCTCTATCTCTTTAAAATTCATGGATGTTTTTATTTTGCCAAAAGCCTCCTTTCACATCACAAACAGTAAAAAGCAATCAGAACTTACCAGGGTTTTCATTTTTCTGCATGTATAAGAGATATTTTGTGAGATGATTTTCATGTCCAGTCTTGCACTACTGGGAGTCAGTCACCTGGATAGAAAGACTTTATCATTCCTGGGCTATGAAAATTCCTGGCTAGCTCCAAAAAAAAAAAAAAACAAACCAAAATTAACTGCAAACAGGCCATTGCTTTGTCCAAGTTTCCCAGTTTTCCTGGTAAAAGAAAATCAAAAGTGATGCTGCCACGAAATGATTTTATCTAAGTGTATAAATGCAAGTTCAGGAGATTGTCTCTTTTGACAATGATTGACTGATACAAATCTTGCAGTTGGGCTTGAAATATCCAAGTTTTTCTCTCTTTCCTAAATTATGTGCATAATATCTTTTCTATTTACCACACTTCTCTAATGAACGTACAGGAAAGAGTTTTTCTAAAGACTTCTACAGACTTACATGAGATCATTCCCACTCTTAAACAAATGGATAGAAATACTTCCCAGTTCTAGGGAAAACATTCTTATGTTATTGTTTTATTTTGTCTCTTATTCACACCCATACATGACCATAGTGTGCTATGAGAACCTCACTGATCCCCCACTAGGCAGCCAGGAAAAAACCTCTCAGATCATCTCCTTTGCCAGCAGCATGGGAAGCCACATCAAGGACAAATTTTACTGCAGTGAGAAGCGACTCCTCTGCTACCTAGACCTTGAAAACTCAGCAATAAAAGGGTGCCTACTTGTCTGTCCCTGGAAACTTTTCTACTTGTCCTGCAGTTTGACTTCATGCCCCTTCCATCTCAAAAGCCATGCTCTAAAATTCTATTCCTGCCCCTTCTTAGGCACACAAAAAGAACCTTTTTCTCTTGTGACTCCTCTGATCAGCCTGTGACCCAACTCACCTAAAAACCTTTAAAAATGACAACAGAATTATTTTGTAAGCTGGTATTTTGCAGAGGTTTTGCATCAATGCAGCCACCTGTTTGAGTGGCCTGACATAACTGCCAAGTCCACAGGCCAGCATCCTCCCAGCATGGCCATGGGCTCAGGTACCAATGTGCCATTTCCCACCAAAAGACATCTTTAGTCTCCAACTTCTGAGCCCAAGCACTACACAGGCTCTTATTTTCATTTCTCTCCTCCTTCCACCAAAAGAAACATACACATCCCAACATACAGCCCAGTGCAGCTGGTGCATGAACATGGACTTCCAGATTCTTGGGAGTCTTAAAAACTCTACAAAGAGCTGCATAATCATAAAACTATGGAATTGTTTTGGTTGATGATCTGAAAGGTCTCTTCCAAGTCCAACCATTAACCTAACACTGCCAAGTCCACCACTAAAGCATGTCCCTCAACACCACTTCTCTGTGTCTTTTCAATCCCTCCAGGGATGGTGGCTCCACCACTTCCCTGAGCAGCCTGTTCTAGTGCT
The DNA here is from genome assembly GCA_013399015.1 of Galbula dea. Classification (NCBI taxonomy): domain Eukaryota; kingdom Metazoa; phylum Chordata; class Aves; order Piciformes; family Galbulidae; genus Galbula; species Galbula dea. The sequence continues at coordinate 738,472 of VWZX01010081.1, forward strand.
CCATTATCCTTTCAGTGAAGAAATTTTCCCTAACATCCAACCCAAACCTCCCCTGGCACAACCTGAGGTCATTTCATCTCATCTTATTACTTGGGAGAAGAGACCAACACCCACAATCAGAACCATAATGATAAAAAAGGGGCAAAAAAACCCACTATAAACTCTGTGTCATTATCTCCAACCATCACACATGCCAAGAGTGTTTTATTTTAGAAGTAATTAATTGAAATAATAAAGCTCTCTGCACTGTTTCTTGAACTACATTTCTCTCATTCTAGCTGCTTCTTCTGAAGGAGCAGGAATATGGATGACAAGCTTTTAAATCCTTTGATTTTCAGGGTTTTTTTCCCCTCCTTCCTCTATGCCTTCCATTGTTTAGGGATTTGTAGATGAGCAGCAGGAGCAGAGCAGAGGTAGTAGGGCCTGTGTGCTTCCTTGTTCCATCCTGTCCCTGCTTTCCTGCATGCTAGCCTGGCTTTTTCTTGGTGCTCCTTTCCCTCTTTTTTCTCTTCCACATCTATTTAGATCACAGTTCTTCAGGGCAGAGACTGCCTCCTACAACTATGTGGTTATCTGTGCATAGCCCAACATAGATTTGATCTTGACAAGACCTCTAGGCGTTATTTACTACATATTTATTTTCTACACATTTATTTAAACTCCAATATTTTCCCCTTTTTAATTATTTTTGTGTGTTCTATGCCTTCCCCCCCCCAAAAAAAAGGTAAATTTATGAAAAGGGAAGGATGCTGAGCATGGCAACAAAACAAAACCTATCTCAACTACATACTTCTACTGTTCTGATAAAGAAAAAATTATGTGGGTTGAATCACAAACTCTATGATAGTGAAGGAGATACTTCCATCTCTGTAACTTGCATGCATGCCCTCCTTACTATTTCAAGATCCTTGATTTTATTTTCCTCAGACACTTATAGAAGCACATATAGTTGGAACAAAAACCAAATAAAGCAGATACAGATGACACTTGAAAAAAGACTCCAGCATGGCAATGAATTGAACCATTGGACAATAATACAGTTTTTTTCCATGGTCAGTATCTGCATAGACAAAACCAGGAGAGGTTTCAAGATCTTGAAAGCAGTGAAAGTTTAGTGGTTCTTTGGAAAAGAATTATTTTTTTAAACTGCACATGCAGGGTCTTCAACCTGTTTTCCCTCTCCAGATAGCTCTCATTAGCTTTAAAGTAAGAGTTTCTCCTGCCTCAGTGTAGAGTAAGGTCCCATGTTCTTGTTTGGTCATGTCCATAAATTGCATTTTGAAGATGAGCACAGTCCAACTCCCCAACTTTAACAATGAGATCTATTACAAAAATCTATCTCTGTGATAAGAAATACCTTTCAGGAAAGAAAAACATAACCACCTTGCTATAAACTTCTACCCCTCTACATGCATCCTCACTTCATTATTTTGTCTTATCCCAGACACAGTTTAATGCCTTTTATTGTACAACTCATTCTCTCTAACCAACCCAACTGCTATTTGCCATGAAGAAAAACAGTTTTCCCATTTATCCTGATAGCTTCAATGAAAAACTACACCTCCAGAAAGACTTTGGAGAGCCAGAAAGACAAGAGCAATCAATTTAAAGTGGAACCAACTTCAAAATGAAACGTGCTCTCCACAACCCAAACTGCTTTGTGTAGGCTCAAGGAGAGGTGAACTTATTACTAGTTTAATGGAGTCACATTGGAGATAAAGCAGTTCATATTTTCAGAAGCGAAGAAATCAGAATTATAATTGTTTTTGTCATTTGCACAGCAATTTTACTCCTGAATGCCTTGTTTTAGGCAGGAATTAATAAAAATTGCATGTGCTTCAGGTGCTGTGGAGCTCACCCTTTTCTACACAGCCCAGCCTGGAGCTGTGAATGCTCCTTTTCTTATTATCAGTTAATAATTCTCTCTCATTGAGGCAAATTAGGAACTTGACTGTGTTAGAGAGTCCAGAACGCTGCTAGAGGCAAAAAGGGGCTAAATGGCAGAAATTCCTCTCTGAGCAAGATGCATGAAGCACAACATTGTGTCCACCACAAAAGCTGCTCTGTATTTTTGATCCTTTCTAATTTAATTAGCCCAAGAGGTAGCGCATTAATTTGCCAAGAATTCTTCTGATGCGAAAGCTGCCCTCATTGCAGAGAAGGGAAAAAATAACCTGCCTGCTACAGTGGCATGCCAGTAATGAAAGGGGGTTATTTTTGTGTTACAAATGGCATTGCAGGGTTACAAGAGACCTTTAAACCTTTTTATCTCTGGTCGGGTCATATGTAACACAGTGTAACACAAAGCACTAATTAACCAATTCTGCTCCAGAAATCTTAAGAGCTTAGAGTAACACTGTTAGAACCCAGGCACAGGCACAACTTCTTTTTTATTTGGAAAAAAAAGATAATCATTAAAAAGAAAAATGTTATGTGCTATATTAATCATAGCATTAAAAACAGAATCTGCAGAAGTCCTGGTCCATGGGACTCCACATCCCAGACATTTATCCTGGCTTTGTTTTCTTTATGTTTGATGATATTCTTTATGTGGGTAATCTGGAGCCTTCAATTCCCTTAGCCTGTCTCTTGGCTCTTAATGTTGTATTTGTTTGGTAAATTGTCTCCATGTTAATCATCTTCATCAAATACTTGGGGTCAGATTGGAGAAATCTTTGATCAAATCTACTACCACCCAAGCTTCTTCACTGCCGTGTGCTTCTGCTACGTTCCTGTGCACATTAACGGGTCATTTACTCATTAAAGAAATGAAAAACATGCATAGTATGAGAAGTCCTGCAGGAGACTTTGAAACATTTATGAAATCATTTCTTGCACTTGATTTTTTTTTTTAAGTTTTAAAAGAAGATAAGAATGTTTTGAGGGAGATTCCTGTGTGATGTACAGACTCTCTTTTGTCCCCCCTTGCTGCACTATGAGGTTCAAAAACTACTCTGCAAAACGAAAGCTCTGGCATCTGAGGATTCCTCCTACAGAACCAAGAGAAAATGATAATTTAAAGAGATTTCATGCTTCTCTATGCAGAAACCAAAAGGCACACCAGCTCTTGAACCTGCTGATAAGTCTGTGCCACTGCTACTACATATCTCAAAATCCAGCATAGGAGATCTGTACCCTCAAAGAAGGCAGGATCCAGCCCCAGCTCCTTCATAAGTGTGTCATGTACCTGGCTCACCACGCAACCACATTCACAACAGATCAAACCCTTCACATCACAAAACCTCTTACTCATCTCCATCCTCTTAAACATCTCTGCTACAACAGTTGTAACAACAAACACTAAGGGCTTAAAGTAAATATTCCCAAGAGGGTTTATAAAATATTTTCCTGGACCAACAGCAGAGCAGGAGGAAGGTAGAGATGTGGCCAAGGCCAAGCACATGGAATGAGCTGGGGAGACAACCTGGCAAGGTACCAGCGGAGGTCAGTGGAGATGTTTAGAGCACAGGCAGGAGAGAGTCCCTCACCATTACTAGACAAGAGTGCTATTTACTTTTTAGCTGTCTTCCCTAATGTGTATTTGAGGTCAGAGAGACCACAGAATGAGCCACTTGCAAATCAAGACTGAGTATTTTATTTTGGGATTCCCTTAGCTTGCAAAATCCTTTGGTTTATGTTTATATCTGCCTTTGTTTTTATAGCACGTGGCAGCAAACAAGTTTAAGTAAAAGACTTAATCAAATGTACTTATAAAAAAATAAAAGCAAAATAAAACCCCCATGCTTTATATATAAGGAAGCTTTAGGTGAGAGGAGAACCAATATAAAAAAGGAGCTCTATCAACTCCAAAAGTAATTTTTTTTCCCCTTTAATAAATAATCATTTTCCTAAAGCTGCTTTTTAACTACTTTTTACATCATCTCCAAAGCCTTGAAAAAAAAAAAATCTTATCACACAACATGAACATTACCCCTGTACAGTATCTCCTGCTCTATCAAAGTGGTGTTTCCATACTTTTTGGACAAAACCTTTTCCTTGGGTGTCCTCTTTCCATTTCCATTGGCTCTTTAATGCATTCCCAAGCTAACACAGAGAATTCCCACTCACCCTGCACAAGCTAAACAATATCAGACAAAAAGAGTTCACATGTTCAGACTGCACCTATGAAGGAACTGTTGAGGATCTGGGTCTTGTTTTGGCCTGATTTACAAAGATACTGTGCCAAAACTGATAAAGTGCTGTCTGCTGATGAACTCCCTTTGGAGCTGGCTGCCTGTGCACAGGGAAGGAGAGCTGTGAGCAGTTTGAGCTTCACCCTAGAAAGCCTATCAGCACAACTCCGTAAACAATAGAGCGAGACGATCGTTGGACGCGATGACGGGCTGGGCAAGAGCCTTGAAGTCAATGGGAGGTTTGGCATCGATTTTAATTAGGCCAGGATTTCAGCCAGTGAGTTTTGGGCTTTTAGCAACCTATTTGGAAAGAGGCCAAACTCAGGAAGAAAGAGGCTGACCAGCAGGAAGAGGAAGCTCCTGGATTTCCCTGCAGTGACAGCTTCCTTTCTCCCCACGCTCAAAGACTGATGAACTTCTCACACAGCTCAGCGCGAGCAGTGGCAAGACCAGAACCACAACAAACAAATACAGGCACCAATTTTTTCCTCCTCTGCATGAGGTCTGGAGTGAGATGTTCATAGAGGAGCCAAGCATAGGAGAAGGGCTTTGCCAAAATTGTCTACAAATTCTCAGAATCAGAAAACAACAGTCAAGCAACTCGTTTGAATGATGGAAAACACAGAATGGAAGGGGTTCAAAGGGACCTCTGGGGATCATCTAGTCCAACCTCCCTGCTAAAGCAGGGTCACCCACAGCAGCTTGCCCAGGATCACCTCCAGGTGCCTTTGGAATCTCTCCAGAGGAGGAGACTCCACAAACTCTCTGGGCAGCCTAGGACAGAGAAGTCCTAGAGAAGTTTCTCCTCCTGCTCAGGTGGAACCTCCTGGGTTCCAGTTTGTGCTCAAAGACCCTTGGCCTGTCCCTGGGCACCACTGAGCAGAGTCTGGCCCCAGTCTCTTGTCCCAGCCTTGAGCAAGTCTTGCTCCAGACTAAGCAGCCCCAGGGCTCTCAGCCTTTCCTCCTCCCAGAGATGCTCCAGGCCCTTCTTAGCCTCTGCTAGAGTTTCTCCAGTAGTTCCTTGTCTCTCTGGAACTTGGGAGCCCAGAACTGGATGCTGTACTCTATATGTGGCTATAGAAGTGCCTAGATGTCACTATGGGAATGCTTAGAAGTTGTGTCTCTGACCAAAAACCACCCCACACAGCCACACCTGGAGGATCAGCGCATCAGTGACTGCACTGTTAGTAGTATAGTAACTCTAGGGTTAGTAGCTCTGTGTTTCCTCTCCCAGAGTTCCTGCTGAGTGCTGGAGTTTGAATTTCAGGATCCTGAAATAACACTTAAGTTATGAAAGCTCTTGTCTCCTTAATGCAGCTTCTGGAACAAGGGGAAACACTGCAAATTAAGGGAAAAGAAGAAAACTTGCTGAAAACACACAGAAGAAGAGTGCTGACTACAGTATCAGATACAAAAGGTAGAAAAATCACTAAGTAGGTTTACAAGAGCAAACTAATCAATAAGTTAAAAAGAGAAAACAAGCCAGGGAGGATCCTTTGGTGTTGGAATTAGCTCAATGCTTTCTACAGTGAAAAAAAAATTTCTTCTTTGATATAATCCTTCTGTGCACACTAGGTGTGCACGTGGTGGCTGCAGCCTTCCCCTCCACTGCCCATGGAGGGAGATACAGCACTGAAGCAGTATGTACAACATCTTTCCCCTCAAAGTGAGGGCACATCAATTAGGAAAGACTTTTCATTTGATTTGGGGGTATTTCTTATAACAATCTTCACCACCTAAGATTTTTATAAGACACAGACAAAACTTTAGCTTAAATTTTAGTCATCACTAAAAGCATGCTATCAGACTACAAGTCTGAAGAGGCTGAGGTAGACTGAGAAACAAATAATGTATTATAAGCAAATTTCCATGTACACACAACTAACATCACACATGGGTCATACAGTACTTCAATGAAGTAAGAGTTGTTCAAGAGTTAAACTAAAGCAATAGAGATTTGCTGCCTAAAGATGCCTGAAAATCCTGGGAACAACTCCCATAAGAGTTTTCCAGTGGAAATTCTTGTTGAATTCATGCCTAAAAATGAGGGGTTTTTACTCTCCATATGATTAAAGAACAGCCATATCACTTTGTCTGAAGACCCCTAACAGCCCTACAGAGATTAAATTAATTTTTAGGGACATTAGCTAAGGCAATATCACAACCACCTCATTAGACATACTAAAAGCAGCTTTTATTTTTACATATCTATTAAATATATCCAAATCTATATCCACCTATAGGTACTTGTACACATAAACCAAGGTCCCAGCAAGTAGGTACCTGCTGCTGCATTTCTATTTAAGTTGCCACTGAAAATCTTCAGCAACACTGGAACTGGAGGTCATAAGAACTTGCAAGCAAAGAGACAAAACTCTTTTGAGCTAATCACAAGACCTAAATCCTTTCTTGGACATATGGGATAAAAAAACCACATCAAAGAGCATGTGTCAAAGGAGATGACGTAAGTTATCTCCATTATTGGCATTTTAGGGAACAGGGAAAGCAGCCTTAAGTAAACAAGAGGCTGACACAAACACCTTCATTTAATAGAGGTGTTATCTTTGAAGATGAGCACTTGTACTCCAAACAGACATACCAGGGTGTTTTTGCCAGCATGAAAAGTTCACCAACAATTAGGAAAGGCTGAAATCACTTGGTCTGCTCAGCCTAGAATAGAGGAGACTGAGGGGAAACCTCATTGCAGTTTAGAACTTCTCAGAGAGGGAGGGGTGGGTGCTGACCTCTTCTCTCTGGTGACCAGCAACAGGCTCCAGGGGAATGGCATGAAGCTGTGCTGGGGGAAGTTCAGGTTGGGTGTTAGGAAGAGCTGCTTTACCCAGAGAGTGGTAGAGCACTGGAACAGGCTCCCCAGGGAGGCTGTCATGGCACCAACTCTCATGGAGTTTAAGAAGCACTTGGACAATGCTCTCAGACACATGGGGTGACTTTGGGGTTGTCCTGTGACTAAATAGGAGTTGGACTGAATGATCTCTGTGGGCCCTTCCAACTCAGGAGATTGATTCTGTAATTCTGTATGTCCTCTGCAGATTTCCATGAATTTAAGAAGTCTATTTTCTCAAAAGCCAACTTCTTTGCCAGCAGTTTTATTTTCTCTAGCTACACCAAATGCACAGACAACCACTTCTTGGTGGGAAATACACCATTTTCCAGGGCTCCTCTTCAACTAAATAGGACAACACTGACCTTCACAGCCCCAAAACATGAACATAACACCTACAAGAATCACCCTCAGCAGCAACCCTTATCTGAGGGGGAACAGTTTGCATAATTTCAGCAAAATTCTTGCATAAAAGATGCACCTAGAGTAGATGGAAAACAAACATTCACCAAACCTCACTGTAGAATAACTCCATGAGTACATCTACAGTAAAAGTGTCTCAGGTTTCTCACTACAAACCAGGGTATGAACCAAGTGCTGCCTTCCAGGGTTTGCAAGGATTTTACTTAACTGCTTTAAATCTTATCTGCCCTGCCCCATTGCACCAGAAATATTGATGATGCAAGAGGAAGTTACAACTAATATGGAAGTTTCTTCTCTTCTCACTTGTATTTTGTTTTAGAGATAGCTTGAAAAAAAGAAATCATTTATTTTTTTTTTAGTAAACAGAAGCAGATCAAGCATTTTAATTACTCTTGGGTTGTTTGCACTCATAATTTCATACCCACATATCCTTAATATTTATAGCAGACACTGAGAAAAAAACCCATTTAACATATGTAGTGATTTTCACCAAGTAACTCCATACTCTTCCTGAATACAAAGATGTAATTTGTCACCATTTATACAATCTGCTAAAAATCCAGCTAGTAATTCATGTGAACAAGTTTCTCCTCAAAGATTTTAATTAAAACACAAATGCCTTGCACACTTCAAATTGTAATATCCTGTACATGTATTTTAACCACTGCCTGATCAGAGGGGGGTTTTGTAAATAAGATGCATTCTCACATCTGAAGAAGTTCTATGTAATTAACTGAACCCAATAAAAGATATTTCAAGACAGCCCTAAAATAGCAACCCTAATGAGAAAAAGCATGTAAAAGAGAAATAAAACAGTTCAGTAGTATTAACAACTATTGGTGAGACCAAAGAGAAAGAGTCAGGGCTAAAGCAAAATGCAATTAACAGGGCAGCCATTTCTTGCATTTGCAAGAAAAGTTTCAATTCTTGGGAGAATAGAGGGAAGAGTTTTTCAGAAAGGAATCCATAAAACAGGAAATTCACCATAAAATTACAATGGTTCCTCACATGGGATCTAGTGGTTGCTTTACAGTGACTGTGTGAGCTTGCTGGTTCAATGAATAAAATATAAAAACATAAAGTTATGATTATGATGCATAAGGGATAAAACCAACCTCAAAATATCTTTATTTCCCCCCCTTATTCCTAACTAACATCTCCCCATTGCTTTAAGAGTCTTTCATGGTAATGAGAGGTTAAAGCAGTTACTTTTGGATACTTGCATTTGTACGTGTATATGTTGATGCTATTTGGTGGCTACAGAAAAGCATTCACCAAAGGTGACTCTTTGCCCTCAGATGCCTACCCAGAGCTCCAATTAAAGCCAAGGGGAGCTGTGTGCACATATCTGAGGGATAGCTGGCCCCCCCAAAAAAAAAAAATGAAGAAAAATCTCTCTCAAGTTGCTGAAAATCTTCCTGGAACAAAATGAAAGTGATAATAGGAACAGAATATAATGAAATAACTGCACTCTCTGGAGAGCCTAAGACCACATCCTTTGTTTCTCTGAAACATTCCTTGGTAACTTTTCAGCTCTGTCACTTTTTATTGCCCAAGCTTTACAGTATTCCTGTCCTCCTCATCATCTTTTTATCATCAGCCTGTAATTTGTCAGTAATCTCTGGATCTTAACAAGCAGACCCAAAGCTTTCTCCAGATCCTTTTTAAGCAAGAGAAGATCTATGGGAGGAGGAGACACATTTGACAAACTGACACCCAGCAACAATTCCTAGGAAACATGGACTACTATTCCCCCTACACACACACTGTTACTGTTTGTTTTATCAAAAAAAGAAATACTATGAGTCATAATTTCAGGAAACTGGGGCCAAGTGGGGTGAAAGGAACTATTAATAGCCTAAAAACCTCCATGCCTTAGTCTTGCCACCAATATGTGTAAAGCATTGCTCATAGCACAGAACTTCTCAGAGATGCTTCACATTTTCCCTTGTAGCCAGGCAGGAGGATCTTAGCTCAAACCTGCCAAGAATATTGGCTTATTTGAAGGTAGATTAACAGTTCAATTCCTAACACAAATACTGCTACTCTGCCTTACACAAGTTATCTGCTGTGCCTTGGTTTTTGCAAAGGTTCGATTGGGCTGGGCAATATCCACTATCAGACAGCAGTCTCTGCACCAATCTTTCCTGGAAATAAATCCTTTTTATCTTTGCTTTAAACACAGGTTAGATAAAATTCAGAAAAGGAATGGTAAGAAGTGGTTGCATACTTGAATCAGTTTGTGTAATCTGGCTGTATTTGTGGCTTCTATTTTTCTGGGAAGGAGGTCTCAAATGGTGTCAATGTATTTCTTGTATTCTCCAGTCCTAAGGGAAAGTTGACCTTATTTTCATTTTCCCACTGCCTGAACCTTTGGTTTGTTGCAGAATTCCAGGAAGAACTTCCTGCAGGAGAACAATATCTGGCACCCATTGAGCTGACTAAGTGAAGGAGCAGTATACTAAAGGGTAGGTCAGCTTCAAGTAAATAAGGTAAATCATTGTTATCCTGGATACGAGACCTCAGAGGCAAAGCTGTAACACCTTTCAGGAAGCTAAGAACAGGGAGAAGAAGGCTGTGCTCTCTTACTAACAGTAAATGGACAGAGGATCATTCTGTAATAAAGCCTTTTGCACTTTTAGTGCACATCTTTCTTCTATTAAAAAAAGCAGCAGCAAAAGCATTTCCACTTCACTTCAGACTTGGGAAAGAGGCTTTGCTTGGTTTAGTTGTTGGTTCAGTTCCACCACCCCACCCCCCCACACACATGATTGTTCATTAGTGATTTTAGTAAACACACTTTCTGATACTATAAGGGTGAATAAAATCACAGAATCATCTTAATTAGAAGAGACCTCTGACCTCTAAGATCATCAAAGTCCAACCATTAGCCTAACACTGTCAAGTCACCACTAAACCATACCCCTCAGCACCACACCTATAGAACTTTTCAATCCCTCCAGGAATGGTGGCTCCACCACTTCTCTGGGCAGCCTATGCCAGGGCTTGACAACATAAAATAAGCAAGCTATAAAAAGTTGCAAACATCTGTTGGCAAGTTCCCTCATAAATGCACTTTGTCAAGAAAGTAACTCCAGATCAAGGCAGCTCATGGAAGTCTATGTTATCCAACACCATGCAGTGAATCCACACTCAGAGTGGTTTTACCTTCATTTCTCACAGCAAGCACTAACTTAAGCAGCAAATTATAACATAGCTCAATCTGGATGAAGGCAAGTTTATTTTGCCTGGAGGTCAAATTAATGATAGAGTTGTTTTCCTTCAGCCACTAGTATTCATATAAAGCATGTTTCTCATCTACCTGCCTAGGTCCAGCCACATAAGAAGTAAAGAACAGACCAAGAAATGTAGGAGAACCTACATAAGGAGGCTGAGAGCCTTCTCTAAACCCTAACAAAGTCATTCTGCAAAGCTATGGTAGCAAAAGCACAGAGCATGGTGGTAAGCTGCACTCCTACAGCACTTAATCACAACAATAAACCTGCTCTGACTGGGGCTGAGCCCTGCAGAACCAAGTGCCATAAAATTAGGCTGGTCTTCACTAACCCCCTCCCTTAGTCCTCTCTTTACCAGCTTTGATCCAAATTCCTAAGGTAGAGCTAGGAAACATTTCATGATGAAACAGATGCACCAGTTCCTCTGCTCTTTCAGATGTGCTTTCCCACCCTCCTGTGACAGCAGCTCATGGCTTTCCAGAGCTAGAGACACACCTTTAGCAAAGGGTTTGCTTCAAAGAAACTGGTACATCTATTTTGTCAGTGAGCAACACCCTGCTAAGTATCTCTACTAGCTCCATAGAACAATATGGACAACACCAAGACCTTGTCTATTCAGAATGGCCACTTCCTAGTCACATTTCTATTCCAGCATCTCAGTTGTGACCACAGGCACAAGGATGCTCAGGAACCTCCAGTACTCACTGATCCTTTCTGGCTCCCTCCTTCATTTAGTCAGTGTCTATCCAGCTCTAGAGCAGGTTTTGTGCACCAGAGCATTCCTAATAAACACCCACACCTCATTCAAAACCACTTTCGGCCTTGATGCTATTCTTAAGTTCTGTGGTTAATCTGGACTCTAATTTCAGCGCTTTTACAGCAGCTGAGAATTCACTGCCTTCAAGTGTAAATCCAGAAAGGATTAAAGGAAATTTAAGGGGAAAAAAAAAAAGAGCCCTTTCTCTCAAGCAAACAGGCATATGGTTTTAAATATTTCAGAATTCTAGCTGTACCTGTGAAACATAAGCCTGCAGCAGAGCACGAGCCTGCATGCAAGCTAACTAGACTAGTGAAAAAGCTTCAGTACACTTAAATTCGAAGACTTTTAGGGAAGCAAGCTTCCTTTCAGTTGACATTGGCAATCAGATTAAGACACATCACACCAATGGGGCAATTAGCCCACACTCAGTTAGGGATGGTACAAGTGATCTGTAGAGAGCAGTTGCCCTTGAGATGAAGAGAGCAGAGAAGCAAACTAGGAGGATGTATAACAACCACATGTTTCTTCAGGGAAAAGCAGGCTCTGGTAGAGCTCCAGCAAGGGTACAGCAAGAAGTTATATCCTGCTCTGAAATTACAGCAACCACCTTCTACAGGAGGATGATGATGAAAAGGGGTTGCTTCTCCACCTCTAACTCCTTGCAAGCCACAGTCATGTCTCCAGTACAACTTTACTCTGATGGTTTTTTTATTCTCACTGGGGAGGAGCATGTTTCTGTAAATGCATTAGAAGTGTAAATATATTAATGCAATACTTTCTCCCAATTAAATAATTTATATACTCCCTTTATAACTGAAGCATGAAAGAATATATGGCTTTCCACTAATATTTGAAATGGCAGTGGTTCAAGTGCTGCCACTTCAGGGAGTCAAGTTGGAGGTAGAAGAGGAGCATAGGTTCAGCAGCAGTCAGGTTTTCCAGCATCCCTCTGTTCAATTGTACTAATACATACACCTGGAGCATTTGCTAGATGAGATGTAAGCAACATCTACAACACATCCAATTTTTAGTGCTTTCCCTTAAGTGTGAAATAAGAAGAGAGACATATTCCACAGTGCAATATTAAAAATGTATTCTTTTCCTCCAACCTTTGTGAGAACCTGCAGATCAGCCATCTACAACAGCTCTCCCCAGGCAGGAAAAAAATCATTTCCTGTCTCTTTTCCCATGAATTTTGCTGCAATTTGCAGGACTTTGTGGGAAATCTGCCACTATTTGTGGGATGCTTCAGTCCTCTATGGGAGTTTGCAGTTGTGTGCTGCTGCAGCCTGAAGACCTTGCTGAGATATAGGTTTCATATGGTGTGATTTAAATGCAGAACTTCATGTGGGGATAGAGAATGTCTTTGTTTGTTCCAAGTCACTGGGAATGACGTATGACTCCACAACAGAGAGGTTTGAAATCAGCTGGACAATCAGGAGCCCCATTCATAAGCTATAGGTCAAGGATAATTAAGGGAGAAGGAAGAGTCAACCATCTCCACAAGAAAATTATGGGTCAAATAGAGAAGAGAGCTTGAGGGAAAAAAATAATTAAAACATCACAATGAATACTACATATTATTGAGAGAGTTAATACTTTGATTTCACCTTTTTCTTGCCTTCCACAAAAATCAGCTACACTCTATCTCCCAGGTAGCTGAGCAGCAAATATTGCAGCTTATGAGATGCATTTCAGCTTTGCAAGTGAATAAGAAGTTTTGCAGAGTGTCATATGAAACAACTCTGCTGAATAGAAGAGGCTCCTTAAATGACCCCCTCTCCAACACAGGGATGTTTGAAGATTAAGTACCTAAATTGTACCCTAGGCTTTATTTTTTTTATCTCCCCTCTTCTTTGTTTTTTTTTTTTGGTTGGTTGGTTTTTTAAGTTCTTTTTTCTTTGGCCTTTTTTTCCTCCCCAATACTTCTGGAGGAAACTCACAGCAGATAAACTCAGCCAAGTAATAGTGAGAATATCAATTCACTAGGCATTCATGTGCACAGGTACTAACTAGTGGTGGACAGAAGGCAAAGAGAAAGGACAGTGATGAGGAATGACCCTTCAGAAACTTTTCCTTTACCCCTGAACTCCCCTACCCCAACAGCTTTTTAGGTAAATATTTGCTCAGGTTAAATGTACCAGTATCATTGTGTAAGATGAGGGGGTTTTATCCACTTAGGTATTTCAAAACCTTGAAGTATATTTAACTTCCTGGAATGATGCTGGCATTTTATTTTCAGAAAGCAGAAAGTTTTCATCCCCTTGGTGCCTCTATTTTGAAGTATCATAGGAGAAGTAGAAATGTCCAGTGCTTTCCAGTACATATCAAGGATTTTGCCTGTCATAAAAACCACTGGACTTCTCCATCTTCAGTACTGAAGTAGTTTTGTGATGCATCTACATCCATCTGTATTATGGCCACAGTTTGAATCTCCCTAAGAAGGTTATCCATAGATTTTAATATCCTTTTATTCCTTGACTTTTGGGCTGATTTCTGTTATTTCAAAGCAAGTGACAACAAAAAGTAGCAAAGTAGCTTCGTGCTGTAGATTTTGAAGGAGAATGATTTCTAGGATATCTATGTTTTCTAGCTACTGCTATCATCTGATGAGAAAACTGAGCCCCTCACCTCTGCTCAAGGGAGAAGCACGATGAGCACTAAACACCATAGCTGTTCACAAAGGCAATTCTAACCACTGTCAATGGACCATGCTGGAATAAAGTCCTTTCTACAGATAGGTCAGAAAAAATAGTTCACACAGCTTCCAAGCATTTGTTGTACATGCATTATTCAGCTCTGATTTCTCATCACCTAAATAAGGTTGAAAGCATGTAAAGTTCTGTGATTTTTGTTTAAGGAGCACCTTGGCTCAATCGATTTGAGGGAAGTTCTGACTGCCTCACAAGACCACCACACTTTACATTCAGTTTTGAGTTTGAAGTGGGGATTTTTATCCATTTTTTTTTTTTTAATTATTTTACAACTGTTTTACAAAGGACTTTTACATTGCATGCTTTTTCTCTCCCCCATCTCCAGCAAAAGCCACTGATCTGGTACTTAACATGACAGACAGTTAATAATTCATGTGCTCACGTTAAACCAGGTAATGCCATAAAACGGTGGAACCTGCTTTTGAGTTAATTTTTAAAGAGAGCTTCTGAATGCTGAGGGGACTGCAAGCACCTCACCACTATGTAATATTAACACAGAAAAAGCTACATTTATATAACATTTATGTGACAAATCAACAAAAGCACAGAACTCCAAGAGGCAAATGTTCCATCCGTAGCTTGTTCGTAGACTTTTTGCTGCACACACACGCTCAGAGGACCCAGAGATGTGAAGCCCATGAGGCACAGAAGAACAATGCAGGACATGGCTTATCTTCCATCTCCTCTGCACTTACCCATTTGGGCCAAGCACTTGTGAAAACAACAAAAATTTATTTTATTTCAAAGAAAAAAAGATGGGTAAAGCCTAACACATTCCTTGGGGATCTCCAGAAACATTGGGTTTGGAGCTGTATGGGCAGAAGCTTCTCTCCCTCATCTCAACAGTATTGCTACAGAGAGATCAACTGTTTCCTCTTGGACCTCAGGGGCTCCAAATGCACAACTTCTTATCTCCAGCAGCCCACAGATATTCTTCAAGCCACATCATAACACCAAATATATAGTTTCTTAATTTGAATTTGTCATTCTCAGTTTTATTTAGGACTTGCAAGAGACTCCACCTTCCCTGGGCCAATATGTTGAGTTTATTGAAATGAAATATTTGCTTGTTTCTAAGGCAAGATAAAATTCTTTTCATGTTAAACTTCAGAAGTACTTTAATTTTCTGTGGATTCATAGAATCACAGAATCATTATGGTTGGAAGATATCTCTGAGATCATCAAGTCCAACCATTAACCAAACACTGCCGAGTCATCACTAAACCACATCCCTCAGTTACCGCGTCTACTCATTTTTTGAACACCTCCAGGGACAGTGATGCCACCACTTCCCTCTGAAGCCTGTTCCAAAGCTTGATAATTAGTAAAGAATTCTTTCCTAATATCTAACCTCAATTTCCCCAGAACAACTTGAAATCATTTCCACTTGTCCTGTTACCTGTTACTTGGAAGAAGACACTAATCCCGAGCTCACTACAACCCGCTTTCAGAAGGAAAAGTAACTCAAAACAGAGTTCAATTTGGAAAACAAAAATTAGTTGTCACAAATCTTTGAAGTCCTCTTAATAACAACTGAGAGGTTTTTTTCTCCACCCCCAGTGGAAAGGAAAAAAAAAAGGTTAAATGTGAATACAAGACAAATTTTTTCCCATTTCAGATGCCAGAGCACTGGCACGGACTGCCCAGAGAGGTTGTGGAGTCTCCTTCTATGGAAAGATTCAAACCTGTCTGGACACGCTTCTGTGTGACCTGGTCTAGGGAATCCTGCTCTGGCAGGGGGGTTGGACTAGGTAATCTTTTGAGGTCCCTTCTAGCTCCTAACATTCTGTGATTTAATTACTTTCCATGTTTCAAATTCAAAAGGACATCCACACTTGAAAGAAGAAAACCTGCATAAGATGCCTACACAATGCTACCAATGAGGAGCTAACCAGGGCTGCTCTAATCAACTATCATTCAAAGGACAGCAACTTTACATAGTGTACTAATGCATGGTAATACATCTAATAACTCAGCAAAAGGCTGAATGAGATGAAGTGATTTCCTTGGCTTGGGACCACCCAGCTGAGGGTGTTATCATCACACAAATTTGTATGGCTTGAAAGTCTCCCTTTAAACATAGTAGGATAACAATGACAGTTCACCCAAATGTGACCCATTTCTTCCATGAGATTTAACATAGCCAAATTAAAAATCTGTTATTGCTGCAAATAAAAATATAATGTACCTCATGCTATTTTAGGAATCTTTGTTTCAAGGAAAAAAGTAACAGCCAAGAAATGAGTCCTTTCAACTGGAAAAGGAAAGGAGATCAAGTTCTTTAACAGGCAAAAAAAAAACAATTAGAAAAATTCAAGTTCTTTCAACTTTAAAAAACCCACCTAATTAAGGATTTGTAGTGTCAATATATCATCTGTTCACTTTATGCTGCTACAATTTCTTGCTTTTCTGTGTTTCTTCAGAACTAACTTCTCATACACTTTGTAACTGGAGCAGGACTCCAGGACTGAGGGGAAGGAGCTGAGTTTTCACTATTTTTTGACAAAGTCCATTAAAGATTATTCACCCATTAAAACTCCTTTTGTATTCTTTCTATGCAGGATCTAGTTTAAAGTGCACATTATTGACAGTATTATATGCCTGAAGGGTTAAATATTCTGTTCCAGTGAGTGTCCTCACAAAGTAAGACCAAGGGGGAGAGGAGGTTTCAACCTTCCCCTCCAATAAAAGAAAAAGCACAAAGTCTGCAGCCAATACTTCCAAGGCTAACAAAAATCTTTGTAGCAGTTCCTAGAGACCAACAAAAGGACAGTGCAGAGCTAGGCTCTTAACTTGCAGCACTTCACATTGCTTCAAACACCAGTTGAGTTAGACTGAGTCAAGCAGTTTTTAACATGGCCTGTGACAGACAACATGGGACAGGCCTGAGTGTATCATGTATGATGGGTTTAACTGGTAAGAGTCCTTCATCTCTGACCTACTGATTGCCAAAGTGAGGAAGAAGGAATGGCACTATGGTGCTGTCCTACACCACATTTTAAGGAAATAAAAATCTTGGCCTTTTTGCCATTCAAAAAGTCCTAACACCTTCTGCCAGAAAGAGACTTAATAGTCCTGTTGTATCAAGCCCAGCAATCAGTGGGGAAAAGAAGTACAAGGGAGCTATTCCAGTAAGACTGTTACATTTTCTTCTTATCAGGGAGCATCATAAATAACTTTTCTTAAATTTCTTTGTTTGAAATGCTGCAATTGTGATAGAACACAAATTACACAACTTCCACTGAAATTATTTCCTTTATCTCCTAATGCCACACAACACTACTGGTGTTAAAATTCATTTTTCATCAGAAAGGAGACCCAAGAGATGCTGTAAGATACAGCAGATGAATGCACTTCATTGCCATACTATGCCTTCCCCTGCTCCCCTCCAGACATCCACACCTCACACACCCACAACTTTCTTACCCCTTCAAAGCAGATTGAGAGGGTCTACTACCAGAATAGATGAACTCAATCACATTATGACTGGGTTCAGCTTTTACCCCCCAAGATTAAACCAAAAATGGAATGTAAGTACTCCCCACCCAAAATCTTGGCTTGGCTCCAGACCCAAATCAGACATTTTGCAAACTTCAAGTACATTGGACTTTTTAATACAAAAGCAGTTTATTTTGCAGCCCATGTATGGGTTTAATGTTCCTGACTTCACACATCTAGCAAGAGATTTGCAAAGTACAAAGGGCAGTCAAGTGCTTAACACCATTGATCTGCAGCAGAAATAGGCCACCTAGCTAAACCTCCAGCATTTAAATATCCCTTGCCTAAACCTGAAAAGGAGGACTACTGTTCCCCCTTTCTCATCATAAGCTTCTTATCCCAAAAGAGAAACATCAAAAGACCTTAAAACATGAAGCAAACAAACAGTCAGACCTGTTTTTTCTTAATAAGAAAAATTAAAACAAAGCCAAGTATTTCACCAACCAAGGAAAACAGGGTGGTGTTAAGCTCTAGGTCAGGATGTTAATGGTGTTAGAACAAGTCCTAGGGCTAAGGTTAATGATGGTATCTTCCATCATAATCCTAAATGTAAAATACTTGCTATTATTAGAATCTTTTACTCCTAATCCTGTTAAATTTCTACTCTCTCAGTGACTTAGAGAGTCAGAAAAGTAGAACACAGGTCAAATGACTCTTGTGTTGGAAATTTCTAATTCAAATGGAGGTGGTTCTTTTCTGTAAGTTAATTTTCATTTAATCTACTTCCCCCCCCCCCNTGCCAAGAATGGAAAGTCAATGAGAAAACACTGATTTTAACTCTTTGGCCATAGCCTTAAATAAAAACCAGGGAATATTAAGAAGACAGGAAAGGAAGGACAAGGACCATTAGGTGAGCACCTGCCACACTAGACAGTGCTCACTGGCTGCATTAGTCCCTGGCTCAGATCCAGCATGCTCTAGTTTCTATATCTTTTGCATCCTCAAACAACAAGACTTCTGCATAGTAACTCACCAGGCAATACATCTCCTTAAGACCAGAGCCAAGACCTATGGGAAGATCTGGGCATTACTGAACCACTCCAGACTCCCATCCCTGGCATCCTTACAATGCTGAAGTTCAGCAGGGCTGTTTGCCCCAGGACAATCATCAGATCAAGTCCATACTTTCACTTGCTAAATCTGCTATGACCCTGCCTCAATGCAGCTGACTTACACCAAGGGTGACCACAGGCAGCTACCCACCAACACACTCAGGTTGCTATCTTAACTAAACACATCCATGTCTAGTGATCTACAGGAAAATAGATTTGTCCTTTAGAGACTGGACCATATCCCCACAACAAAAACATCTTCAGAAATGCTTCCAACCACTAATCCAAAAGCAAGAGGTAGCTAAAGTGAAGTTACTCATACAATCATGAATTTAGCCTGAAATTCAGTTGCCCATACTTAAGATTTTGGCTTTTTAAATTCACACAGCAGTTAAACCTGGTCTATAAGAATATCATAGGAGGCTTCATCCTCAAAACATACATCACTGAAACCTGCAGACTTCAGAGACCAGAGAGCCTTATCCTCATCCCAGCACCAAAGACTCAACTCCAGCATAAACAAGGCTACAAATGATGTAAAAATATTTCAGAAATACTTTAGGACCAAATATTAGGGGATGTTTATTTTCCCCAAGTATTTAAACAAACTTTATAGTTAACACAGCTTCAAATACAATTTGAAATGTATTTTAGGAGGTATTTTAACTTTGAGATAAGTAAAGGAATCTCATTAAATAAAGTAACAGTTCTTAAGAAATACCCTATTTTTGTGTTTCAGTGGGGTTTGGTTATGCAATGCTTCATCCTTCTTTCCTTAAAATGACCAAAAATACTTAAAAGCTGACCAAGATGCAGACTAGAATTGTCCCAGTGAAAACAGACCAGCAGAGGGGCACTTGCACCCTCAAAATAAGGAATTACTTGGCTAAGTACCCAGTTGCACACGCTATTACCTAATTTACACATATATGGACAAACCCCAGGCTCCTCATGGGCTGTGGCCACAGAAGCTGTGTGTGAATCTCCAGCCTGAGGTTTGCACAAGGCTCCCAGCAGATGTGTTGGAAAGGTGAAGCTGTAAGCATCAGCACATGAATGTCTGATCCTTTAAAGGGAGAGCCACAGAAGCAAATTGCAACCCAACTGCAATCGTTTCTGCTATCATTACCAAGCATAAAATATTCTGTTACAAGGGTGCCACTTGCAACAGAATGCATTTTAAAATTCTTAAAGATGTTTGGACTTGACAAAAACCAGTTTGGGAAAAATATGAAACTGCTTCAATGACTTTCAAAGTAATATGCTATACATTGCTATAGTCCAGAACCCAGATCAGTTCCAAATTAAAGCACCTATAAAACATCTGTAGTGCTCTGATAATTTTAAATCACTTCCCACTGCTGAAGTCCAGATTCCCTATCACTTTCAAGCTGAAACACTTATGATAAATTTGAAGAGCTCTAATAATTTTAAATCATTGTGTACTGCACATGCTCAGAACCTTGATCACTTCCAAATTCAAGGGCATATAAAAATTTGAAGAGCTTCAATTATTTTAAATCACCATGTGCAGTGTATAGAGTGATTTAAAATTGTTGTAGTGCTTCACATTTTTTTAAGCACTTCAGTTTGGAAGCCAGTCAAGAAGCATTCCAGCCTCACAGCTCAAGACATACTGGACTGGTTTTAAAATGTAATGCTCCTCAGAAGTGGAAATTAAACAACAACAAAAAAAAAAAAACCAACCCACACTAACTTTTCTTTCCCTTTATATTGTTTTTTTATTTTAATTTCTTTTCCAGCATGGGGTGGTAAAAGCTGGGCAGTTAAAATAATTAACATGTTCTTTAAGAAGAATTAGGAAAGAAATCAGGGGGTTTGCATCAGAAAAAGAGCCAAGGCATTCAAAAGAATTTGTCATATTGCTTGAAAGACTAGATTTGGATTTTTCTTACCTCAGCATGGCTCTGCAGAATTAAACATGGAAAACTCCAGCTTCTCCATCTTAAAGTCTGAGGATAATATTCTTTCAATCAACTAAGCTTTCATTCTTAGTCTGAGATTCTCTGCCCTTGACTGTTGCTCTAAGGGTTAGTAATCTCCACGTTTGGGAACTTCACTAGTTTTAGTTATTCTTTCCCTATTTAATTTTCATCTCCAACCAAGAATTGGTTAATGTTGTATCATGTCTTGCATGATCAGCAGGACTAGGCCAGTGATTGTCTCCATGTAGTTGACACTGGTGAGTTCACACCTCAAATCCTGGGTTCAGGTTTGAGCCCTTCTCTACAAGGTCATCGAGGTGCTGGAGCATGTCTAAATGAAGAGAGAGTGAAAGGTCTGGAGTACAAAACTTACAAGGACTGGCTGAGGGAAGTGTGATATATTTTTTAGTGGAGAAGAGGCTGAAACAAGACCTTCTTGCTCTTTACAACACCCTGAAAGGAGGTGGTGGATACCAAGGTGGATACCAAGGTGGATACCAAGGTGGATACCAAGGTGGATGTTGGTCTCTTCTCCTAAGTTAGAAGAGACAGAATAAGATGAAAGGGCCTCAAGCTGTGCCAGAGGAGATTTAGGCTGGACATTAGGAACAAGTTTTTCCCCCAAAAAGGGTTATCAAGACCTGTCATAGGCTGTTTGTGGCAGTGGGGGAGTCACCATCCCTGAAGGGATTGAAAAGACATGGAGATGTGCTGCTGAGGGACATAGTTTAGGGGTGACCTGGCAGTGTTAACAGTTAGACTCAATGATCTTAAAAGTTCCTTCCAACCAAAACTGTTCTATGATTCTATGACAGTCCTTGAGAACATCAAAACTACCTAACTGCCAGTACAGAGGAATACCTAAAACTAATTACTACTGTGAGCAGCACTTTGGCCTCATAAGCACAACAATCCTCCATGCTGATGATGTGCTCAGGTGAGGATGCTCAGCTACTCCCAGCCCTGCAACCCTCCCCCACTCCCAAATCCACACCTTTCTCATCCTTCTGTTCTTGCCAGCTATTTTTAACTGTCTCTCTCCTTTCTGCAGAAGACTAGATTTTGTGGAAGTCAGGATGGAAGATGTTTAACTTTGTGGACATCTTTGTTGCCTGTGGCTGTGCTCACAGAGCCAGACATGCAGGGCCTGGGAAGTATGGAATTCTTCAGGATTCTGCTTCAGTGAAAACATACTGTCCTGCAGTTTGCAGGAAAAAGGGGAAAAAGAGCCTGAAGGCACTGGAATAATTAAGCCAATGCAGTGACAGCTGTGGCAGGTCCTGGGCAGGACTGGCTCCACTGAGCTGAATTAATGGCATCAACAGCCCAGCATCTCCATTAACATTTGATCATTAATTATTACCCTCTGACAGAAAGATCTGAAACCTTCTTATGAGTGTTCTGCTATTAATCTCCCTTACCTGCCCTGAAAAAAAAAATTAAAATCATCATCAGGCAGCTCTCCCACCTAACCAGAGCAGCTCTGCTTTGTTTTTATCTCCTTGAGAAAGCAAACAGCAATTGCTTTTGGGATTAGTTTAGTGAATAATAACCACAGAACTACTTCTAAATTAATTGGGTGCATTCTGAGAGCATCAGCAACATTCCTGGCATGTTCTGTTGTTGACTTAAACATAATGGTTACCTAGTGTATGTTACTGGCTGCATGTTCTGCACATCCAGTGAAGGAAGGAGTAAGAGTGTAGCTCTTGAGCTGCCTGGCAGAACTAAATGAAGGACTCAAAGTGAGGGGTTTGAGGAGTTGGGCTTGTTGGGGGTGGGGTTTTTTTTAATTGTTTGGGTTTTTTTTCAGCTCTGCCCAGTTGAGAACATGACTTTCCCAAGCAGCACAGCAACCCATTTCTCAGCCCAACTTCAGAAAGCTGCTATCATCAGAAGACCTATTACAGAAGCGAAACAAAACCCTACACCTTTAGATCAAGCAGGCAAGTAAGTATGAAAAATAAAACAACCCAGGCTTTTTTAAAAATGGAAAACAATAATGAAGGCCCAATTTTATCACGAAATTTGCATTTAGCAACCTTTGCACAGTCATTTGGCTCAGTCTTGTTTAAAGAGGAGTTGTATAGCACATTAATATTATATATTTTTTAAACCAGCATAACTGGTTTAAAAAAGAGTCAGGAAAACCATGCAGGAGGAAGGAGGGAAGTTAAAGTGAATCTAGCTTTTTAGTCTCCACTATAAACCAACAGTGAACATTTCCCAGCCAGAGAAGCACCAGGCTTACTACAGCATCAGATTGGGTCCATGAACCTATTCTTCCACCAGTCCACATGCCTCTCCCCCTCCTTGCTGAAGGAGCTGTAAGTACTGAATAGAAACCAAATCAGATTAGTTGCCTGCTTGACCTTTTCTCAAGGCAGAGCTGCAGAAGATGTCTGGGCCAGGTCTCTTGCAGCACAGGGACTTCTCTGATAAGATGAGCAACCAGACTTGAGCAATGAGGACATGGTGAGTTATGGGGGAGGGAGGAGGAGCAGGAGGAAGAGAAAGAGAAAGAATCTACAGGTGGCCAGAAGCCCCACAGCCTGCTGCCCTCCTGTGCCCAAGCTGCTTGGCACAAGCAAAATGAGAGAAAGGAGCCAAACTGGAGGTCTGGAAGTAAATGGATTACCCTCCTGGGCACATCAGAACTTGGCTTCCAAGGGCATCACAAGTGTCCCATCACACCTTCCTGCAAGGCAGTGGAATAAGTCATCCTGTAAGGACAGCATTCTCCATGGTCTCTTTGGGAATAATTTCTTTTCCCAAGCAAATTCAGGAAGTAAACTAAACAAATAAATATCTATTTCATGGCATTTCTCCCCATCCCCCCCAAGAAAAACAAGAAAAATAGATGTTAAAGTTTTCTACACATGCAGATACCATCTCTTCTGAGGCATGGCTGCTCATTCTGTTTCAGAGCTAACATAATGGAATATGTATTTTCAAAGGGGGCTGTGTTTCAAGACCAGATGGTTTCTGTCTTCTCAGAGAGAAACAGAGACTCCACAGTCACAGCAGTGTTCAGCACTGAGGCAATGGCACCCACATTTTGGGGTCAGACAAAAAGGAGGATTCGTCAGAATCTCAGTATAACTTGGATTTTTTTTCCCCCCCCTCCAATCCTTTAGTGTCACAGTTTGCTGTGAAACTGGGTATCATGTATCAACACAAGCCATCATGCAAGCCTTAGTCTGGTTTCCTAAATACACCTATTAAAAGAACAGCATGACAATATGCCCAGGATTAGCCAAGTTAATCATAGAATTGTCAGAGTTGGAAGAGACCTTCAAGATCATCTAGTTCTAACCCCCCTGCCTGGCAGGGACACCTCCCACTAGATCAGGTTGCCCAGAGCCCCATTCAGCCTTGTCCTTGGAAGAGACCTCTAAGATGGGCAGGGACTCTCCCATAGCCCTGAATTTTCAGGAATTGCCAGTTTTCCACAATTAAGCAGTAAGGTTTCTAACATCTTCAAAATAAATGGATGCAGTTGCTTTCCTTTATAACTTGAGAAACATACACCTGAAAATTAAGAGCTAAGGGTTTTTAGTTGTTTGTTTTGTTTTCTTTGGTTGGTTGTGGGTTTTTTTTTTACTGTGGGCATCTCAGCTTAAACAGTCACAATCTCATTTTTAAGAACATTAATTCCCCTCTGTCCTTAGCATCTGCTGGAAAATCAAGACCTGCAGCAATGCAAAGTTTGAAGCTGTTGTGTTCATACTTCACTCAAGCACTCAGAGCTGCCAACACCTTTGAAAACACCAATCTCTCACCTTTATACACCTTGCCTTGTTATAACAGGCATCTCAACACTTTCCACCTTAAGCAGGAGAGCTCAGCCACCATGGAAGTCTAGCAGATGGAAGTGGATGAGTTAGTTCAAAAAGCAAGACACAGTAACAACAAGGGAAAACCTTCAGTTACGGCATGCATGAAAAGTCAAATGTTTTTGCACTGACCTTTCACTTCCAAAGGTGAGACTGGAATGGATTTCTGTAACCCTACAGGGACTTTTACCACTTTCAGACCTTACAGGTATTTGGGAGGTTATTAAAGAAAACACCCACACCACAAGATGAGAAGTTTCATGAAAAACTTGGGATAATTAACATGCCTGGCAAATTTTGTTTTCTGCCTTTCTCCTGCCTGCTAAAGCACTTTTAATGAAGGGAGGACTATGTCACTAATCAAAAATGCAATGTAAAAGTTCTTCTACAAACAGAGCTCAAAACCTTTTAGTAGTTCAACTCCTTCATTACAAGTCAAAACTATTCCTTTTCCTTGTTGTTCTCAGAGTAAAAACTAGAGATCAAAGATTTTCCTAATTTTTTTTGCAAAACAGGTCAATTATCCAATCCCCCCAAACTCCATCATCATGAAAGCATCATAGAGCATCTTAGAATTAAATACAGAAACAAATGCAAACAAACATTAGATTCAGTAGCATGCTTAACTAGTCTGAAATAACCTCATCATCTGGAGATTCAGTCCTCACTGTTCACAGACATTGTCAACATTCATAATGTATCTATCCTGATGTGGATATAGCATAAGTGAGACACTGAATAAAACACTGTACATCAGGTTGCAGTAAAAAAGCTCATTGTTCTTCCTTCTTACACTGTGGATAAATGAAGCAAGCTGACTCTGCAAAGATACTGGTGGATGAGAAGCTGGACATAATCTACCAATGTGTGTTCACAGCCCAGAAGGCAACCATGACCTGGGCTGCACCTCCAGCAGTGTGGCCAGCAGGTCAGGGAGGAGATTCTGCCTCTGCTCTGGGGAGACCTCAGCTGCAGTGCTGGGGCCAGCTCTGGAGTCCTCAGCACAGGAGTGACAAGGACCTGGTGGAGCAGGAGGAGGCCACAGAAATGATCTGGGGGCTGGAAGCTCTCTGCTGTGAGGACAGGCTGAGAGAGTTGAGGTTGTTCAGCCTAGAGAAGGCTCCAGGGAGACCTTCTTGTAGCCTTGCAGAACTTAAAGGGACCTATGAGAAAAATGGGGAGAGACTTTAGCAGGGCCTGTTGTGACAGGACAAGGGGTGATAGTTTTAAACTAAGAGAGAGATTTAGACTAAATAGAAGGAAGAAATATTTTATGTTGAGTGTGGGGAAACACTGGCTTGTGTTACCCAGAGAGGTAGTAGATGTCCCATCCCTGGAACCATCCCAGGTCAGGTTATCTGGGGTCTCTGAGCAACCTCATCTAGTTGCAAATGTCCCTGCTGACTGCAGGTGTGTTTGGAGAAGATGACCTTGAGAAGGTCCCTTCCAACCCAACCCAATCAATGAATCCATGAAATAAAATGGAAACCACCCCTACAGCAGCTAGGATTTTGGCAATAAGAATAGTTTGGGAAGACAGGTCTCAAGGACATCACCAGTGATCAGATCAACTTCCTAGTGAGTTTCTCCTAGCAGTAGTTCTTTTTGCACAACCATGCACTACTTGAATCAGCCCAAGGTTCTGGTGACCTGCAAAAATCCATGCACACGTGGCCAGATTTTCACAAATATTCCCCAGATTATCTATTACCCCAGTAAATCCTTCCTCTTCAGCTGTTCTTGATCCAAAATGCTGAAGTATAATTAATGCCACATATGAACTTGATATACTCAATTGTTATGAATACCAGAGATTTACCAAAGCCATCAGAACGTTATTAGCATTTTATTTCTTTTTGGGGGGGTAGGGGGAGGAGGTTGGTTGTTTTATTTTTTATCTGGCTTTACAAAGAGTTGTGCTATGCTGTTTTGGATTGGTATTAAAACAAAAGGATCAGGTTAACCTCTAATTGCATTGAAGTTATAGATCTGAAATTCACGCAGAGAAAGAGCTCTCTGATGAATAGCTTGACTCCATTTCAAGTATTTGTTGCATTTAAAGTGAACTGGGTATTTCCTCAAAGTAAGCAGTTCTTAAGTCCCTAGCCAAGCCAACAACTTCCCATTTCTTTCTCCAAAACTCAATCTTTTCCAAATAGTTTGGATAGCAGCAACATTCAATACACAATTCTTAAAATCTTAACTGTAGGCAAAGTAGAGAGAAGGTAAAAATAATAAAGGGATGGCTTCACAGAAGCTATGCAGTGTGGAGAGCCTTCAAACATGTTCCCATTTCTAAAGAGCATCTGATTGCATTAAAAAATACTTCTAATCATGTTAAGGATTTGGCAAAAGCAGATAGATGGGAAGTAGGTCTCCAGTTTCCTTGTGCTACTGGATGAATATAGCTAAGTTTTCACATCGTTCATACATAACAGGGAACATCCTGCTCTGTTTGAGTCACCTGTGAAAGAAAGGAGGCAGCACCTGAGAATCAGGTACTGCTCCAAGTTTCCTCAGAACAAGGAAGATGAAATTCTGGCCTCAGCAAAACTTAGATGAGCTATGAGATGATATCAGACCCTAGACTTTTTTTTCCTTCCCCTTAAGCTTGCTGCTTAAATAGCAATTTTTGGAGCTATTGCTGTGTTACAAAATCATCGTGATGTTCATTAACAAGCCTGTGTTTTATTTAAGAGACTCAGCTAACTATCATTTTTTTTTTAGGGTAGCCCACATCTCATGCTGTGGGAATGTGCCAGTCAGCCAGCCAAAAAGCCAAGTCTTAAGCCAAGTTTTAGTCATAAAAGAAAAACTTAGTCCTTAATAATAAATCATCAAGAACATGTTTTTCATATAACATGCACTGTGCCAGCCAATAGCCCTCTAGTCACTTTGATGCCAACCAAATGAAATACAGATTAAACAAACTAAATTTCCTATGGAATGCAAATAACAACACTGATTTCAAACCACTGGGCTGTGAATGTGCTGAATGGTGTCCCAGGGAGGATAGCAGAGGGTAACATATAGTCATGGATTTGCACTAACCCATTACAGGAAGTTCTCTTAACTTATGCACATTTCTTCTCTGGTCCACTTGGTCCCAAGGCCCTGCAGGACCACCCTAGGAAAACATCTGGGAGCTAGAAGGCAAAGCAGGATGTCTCTGGAAGTGTTCAGAATAATATGTAGGTGTTGTATTTAGGGACATGGTTTATTGGCATGGTGGTGATAGGCCAATGGTTGGACTTGATGACCTTGGAAGTCTTTTCCAACCTTAATGATTCTGTATGAAACACATTGTCTGCAGCCTTGTCTGGAGAGGCAACATTCCTGAGAACTACAAGATGTGTTATTCTTTGTAAACACTGAATCACTCATAACTGTGCATTAGGACAGCAAAAACGATACCAGAAGTTGCTGCCACCTGACAAACTTCACTGCTTCTGCAAAACCAAGACTGTGCTCTTCTTCACTGGTAAGTTCAGTAGAAAACTCATGGACCTAGTATTTCCCAATCTTTAGATTTCTGCACACTGACTTGATGTTGAACTGCTGATATGTAGCCAGAGGTCCACAGTCCATTCTCAGTCTCCTGAATCAGCACAGATGGCTACATAACATCAGATACTACATTACTAGTGGCTGCATCCCTCAAACCACTAGCTGTTTTCAGACCTTAGCCACCTATACTTCTAAGCCTCAGAGTATTGTAATCTAGAAATGGGCCAAATTCACCTCTGCACTATTAGTGTAATTACAGCAGCAGAACCTCTGTCCTCCATCTTAACAAATCAGTTTAGTAGAACTATACAATCTCTCAAGACCTGCTTTGTAACCATCTAATTTTCTACAGCTTTTCTTAGCCAGATGCTGGGAGTTTGCAAACAGTGGGTAATAACTCCAGAAAACAAACAAAAAACCCCATCTCCAAGCTTTCTGAAAACCATATTTCTCTCAGATTATGGACAAACCAATAAATACATCTTGAATCTCAAGCAACTTCGTTATCAAAGCAATGGGCAACAACCTTGCACAATCCACCTCGCACGTTGCTGCGTGCAAATTCCTACCTCTCTACTTCTTCATTAAGCTTTGCCTTCATTTATTATTTAATAAACTGCTTATAGGAGCTCTAATTGTAAACATTTGTTAAAGAACCCGAACCTAGAAACACATCTAGAAGGTTTCCCACCTCAAGTTTTAATGAGTTCACAATACCTTCAAAGCCCATATGCTTCGAAAACGTTATCCTCAATTATGTAACAGGGGGTAGGCTGCTGATAGCTGTTAACAGCTAGAACAGCTGTGGTTTTCTGCTTGTGTTTTTTCTTTTCTTTTGCACTGCTCAGGAGAAGCAGTGAGTTCAGCTTCCTTTTTATTTGGTTGCAAAACCTCTTACCCTGAACAGGTGTGTGCAATCGCCAACCACAACCATGAGCCCAAACTGCTGCTGCTCTAAAAATTCCACCAAGTCAGTGACACACACTGGTCAAGGTTGCACAACCTTGTTTTCCACAAGCTGTTTCTGATGATTCATTGCCCTCACGGAGGTGAATTTCAATTATCGTTAATATGCTTTTTTTTTCTGGTACTGTACAAAACTTCCTCATTTTTATTTCTCCTCCTTCTCTCCCCCCCCCCAGCTGTCCCTTTTCTGTTAATCAAGAAATTACTTTGAACATTAAAATCTCCCCTGTTTATTGCCAGAGGAGACTATCACAGCAGAAAGTTCCCTAGAACACTTTCTACTCCTTGTCTAGCGGTTAGGATTCGGTGCTCTCACCGCCATGGCCTGGGTTTGATTCCCAGTCAGGGAAGCTTTGTTGTGACCTAGTCTAGGAAATCCTGCTCTGGCAGGGGGGTTGGTCTAGATGATCTTTCGAGGTCCCTTCCAACCCCTGACATTCTGTGATGCTCTTCATTCCCCTCATGAACATGGAGCACAGCTAAGAACTTCATGATTCTGTGGGATTGCTTCCACAAGAGACTTGTCCAGAGCTACTAAACTAATTTCATATATAGGTGAGCTTATACAAAAGCAAGAAGACAAGAGGAAACAGCTTCAAGTTGTGCCAGGGGAAGTTTAGGTTGGATATTAGGAAAAATTTCTTCAAGCATTGGAGCAGACTGCCCAGGGGAGAGGGAGGAGTCACCTCTCCTGGACAAATTGAAAAAACTTGGAGGTGTGGTGCTGATGGACATGGTTTAGCAGTCACCTGGCAGCATTGGGTTACACCATCGGGTTGGACTTGATCTTAAAGGTCTCTTCCAACCAAAATGATTCTATTTTTCTATGGTCTGACATCAACATAACTGCCCCACAGTTCATACAATACAACAGCTTAGGTAATTAAGTTTCCCCACTCCCTAATTTTCATGACATTTGAGACCTTCTCACTTCATCCCAGAAAAGAAACAAGTTGGGGGGGGGGGGGGGGCAGAATAAAGCACCAAGGAAATCTTAAAGAGCTGGATTTCTTATCACTTTCCTTGTCAGTAGCACCTCCATTTCCTTCGCCTAGGTCTCCATCCCCACTTAAGTGTCAGCATACTACTGTAAATAAGAGGAAATGTGGAAAAATCTGGGTCTTCAGGGGGTCAGACTACACACCAAGAACAGCAATCATGAAAGCTGACGTCAGCTAGATCTCACTTTTGTGTCTTCACCAATTCTGTCCAAAAATACATCAGACCTTCTGTGAAAGGTAGTAACAGCTGCTTCTGAGTGACCATGCAGAAAGACAAGAGTCGGGTGCAATTGTCTCTGCTCAATGTACATGAAGCACCCCATGCTGGTTCCTACAAATATCTTAATCTAAAGTATCACTTGGAGCAGAAAACTAGGTTTTCCTTCTCTGTAAAAGCTGTACCTTCTTAAGGTCTCCCACACATGTGGGTTTGTGAGCACATCCTTCCCCATGGAAGAAGGAAGGGCTTCCTAAGGAAGAACTTGAACCTCTGCACCCTCATCTGCTTCCCTTCACCTTACTCATTGTTTCCAAGAAGTTCAGCTTGGTTAACACAAAGGCAGACACAAAAGAGGGAGGGAAGCAGAGGAAGCCCTGCTCTGCTGTCTTGAGCAATTTTGGAGTTCTCAGAAGCACTCAGTTTATTAGCATACACTTTGTAGCTAAGGAATTTAGGTCTGTACAAAGGTTAGGTAGCCGCAGAATTCAGAACCTAGGTTTTTAAGTTTTGGATTTCCAGGGCTAAAGCCCAGATGGACACATAAGCTCAAGGTGTTTTCTTCATAGAACCAAGACCTCTGAAATCTGAAAGTCCCACCTGGCATATACCTGATTTTTAAACATCTAATCATATTCAAAAACCTAAGCTTGTTCCTTGTTGGAAGTTCTCAGAAAGCTGATGCTGAAGGTATGAGAACATCCTGTCACCAGGTCAGAGACCTTAGTAGTGAATGTATTTCCTACCACCTTCCCAAGAGAGCACAGAGAGCTCTGCAAGCCTTCTCTTACAAACCCTTGCAGGCATTTTGCAAGTCACTGCAAAGACTGCTCCTTTGTAAAAACAAAAGTCATTGCAATGAGGCCACCCCAGAATACAAGACCTTGAGTTTTTACTTCAAGGGAAGTTGGATGGCAAAGTTCAGGTCATTTAGAAAGAAGGAACAGAAACTTCTTTCTGAAGTTTTTCATTTGGAGCCTCATGACTACAGATTTTGCAAGTGCTGAAGGAAAGATACGTGCACACTGTGTGAGCACAGGCAGAGAACCTGTGATTCACTGGCCTGTGGTCTGTATATTTAACTCCTGAATCACAGGACCTATAATCATTCTACCAACTTGTAGCCCAATAGTCAAGGAGAAAATCCCATCCAGAAAACCACCAGAGCAGCAACCACCAAGGTGTGTCAGCCTCATCCATTCCCCAAAGAGGGACCTAAAGCTGATTCATATCAATTCTGAAATTCAAATCAACACTCACCACTGCAGCTTGCTACTTAGCAGAAGCAAAAAAAATAGATCTCCTTGCTAAAAATTATGGTCCAAGAATTGTTCACCTGTGGAAGAAGCTACAGGCAGACACCCATTCTACATTTAAGATGCTCTGCATTAATAGTTGGATGTTTTAATAGGTGGAGGCCTATCTTCTAGAGCAGGAGACAGCATTATCTAAATTACAGAAGTCATTCAAAGCCCCCCCTACCTAGAAGCATGTTACACACACACAATGCATACAACAGACTCATTATAGGTGTAACTTGACCAACACAATTTATGAGACCTTAAGAGTATATATCAGACAGTGTTACTCACATCATCCACCACTATTTTTTCCTGATAGGGTATCCATACATTTTAAATAGATGTATTAGACAAAGCATAATTCACAGAACTTTACTGACCCAGGAACAGAAGCCTAGAAAAAGACTAATCTTTCCTAAGCAGTAAAATATATGTTAGAGTAAGATGACATGCATGATGTAAACAGACTATCTTTAATATCAGGTATAAAATTACATCTTACTCTGTGCTCCAACAGCCAGAGAATGACTTAAAGTCTGGTTACCTTATTTAAGTGTCCTAAATCCCACTATACTGTTACCAGAGCAGCTGGCATTATATACCATTTGCTCAGGAATTTAAACAAAAAGTTGCTTTGAGCAGCATTAGTAACAACTGGTTTCTCATCCACCCCCAAAAAAGGCAGAGGTTTCCTACCACAGATTATCTTCTTCACAGGGTCAGAAGGCAAGGGCTTCAATTCATTAGAGAAGACAGCTTCCTTCACTTTACATCACCTTAAAGCTACTATTCAGGACATACTTTTTCATATTCCCACCAGGACAACCTCTATGGCTGCTTCTCTTCAGAAGGATACACACACTATTGATTTTTCAGTTATCTTGTCTAATCTCTGTACCAGCACATGCATTACTATATAATATCCTAATTACCCCAGTGTGTTGAAATTTTGGACTGCTGAAGAAAATTTAAGGAGACAGCAAGGCAGTTTGGCAGCCACATAAATCATGATCCTTTGGGGTAGTGAGCTGTCAAGCCAGCTCTTTGGCCATGGAGAGGAGAAAGGAGCCTCCACCAATTTATGGGTGTCTAGAACATAGCAGACACAGCAGGTTAGTGACTGCCCAAGTTACAGGTTGGGTAATTATCATATTTTGTTATTCATGTGTAAGTAGCATAGTATATAACAGTGAAAAAAATACAGATTTCTACAAGGGAAGGGGGGAAGTTATTAATATTCTTTTGTGGAATTAAACCAGAAGAGTTTTTCTCCCTCTTCTTTAGTGATTCTACTGGAATAGCCACTGTCAGTAAGGTATATTTGCACACAATTTTTTCCACAGAGAAAAAAAGAGCACTTTGAGTCAATTTGGCTACATCTGTAGTGATGTGTAAGTGTTTGTACTGCTGGTTAAATTCTTTGATTACTTCTCATTAGGGATCAGGGAGCACTGATTTGGTATTTCAAACACTTCAAGTTCAGGCCAAAATCAGATTTATGTCAGTCCAATGTAGGATTTGTAATTTAATTTAAGGCCATGGCTACAACTCACAAAAGTGGAGGTGTGATCAGATTGCATATTGGACACTGAATTGTGGAAATGAAGTTCAGTTTAAATTCAGCTCAAGGAGAAAGGATGTTACTGTATTTACTGGCTTCATCTTTTGATGGAGAAATAGAGGCTATATGCACTTAGGACTTCAGATTCTCACAGCTACAGAGGTTTCTGAAATATTTTTAAATACATTTTACTCCATTCCATCTGGCTCCAAACTGGATGTGTCATAATAGAGGTCATCAGCTTCTGTCTGAACCCTACTGCATCATGCAACTTTAGTTACAGCATGGAGTGTCAGCTCAATAATAAACTCTTCCTTCTGTTATAAATACAGGTTTAGCTGAGACCCTCATTTGACTTTTATGTTTTCACCAAGATTTTGAAACTATCTTGTCAAAGATTATCTGGGGGTTTTTTTTCCCCTGCAAATAACACACTCAGCAAATAGCACATTTCTAGGCAAAGGGGAAAAAAATGTTAGCATCAAAAAGCATAAATATTTAGCTTCTGAACTATAGGAGCAATGGGACAGGAAGTTCCTAGTGCCATAGCCACTCTTTTCTACTTAGCAGTAATCACCAATAACTAAGCTAAGAACTGTTTTGAACTGCAGCTCCTTCTCCCATGGAAATAGCAATTCTTCTCTAAATGACACTGAAATGTCCTATTTTGTGGCATGTGCCTATATATGTATGCTTCTATATATTTAAAATAAGTCAATTTAGTAATGTGTCAGAAGTGTTAAAAAAATCTGCTCAAGATTAAAATGTTGGGGGAGGGGAGGGAAGAATTACCAGAAATATCACTAAATATATCAAGTAAAATTTAAGGAGTGAAAATGAATTCAACATTGCCACAAAAACTGGCTCCTCCCTAGCAAGATGGTTCTGCAGGCACAAAATGCCACTTGAACAGAGCATCCAGAAGTCAGAGACAGATGCTGAATAGCTAACAGCTCTGAGAAGCCCCACCATGGAGTGCAAAATGACAGCATTTCTTGCCCCCAGTCATTCTGGATTTGACTATCAAGCCCTGTATTGAGGTCTTGGTTCAAAGCTCACCTCAGTGAATTTTAAACCCCATGTCTGGCAAGAGCATAAGTGTTGTCCAGGATTTGGTGCTCCTTAAAAATCAAGGGGGCAAACTCTCAAAGTTCATAGCTTCATGAAAGTGTCTCCTATGGTTGTTCTCATACAGCCTCTACCAGCTCTTGCTGGGCATCTCTGTGCTCAGTAGCTGGAAGATCTCTTGCTCTTGTTTTGTGAGACCTCACCTGCTAAAACATTCACTGTCTCCCTACTCATAGCAAAACAAATAACCCCACCAGTGTCGCTACCTCAGTTACCAAGCTATATTTAGCTCAAGCTTAACACTCCTGGTTTTGATATAGTCTCTTTACTCCAGACTCAAAAGTAATGGGTGGTTCTATTAAAATTTTTATCAGACATCTCTAAATGCAGCAGTTGCTTTAGACTGCCTTGCACAAAGGGAAGAAAGAGAGACAGATAAATCTTAAAGGCTTTCTTATTAATACAGGAAGAAATTCCTTTGTTTGTTGTGACGTGTTTTATTGGTGTACTCACTGTGGATCAATTTAGATTAAAAAAAGTAGGAAGATTGTTTATGATACTTGTCATTTGAGAAACAAACACAAAGCAGAGAAAATTCTTGTATTTATATCCCAGAGAGATATGCCAAACTATCTACAAATAGCCAAGCTAAGGGGGAAAAAACCAAGGAAAAATTAGAGTACCTGCAGGTTCACGGGTTGCCTGCCTGTATTTTACTGCCCTTGACAAACCCAACTGCTCAGTTTCCTCCAGTTTTGAGCCACTGCAGTGCTGGCACTGCACTGTGTCAAGTTCCAGCAGGTCACATCTCAGCTGTGATGTGACATAACGTGACATGACTCAATGTGATGCCTTGCACAGAATAGGCAGGTGCCCACAGGAAGCAGATATTCCACAACTACGAGCAAGTTGTTGGGCACAGCAGGTACAGCTCCGAGCTGCGCTGCACCTCCACTGATGTAGATAATTAGTGTACAAGCCAACACTCTGCAATATGCTCATTCCAACTCAGTGGTTCCCTATAAAGCATACCCCTAACAAAAAAATATTTTATGGATACTGTTGGCTGAGATCATTCTGTGTTTGGGGGTTATAAAGAGGAGTGAAATCACCTATCTCAAACATCATTTGGGATGCAGTGTTTAAATGTTGGAATACAAAGAGGTGGAACAGACATTTTATACAATATATATTAAATATATATTTTTTTTTATATATATATATATGATATATTTCATTTTGATGAATAAATCTCAGTAATATTTTCACAGGCTGAAAATGACATTTCTAGCCACAAGAGTACTTTTGACTCCAGCCCACCAAGCATTGATGGTTCTCTCTTTCTGGTAAATGGGAACCAGCTACACTACAATTTATCACCAATTAACAAACCAAGAGTAACTAAAAAGCCAACAATGAAACAGAAAACTTGCATGTTTTCATAAGCTGGTATATCATGATCTCAGAGGTCTTTCCCAACCATAAGGATTCTATCACTGCAATAAGAACTTCACTACTACTCTGATTGTTTAATTGACAAAAACTCCTACAGCACCTTTTACTATTAAAAATAAAGCAAATGACAACTTAATTATCATGAATAGCCTCATGGATTAACATAGCTCATCGTCCTTCCATGAGGTCTGCTAAGCTCCTTCTCTTACATAATTATGCATTGAAAAGCATCCTGTCTTGCTAACACAAGCAATATCAAACACCAGAAAGCCCTCCCTATTTCTCAGGTTTGAGGCAGTTACTATCAAGTTTATTTTTAGGCAATTATTTTTATTTTATTGAAAGTGCCAACAAAAAAAAAGGTGCAGAACACTATGCCACATTATGTACTTTTAGGAACCACGTGAACAGTGGTTTTAAAGACATCCAAACCTTCCTCTTGGCCACACTACTGCAATACACCACATGGTTATTTGGTTATGTAGTTCTCCAAGTAAAACAGACAGAAGATACTGAGAGTGTTCATTGAGCCCCAAAACTTTTATCCCCTCTTGTGAGCAAAAGACTAAGGCTAATTCACTGGTCTGTGAAGACACCAGAAGGTCCTTCTCACCTCCACCCATACCACGTAGATTCCTGCTGCCTTTGCAGATAGCTTCTCATGGTTTGGTGTTTAATTGGAGGGAAACACTCCTGAGCACAGGAGCAAGTGAGGTTTAACAGCTTGATGGATCTGAGCAGCTCACGTATGGGATCGAATGCATTGTCAGCAAGCTACAGGTGTGTGTAAAGAAAGGCAGAGGAGAAGCACATGTGTGACTGGAAGAGGAAAGGGTGATAACAGCCTGAGCTCAGCAAGCATTCAGTCCAAGGTGCCCTTGTTTTATATTTAGGTACTCCTTGCCTATAGTTTTAAAAGCATGTGTGCAAAATGAGCAGCTTTATTTTGCCCTTCCAGGAGAGATGTTCCCAGCCAAGCGAAGGGGGATGATGTGCTATAGACTGACAAGGGCTGCTAGGCTCGATCACGGCGAGCGCTTCAAACTGTGGGAGAGCTAAACACAGAGTGAGAACGTTTTATTTTTAAAAAGCCTGGCAAGCCATGCTCCCCATATAGCTCACTTCCTCCCAGAAACTTTCCCTAAAATATTTTTGTTGGATATTTTGATCCAAGTCCTTATCGGATCCAAATTCAAGGCTCCTGACATCTGCTCCTAACTCTTCTGTTTCCCTGGGCAGGGGAGAAGTTGGAGCTTTCAAACCAGGTAAATTCTGTCTCTTGGGGTAATGGCCATGGTCTGCTCTCAACTGTCAACATTTACCAGCCTCTGCCCACTTCTCTGAAATGCAGCCCTGCCATATGCTCAGAACCAAGTAGCCCTTGATGTTGTGTTGTCACCAGGATGATCCTGTTTAAAGGCAGCTCTTTCTACATAATACTCGTGCTGCAGAACACCACAAAAATAAATATCAGCATTATTGGTGCTGGCAGCAAAGCCTACAATCCTCTGCCCAAAACCTCCTTTTATTAATAGGCACTGAATTCAGTCACTTTTTGTCTAGCCAATTTTAACTGTTTGAGCTGGCATTTCTCTGCCAGGTATCTGCTTCAGAGACAGATGCTTTGGAGACACTTTAGCTTAAAAAGTTGAGGCATTTCTTTGATGAGGGCTGGGCTGGGGAAAGGAAATGCATTGCCTTGCCCAGAATAACAGCAAGACTTATTCTTGCCAAAGATCCTACCAGTATTCCAAAGAACTAGAGAATCAACGGAAGCAAGGGTAGCTCTTGTCCATTATCACTCATTTGACTTTGGATAGGTTGTCCTCATGTACATCAAGGTTAAAAAGAAAAATTAATTATCTCTGACACTTGTAAAAGCCAAATTGTGTTCTCTCACAGGCCAAGTCTATACTTTCCTAGGGTTTTCAATAACCCATCTACAGGAAGGGAGAGTTTGAGCTGAGCTTATGGCTGCAGGAATAAAGGAAGTTATCACCTGCAGATGCTGTTCTTAGCTCCTAGGCAGGGCAACCAGAGCAAACTCCAAACTGTCAATGGTCTTCAGTCAGAAATTAACAAAAAAGGGCCTGGGGGCAAATTTGGGTAGAGGGAAACCAAGAACCTGCTAAAAAAAGATAGTGGAGAAGACAGCCTGATCAAGATGAGGTGAAATGCTGGGTACAAGAAAACACAGAAGCCTCTGGGTAGACCTGTCCTAACTGGAACCTCCCTAATGTAAATTCAACTGCAACCAGGTTACAGGCAAAATGCATCCCCTGAGGGAGGTGTGATGTGCTTTGGTTATAAAGTCAAAGAAAACAGTTTGTCCACAGAAGAGCCCACATGAAAAAAGCTTGGAGCACTGCTGTTTGGCTTCTCAAACCACAGGCTTTTTGTTTCTCCCTCCTCTTCACAGGAAGATCTGTCCTGCTGTAACTTCTGCCTCCCTCACATCACACTTCCAAACATTTACCCTATCAAGTATGGCAAAGCACATGATCAAACCAAATCTTAATGTATACACATGAGAAGGCCACTCCATGTGTATAGAATTAAGGTCACAGACATTTTCTGGTTTTTAAACCCCAAGCACTGCAAGCTTTTGCATACTCAAACTGATGTACAAACAATTCACACACACACACAAGCCTCCCCCTGGATAGGGTATGTTTGGGAGCAGCATCCTACACCAAGGCAAAGACTCAATGGAGTCTGTGGGAGCTGCAGGGTGCTCAGCACTTTTGAAAAGCAGAACAGTTATATTTAGGTCCTAAATGAACTTTGCTGCCTAAATTTAGGTTCCTATTTCTGATACCAATCTAAAAAAAGTTTAAAAAAAGAATTAAAATATCTATGAACCTCCAAATTTGGAGCTGGGTACATCAATGTAGTCAGCTCAGAGTGAAATATAAACCTTGCACTTCGGCCCACATTCCTATCAAGCTGATTTCCAAAAGGGGAACCAATCAAGCACATGAAATTTTAAGAGGAAAATAATAATCCAGACTTGTTGATGTAAATTCCTTAGATCCTGCTTTATTGCTTGATACCAGCCACCTGGATCTGAGTCTCACTCAAACTCTTACACTGCTGCAACTCCATCAGCTGAAAGAGGGCTATAAAGAAAGATTTTCTGCAAAAGTTTCAACTGAATATCAGAATGTTCAATCTTATTTCCAAAGGGAACCATGGCATTTAGAAGTTTTAATCCCCCAAAGTCAATGGGCAAAGTCCCATAAATCCAAGCTAAAGTTTAATACACCTTTCAATTTTAACTCACAGAAAATAACACTGTGCAAATATTTTCCATTTGCAGAAATCACCTGCTCCTGACAGCTTCTCAGGGAATTTTTCCTCACATGTAATACTATCTAGACATATGTGCTGCATTAAGTTGGGTTATATCAGGTCATGCCACCTGACACAGTATATATCCCACCATAATCTAATGCCATGTAAATCACTCAGTACAACAAACCTAAAGAAAAAAACACTTAACTTTCCTCCCACCTCTGACAGCTGCTGCAGATAAAGTCTATATTGTCATAAAAAGCTAGGTGAGCATCTGTGTTTTGATGTTACTTCAAGGTGTTTCAACATACCTCTACTTCTGTGGTAGCTACAGTCCCAGCTTGCTGATCACTTCAGGAAGAAAAGTTATGACTTAGTTTTAGATCATATTTAAGTTTTTTAACTAATATATGCCACAGCAGAAGGAGAAATGCCAGAAATATAATAGCATAGTCATAAAATTCAATGCAGGTCCAAAGTGCAGCGAAAACCATCTTGGTGAGGCAGAGGAACAGGTGGGAGAGCAGGCAAAGGATCGGCTGTCTCAAGAGGTGAACACAAGCCACAATGCAAATCCATTCCCATAGAGGCCAGATTTCAGGTTCTCCCACCTCAGCTTAAGCAACACAAACAAGT
Organism: Galbula dea; assembly: GCA_013399015.1. NCBI lineage: Eukaryota > Metazoa > Chordata > Aves > Piciformes > Galbulidae > Galbula > Galbula dea. The sequence goes on from VWZX01010081.1 coordinate 777,918, forward strand.
AATTCTGTCTCAGTTCAACTCTAAGCCTCTTCTACTCCCTATATAATAAGACAGGGATGAGAAGAGACAACACCGTAGTACAGGTTAACTCCTGCAATAGATCCCCTCCCGTTCTTTGGAAGGGCCATAGGAAGGTTTGCATATCCCAGTCATTCTGCACAACATTTCATCCACATCCAACTCCTCAGAGCTGGCAAATTTATCCTTGGGGTTTTAAAGCAGGCATTGAAAATCAGCAGTTCTTCCATAAATATTAAACTCTCACACTCATTATGACAAAGGCATCTGCTGAAGGCGATTATTTGTCTGAACATCCCACACAGCGTAGGTAGAACATGGGTTATGTTAAGAGCCTGTTGTAGGATGCAGTCTTCTATCATTTTATAAAGTAGGAATTCTACATCCAAAGGGTAAGCTTAATATCCTGATTTATAACCAGAGTAAATTATTGCTGATTGGGTTGGGTTTGTTCGGGGTTTGGTGGGGTTTTTATTTGTAATTCTGTGGTATTAAACTTGTCTACCTATCTACTGACACTGCACTGAGCTCAATTTAATTGCCAACAGATTTCTAGTTGTAGTAATAGGAGAGTCTTGTGAAGTAGCTACAGAAAGGACAGTTACAGAAGCAGGAAAACAACATCCCTTCACACTGCAACAAACAATTACCAGCGAGGTAAAAATATGGAGTCCCACAGGCAAGCATGAACCCTGCTCACAATTCAGATTACTTCAGCTGAACTGGCTTTAAGCTCCAATTCATGCTAATGCAGGTACTGTAAATACAGCTTGAACCTTAATTCAATAACGAGATCAACAATTACACTTAAAGATTATTTAGCACTTCAGCAGTGTGAGTAAAATCCTTTTGATCACCTGTATCATGCTGTTCATTATTTCCTTTGATGGTTAATAGCACTAAAATGCACTTGTTAAAAAGAATAAAATGAAGTACAATATTTATACCTTATTACAAAGTGCATTAGCAAATCAGAGCACCTATATTAAAAAGAAAACATCATGAATATTTGATGTTTGTCTTTTTCAGCACCTAGCTGTGTTTAACATCGGTAAAGCTTTCCACCCTGAATCCTTTACAGTGTCTAGAAGCAGGGGGTTTGCCCCCCAAACCCCCATGTTGGCCATTTTCTTGCACATCTTTGTTCCCTCCTTTGTGTGGCCTTTAGAAAATGGAAATCAGCATTTGCAAACCATGGTGGTGATTTCAAGAGGTGAGTGCTGGGAGACATTTTAGTAAGCAAGAAGAAAGCAGTTATTTGACTTGGAGATTTCAACAGTATTCCAAGTTGGGAGAGGGGAAAAAAAAAAATGGCATGAAGACACTGTGCTAGGCAACAGATCATGTAAACATTTCCTCTGACAGTCTTTCATCATCTATAGGAACATTTACACTGCCAGATCTTGTCTCCTTTAAAAATGTCAGCTCGGTAAGTTGGATGCACATGTGCTCCTTCTGTAAGTGTCTGCTCAGGCAGACAGTTTACTAATTTGTGGCTCAGTAAACCTTTCACTGCACCGAGCACCTTGAGGTTAGCACATCTCTAATCATTATTTGATAACAGAAATCTGTAAGCATCACATCCCTGGTAACAAGAACATTGTATCTTAGCAACCAGCCTTGATATTCAAACAATTTCATTAAAGCGTAGCACCTCTTAGCAGGTGGGTGAGTGCGGGTGTTGATAAACATTTATAACATGATCAACCATTGTGTTTGCCAACACTATAATCAGCATGACAAATTTATGGATTTGTTTACAAGCTCCTAGGTACCAACCCTAAGTAGGTAAACTACCTTCCAGTGTATTTTCCAGCTCTAGAGATGGAGGCACGTTCCGAGAGCTGATGCTTCTTTCAATTGAACATATTGGGGAAAAGGTTAGCAGATGAACATCACATGTCACCGTAGAAATCGCTATTTAAATTAAACCACAAAGGATGTGTTAGAGCAAGGGCAAGGATTATATTTCACCCCCAAGAAAGCAAAGAAATACAAAGTTGAAACTGTGTAATTTATCCCTAGATCCCCAGCATGGCACATACGTGGACACGGTGCCCCTAGCTCCATATGAGGGTACCTTGACACCAAGGAGCAAGCAGCGGGAACCACTGCCACCCCATGACAGGGAGGGGTGATTTCCTGACCTCATCCAGAACCTGGCAACCCTGCTAAAGGGAGATAACCCATCTGCCTCCCAAGTGAGTCAAGGCAGGGCTCAAATTATTTCTGTTCATCACATACCCTACAGCATAGCTATAGAAAAGGAGGATGGCCGAGTTTGAAGAATGCAAATCCATCATCCTATTTTGGAGATGAAACTTGGACACCCTCAGTCATACTCAGCAAAAAGGGCTCATATAAACACAGCTTAAGTGTGTGCACTGAAGCACTACAGACCACCACAGGTCAAATTTTCTTGCACAAATACATGAAATCTTATTCAGGTCTGGGCTACAGAACCCTATCCTTTGCTATCCCAAGAAAGCCCATCATATACTGCTCTTTATAAACTATCTACCTTCATCTTAAAACCAGTTAAGTTTTTTAACCTCCTAATCACCCTTGGAAGTTTTATCCAGAATTTCACTCTTCAGATAATTTGAAGTCTCCTAATCTAGGGTCTGAATTTATTTATGGCTCTTGAATATTCGTTTGTTCTCATGCCAATATTGTCATTTAGCTGAGACCACTCAACCCTTCTTGGTGTTTACATCTTCCCCCCCCCCTCCTTTACACAGAGCAATCATGACCCCTCTTAGTCTTCATTGTTGCTAGGCTAAACAAATGGTGCTCTTTTATGGCTGTATTACATCAACACAACCCTGTGGAGGGCAATAGGTTTACTCTTTTGTAATCAAACCCAGCATTTGATCTTATGAACTTAAATGGAAATATCCTTCTACAAGCTCCACTTTCTAAAATGATTTCCAGTGTTGTGTTGCTGCCCAAAGGAGCAAGAAGGAGAGAAAAAGGACAATCCCAAGTTAAGTGGCCAGCCCAGGGTTAGAAAAATTTGACCACTGTTTGTAACTTGACTTGCCAATGGAAGCTGCTCAAATCCTTTTGAGGGCCAGATTTTATGCAAGTGTCTAGGTTACCAACCTAAATCATGGAAACCTTTGTCTACCCAAATCCATCTAGAAAAGTGACAGTTACTCCATCCTTTATTTTCTCTGTAAGGAGAAGCCACCCTTACTGTCTCACAGACCAAGACCTTCAGAAGCTGCATGAAATTTGCCTAGTGCATGCCAAACCCAGGTGCAAATGCACACCTGACTTCAAATTTCACACAGGCCTAACATCTGTGCTGTTGAGACCAAGCCAACCTGCAGTTGGGAAGCAATACCTAGAAAGTCCCTGACACAATTCTTCTGAAATCATAACACCCTTCGAAGATTATTCAGTCAGCCACAGATATCTTGCTATGCTGCCATTTGTAGGGGAGCCCAGGCCAAGAAGTAAACAAATGTAACAGGAAAGGCAAAATATTTAAAACCAATGGGTAAACACAATAAATATCACTCTCCACTTGCATCTGATTAATGGATATTTTACTAAAATAAGAAGCAAATCCCTTGGAACAGTCGAAGAACTCCTTGATGCTTCAACCTTGTCTCTAAAATAATGTCCTGATTCTCTTTTTAGCAACTGTTTTGCACTATTTTTTCAAGCAAACCCAATATTAGCCTTGCTAGAGCTGCAATGTGTGTTTAAAATTTACCAAAAGGTGGAAGAGAGAATGCAAGTAAGAGAAAAACCAGGAATATGAAGTTTGTACCTTGTACCTATGGCACCCAAGGTAACACAACCGCATCACTGATTTCCCTCTGGGCATGCTGCATCAGGCTATTAATCTACCTGAAATACCTGAGACCAAGTGAAGCATTATGAAATAGGTAACTGAAAGTCCCTTCTTGAAATCAAAGTCATCCACTTCAAAAAAGGTTACCTAATGCAACCCCCCTGCAGTCAGCAGGGACATCTGTAACTAGAGCAGGTTGCTCAGAGACCCCAACAACCTGACCTGGAATGGTTCCAGGCATGGGACAACTACCACCTCTGGGCAACCTGGGACAGGGTCTCACCACCCTCTGTGGAAGAAATGTTTATCTAGTCTAAATCTCCCTCTTAATGTAACCATCACCCCTTGTCAAAAGCTAGTAGGGAAAAAAAAGCTTTCTGTATATCTATTTCCCTAATACTCTATTACTCCAACTTCCAATGTCTGCCACACAGAGGAAGCCACTTGACAACACTTCCTCAGCCACACAACACAGCAGACAAGTCCACATTGCCCAAGGCAGCAAGGAGCAGACATGGGATTGATAATAAAACATGCTTCTATAGAAGTGATAATTGCTTAACACCACCAAGGGCTAGTTAAATATTACCCCTGCTATACAGTTAGGGAAAACAGACAGGGATTGTGTTGAGGTTACATGAAGACTGAGTTTGGTCTTGTTGGCTTCAGGTCCCCATTTTTATATCAAAATTCAATGCCAAAAAGGGAAAAATCTGGGTGCCTTGAAATAGAGATGTTTTTAGTTCTGGGAGTGGGGAGACAGTTTGTACTGCTTTTATGACCTTCCCCACACCAGCTATAGGATTGCTCAAGTTTTGACTCACAAAAGGAGAGGTAGAAACATGCTGAGACCACCTGTGGCTCCACATTCTCCTCTTTCATTCTTCACCCTTCTCCCTCCCCAGCCAGTGTTACCTCTCCTTCCTGGGAGGATCCACTTGCTGGCCACTTACAAAGAGAAACGTGTTGGGTTATCTGGGAGGTCCCATAAATTGGAAATATCTCTGCAATTCAGACTCCAGCAAGCTCTTTCTTCTCATACTGGGCCAGGAGTAGCAGACTGGAAAGATCATGCTGAGAAATAAGGTCCTACTACAGCAGCTGGGGGTAACATTTACTTGCAACCAGTAAAAGACACCACAGATGATGCTTGAAGAGAACTTCTACACCCTTTCATATTGAAACAACATATTTTGCCTTTTGAGCACCATACTAAAATCTGTTCAATTTGCATATTGCCATTTCAGAGCTTCCTGACGTTTTCAGTGGAGAAGGGCAAGAAGACCAAGATTGAGGATGTCCACACAGAACACTGCAGGTGACAAAAATGCCACCACAAAGGTCTGTGGAAAAGCTAACTCCAACACAACTCTACTAGACAGCAGATTCCAAGACTCCAAAATTTGTTTTTAAAAAGAAAGAAATACACACTAAATCAAGTTCTCAGAAAACTTTTCAGACATGAGGCTGTTGCAATGCCCATTCCAGACCCAAACACACATAGGCTTAAGTAATAAGTCTTTGTGTACACTGGCCTGGTATGTCCTAAAATATGTCCTTTTTTGATTCTCAGCAGACCATTTCATTCAAAACACACAAAACAAGCACAAAAACCAAACCCACCACCAGAAACCAGGTAAAGCTGAGTTTCCTACTGGGCTGAGACAGCTTATTGGCCACCTACTTAGTACTATCACACTAATTAAGAATGGTCTAACACAGGAGGGAGGTGAAAAGCATTTTGGATGGTCTGCTGAAGGTTTTAGCTCTTCTAAAGCCCATCCAGTAGATTAAGACCTTGCAGTGGTCAGCTGAATTATATATGTTTTTCATTAGGCTTCTAATGATAAATATGAATTCATAAGACCCTGTGTGTGTATATACACAGATCTGTAGGATTTAATCTTTCAGATCACAGTGGAAAGTGAGTTTAGCACAGCAGTGAATTTTGCTTTTCCAGCATGTTTGAGAGAAGGGGGAAAAAAAAAGAAAGCAGAGCTGTGTATGAACATAAATCAGAGTGACCTTTACCACTTCTTTAACTCAGAAGGAAAAGCTACTGCATTTTAGGGAAAGAAGAGCCTCTGTCAAAGGAGGAGACAATCAGCCCATTAGGTCAATTTTAAGAGCAGAATATTGAACACTCCTTTCAATTATGAATTGTATTAAAGTGATTAAAATCTTCTAATAAAAAAATCCTAATCCCAGACCTGCTGTCATATAAATACAGATGGTTCACAATGTCTCAGTGCAACCTAACATCTGTAAGAAAGTACATAATTTCTGAAAAATATAATCCAACCTCATTTAAATTGATTTTGGAACTCAAAAAACACACTTTTGCCATCCCTACTGCCTGATACAAAAGAATTTCAGTCAAACTATTGATGGCTTCTAGCATTTTACTCCTTTCCTGCTAACATAGCCACCTCTACAACATAAAAACATCTTGAAGAACAAGAGAACTTCAGATACTGCAAGAGATGAGTGACAAAAGCTACAGTCAGAAACCCTCACATTTTCCTGAAGTATCTTTGTTATTATTTATAAACACTTTTGCTGTTGCTGTAACACAACTAGGAGACATATGCAGATAGATAAAACACCAAATGTTTATTTTATTTTTTGTGTGTGTGTTTTAAAGTGATCTTTGCATTATGCAGGATTTTTCCTTCAGATGACTATACTAGTCTTCTGAGAGGCAAGTTGCAATCTCCTTTTGACTCATCTTATTATGTGCTCCTATTAACTTCTGCATTAAATCCCAGTGTTGTCTCTAACTTGCCACTACTATCTTTACACCACTGAGCCTTTGGTATTTGATGGAAAGCCCCTGAAACCTCACCAAGGGTCTCATCAGATCATGCAAGCCTCACTCTCTCATGAATTTACCAACTCAAGCATATGTTTAAGTGAACCTGGTTTGAGGAATCCATGGTTGGCTAATCAGCTATGCAGAGTTTTATCAACCTATTGTTTCCATCAATATAACCAAAATTCTACAAAGTGCCATCCCTTGATGTTATACTTCAATACCAGTGCTTCACCTGAATAGAATCCAAATGGTATCTCTCAGTCACATTAATTCCCTGCTTCTTGCTTAGTGCAATGCATCTAAAGAAATGAAACTTATTGAATCAAGTTTAATGACATAATAAATTCTTCCCTTCAGACAATGTTGAGGCTTAATTCACTAGTGCACTTTAAGCCTTTGCCTTTAGCATCTGATGGGTCATTAGTCTGTAATCCAGCAGCCAGCCTGTTTGGAATCTAAACTAAATCAGCAAGTACCATATCAGTAGTTTCTGAAATATGACTGGCAGGTCAAGTGGCCTCAAAAAGACTGCCTGGGGCTGTTAAGACTAGGATAGGGCATGACTAGAACAGAACCAGTGATGAATCTGGAAGCATGTACTCAATAAAGACTTCATTCATTCTAACTCACTAAACAGCAGTTCTTCAAATGACTTGACTTATATTTTTGATGTTTTTAACCAGTAGGTCATGCAACAAAATTGTCCTGTATGTGCCAATAAGTTTAACACACAGATCATTGACTTGCATGCTTGGACATATTTATATTTTCCCCCCTCCAGTTTTTCCATAGCCTGAAATAGGCAAGAGAATCACCCTGGTGTGGGAAAACATGTAATCCAGTGGAGTTAGATCACAGAATTTTCAAAAGCAAAAACTTTGATGAAACACCCTTTTGTCCAAAAAAGAAAAAACCTTTGAAATGCCAATTCCTGCACCTGAAAATTCACATTAAGATGCTTTTAATAATCTGTCCTCCCAGAGGAATATTTCTCATATGACATAGTAAAAAAATAACCGCTATGCAATCACTTTAGGGTTTTTCAAGACAAGCCAGAAAATTAGCTCTTCCTTAGAATTGTACTTGGACTATTTCAAGCTTATTGGAGAGGAAAGTGTGCTGTGCTCATCTCCATCACCTTCTACTACAGCATATGCTGAACACTCATGAGACTTGATTCAAAGTCCACTTCAGTCAATTGACCCCAGTGGTCTTTAGATCAGGCCCTTAATCTGTACATTGCACTCAGATAATCAGTAACAGCTTAGTTACAGGACAGACATTATTCTTTCTTCCCTCCCCACCCCGTGATTCTCCAGATTCAACAAAACATTTCTAAACCCCTCGAAATAAAAGACTAGCACTTGCAGGAATACAGTCTGTCATACAGGATAGTCATAATTTAAATGATATTTGCAGTAAAAAAAAAAAAGATATAAACAGTGGGGTAAAGTAAATAAGTAAAATAAAAGCATGATCTTGTCACTGCCTCCCAGAAAATGCATTTTCTTCACTGCTCCTCTGAACTGTGTTTCAACTCTTATGCCATAGAGGTTTCTCCATGGACACAGAGGACACTGGCACCAAGCAGGGGGTGGAAGAGACAACCAATTCTTGCATCAGTTTACTTTTCAACTGTATTTCTTTATTTGCAATAATGTCTGCAGAGTAACAATACTCACAAATACTTGAGCAGGACAAATCATCTCTACGCCAGCTGAGCTACTAAGCTTATCACAACCCTGTGAAAGGTCCTGCTGGCTTCCACATGATGCAAGTACCAGAGAGCAGCAGAAAATGGTTGTAAAGCCATTCTAAATACCACAGTATCTGGGATATTGTAGGTTCTTAGCCATTTCCTTAAATTAATGCCTTGCACTGTAGATCTGCAGTGAGAGGACAGTCTCCAACAAATCAAGGTGTAAATTATCCTGAAGAAAACTACATCTGCCCTCATTATGTAGCACCAAGAACTGGAAACAGAGCATGAAGTTGGGTTATGAACAGCACCCTTTTGCCCTTACACTACCAAAATAGCAGGATCCAAAAGAGGGACAGGACCATCTCAAAGTCTTTACACCTACTGTGGAGCCCACATGGGACAGGAGGTCACAACCCATTTGATAGTCACCTTTCACGGAGCAATTGTGTGAAATTCAGCAGGGCAAATCCCCAAATATCCCCAATTAAAAAATAACTCATTTCCAGATGCAGCTTGCTCAAAGTTGCCTACAGATTAATTTAAATATGCATTAAACACAGTGTGTAACAGAGGTAAAATTACTTATTGCTTTAAGCATGCCCATGCTATTTTAAAATAGGCTGGCCGTCATGAACATTTCTGCCATTATCTTTGGTGACATTTAATCAGTGCTTAAATGTTGGGAACACAAGGGAAAAAGAAATCAGGTTATAGATTTGGGAAGGCAACTCTTAGAAATTAGGCTTCTCTCCAAAAGAATACTTAACTGGTTGCTCACTGACTAAGCAAACATTATTAGTACATATACTTGCTCCCTGGTAGGAGGAAAGTCACAGGATATCCCAGCCAGGGTCAAATCCTTTCTGGGGACACACTGGCAAAGCTGAATTCAAATTCCCAGAGGACTCAGACTAATAACTTCAGCCTCTGGAGAGGAATATTCTACTTCTTCCCCCCACCCTGTCTGTCTCACACTGCAGAAGTAGAAGGTATTTACAGAAATAAGAATATAATTTTTACCTTTTAAAACAAAATTATTATTGAACTATCAAAGGCTCTCTGTCATTTGGGATCTCCCTCCATCTCCAGCCTTTGTATTCCAAGGTACTTCAGGAACAGCAGTAAGTGAGCCTAAAATGCCAACTTCAGATTTGCATTATAAATGGCATATACAAAGAGATAATTTTTTTAAACTTTGCTCCATCTAACATATCAAAGATCTTTTTCTCTCTTTTTCTAAGCTACTTCAGTGACTGTATTGAAGTGAACTGAAAGGATTAGCTTGAAAGTGGCAAGAAATCTGGTATGCAAAGAAAAAAATTCCCTCCCCCCCTTCCTTATTTCAGTTGAACTCTTCATTATATGGGGGCCCTTTTCCTCTTCTGAAATGCATTTTTCCCTCTGTTTCTCTCATGCCATCCCATGCTGTGTCAATACCAAACAAGGTGAAAAAGCATGCAGGAGTGTTTCCTGCCACCAGTTCTTTCAGCCCCTGGTCAACCTTCAGCATTGCTAAACCAAGAAGATTACACCACATTTGTTCATTATTTCCTCTTTAGCCAGAGCTAGAGGTAAATCCAGTGATGTTAATAGCTTCTGCCTTTCCCAAACCTTATCCTGAGCTGCTTCCCTAAAGCCCAGACCACTCGTGGGATGCGTTGCAGGAACACACACAGAGCATGTTCCTCTCTTCCTGAGGAAGTCACACACTGTTTTCACTGCTTGTGGTGCACTTAGCATAGTCCTGCTCCAGTAAAGTCCATCTGGGAAAAACTGAAACAGCATGGAAAAGTCACCAGGGGAAGAAGAGCAGAAGGAATGACTCAGTACTGAACCTGCATTCCAACAAAAAAAATGAGTAAGAGTTCCCAAAATTCAAGATTCATGACTGTTGATACCAATTCTCCATCCGTGCTTCTAGTTACAAAGATTTACCACAAATCACAATATTCTGCAGAAATATTAATCCCCTACAGCTTCTGACCTAGCCTAATGTCCCACTTTTTTTATTCTCTTGAAACAATTAGAAGCTGCATTTAATTTCTGCAGCAAAAGCCCTTTACATTTACTGACAAGTCCACTGCCAGTCCTACCCAAACAACCCCCATCTCCTAGAAAAGAGCCACTGAAAGGAGGTCCCAACCTGCCTTTGGGAAAAGCCTGAAGGTCTGAAGGGAAAAAGGAGGACAGCAGGCACAGGCAAGGGGAAGGATTTGGTTTTCCCATGCTGGGGCTGGAAAGAAGAGGATGGCTGAGTCAGAGCTGCAGGGTTCCATGAGTGCTGGGTGTTTACAGACTAAGTTGTTATTCCCATTGCAGGAGTTTTGCACTGGCCTCTATAGTCCAAGCTCCTTCCTCTCTCATCTGTGATTTCAGAGCAAGATTAGACAAACATGCAGCAGGGAAAAAGCCAGTTCAGGACAGGTTAATCCCCACTTTCTTGACTTGCTTGTGCCAGAAAAGCCCAGATGCTCCCAGGGCAAGTAGTGAGTGCTCAGGCTTGTTGCCTGAGGGTAGACCATGGGACACTCAGAGTACCCAAAAGCAGGGGGAATGTTATTCCAAACATAACCAAATACAGCTTGTAATGACATGCCACTAGGATAGCCTCTAACACACTGCTTCTAGAAGTTGATTTATCAGCAGGTAGTTAAAGAAGATACCAGGGAGGCATCACATAAGCTACAAGAGACTCTCCACCCCTCGGTGCCAATGGCACAGGAACCTTGTCCAAGCTGAAGAGCAGTCTACTGACCCCTCCTCTTCATCAAGGGAGATGTGCTTATGTCCCAAGTTAAAACTGTACCAGCAGCTGCTGGCAGACATGCTTAGGAACCTGAATACAAGCAGGACTTCTGAAACCTGCTGAAGAAAGACCAGAGTTTTTCCTTCATCCCAAGATTAACTACAGAACTGTGTCACAACAGCTATTCATCATCATCACCACCTAAAACCTTCCTTACTGCATGTATCAACATGTCTAGGGCTGCAACTAATGTAAAGGGCTCCACCCTATAAAAAAAAGGGGACTAAAAATGAAGAAGCCATCAGCAACAAGCATCAAGTTAACTGTATCAAGCTAATTTAAGTGTGAAAAGAGACTCAGGAAAAGGCCTTTATAATCTTCTCCTGATAAAAAAATGTCAAATATTAAATCACTTCAGGTTTATTTCCAGGAGTCTTACAGAGAGAAATAAGAATAAGCTTCCAAAACACCCAGACAAGTGACACAAGCCTGTGGTCCTGCAGGGGCTCCACAGAAAATACTGTTTGCACACATGAAGTTCAGCACACAGACTTCTGAGAACCAGTAATGTCAAATAAAAGACTAGCTGTGTTAATAGCTCTATTTATCTTTGCTCTTGCCACATTCAACTTTCCCATAAGACAATATATAGGTAGAGAAATTAATTGGCAGGGTGGCTATGGGGTCACCCATAGAGGGGTGGCCACCTTCTCTGATGACCCATCCAACTGGGTCAGCCTCAGCCTGGTGGCAGAAATGAGCAATAAAAAGTTTAAACAGTGTCTGAAATAATCCCAGATTTCATTTAATCTCCCTCCTAGCACTAAAAATAACAGAGAGCAATAAAATCTCAGATGGTGCATATTGCAAGAGCTACCATTTAATCTTGCTGATGAGAAAAAGAAAAAGCAACAGACCCTTCTTTCTCAGCTTCCCAACACTCAACATTTTGGGTTTTTCCTGCACTGTTGGAATACACACCTAGTTCCTTGAATTAACAGATCTCTAAATAACACACACAGGAACTATTTTCCTACACATAAACATGCCTTCTCTGTTCACAAGAGGAACACTGGCTTTGGGAAAGAAATATAAAAGAGTTGCTAAAGCCAATAAAGTAATTTCCTCAGCCACACATATGGCTTCTAAGTTTAATGGCAATTATGTCATTTTTATATATGATTCACTTGATGTTGTTGTGAATCATTTGACATCTATAACTTCAGCAGATTTCTTAAATAAGCATATCACCAGAGACTAAATTACTAATCAATTAGCTTCCCCACCACCACCCCCCCCCCCAAACTTGGCACACAATTAAGAGAGGAGACTAAACTTAGCAAAGCAATAGAGGCACTTGGGGAAAATGAGATTTGATAAACCATGGATTTTCATTTTTGGGGGGGAAGAAGGGGATTGCAGAGCAATAAACTGGGGGTTACAGCAAACACACATGCAAAAAACAATTTGCCTCCAACCATCTTCTCCCTGGTATGACCTGAATAACATCCTTACAGCACTCAAGGTTTCTCCAGCATCTCAAAAGTGGTGCAGCCACACTGTGCACAGCTCATGGGGCTGCAGCCTTTTGTCCCTCCCTTGTAGCAGCATAAATGTGGCCACAAACACCTGTGGGCTCAGCACTTGAGCAGGTGCAGCAGGGACATCAACACCCTTACATACACCACACGTTCTAATTCTCACTTCTCCTCTTGCTGGGGATAACCAGCACTGCTGAGGGAACAGGGAAGGAAGCAACCCAGTCACAGAGGTGTTTACAGTTTTCTTGCCTCCCTGTGCTCTCACCACAACACACACCCTTCTTTCCAGAAGAAATTTTACACCCTGCAACACCCCTTCCTCATTTTCAAACCGTTCACCACCCTGGTGCTCAGCAACCTGTGCCCTGGCCACAGGCAGCAAACCAGCTCTTCCTCCCCTTTCCTGGAGGCACACAGCTGGGCATCCCCCTTCCAATCTCAGATCAGCTCCCTGTCCTTTCAGGATGAGCCATCAGAGAGCTTTTATTTTCCCAGCTTAACTGTTTTGAGCATATTTCCATTAGCTCACAGCTCAGCATATAAAGGCAAAACACTCATTGCTCCTATAGGGCTTGAGCAAACCAGGCACAGGCATTTTCTGCACCCTTCTTGTTACTCTGCTTGGAGGACAGGCAATTTTCAGCAGGGAAAGCACTCCTCTTGCTATAAAATAGCATTGCAACCCAATTTTAATGCCTTCAACTTTAGCTGCATGCAAAGGCTTTACACCAGCAGCAATTTGACACCAATTATTTCTTCCCATCTTACAAGCCCCACTAGTTAAGACACAAGGAGAAGAGCCTCCACTCACACTGCACAGTAAAGCAAGGCATCAGCTCACAGAAACCACTCAAAGCATCTATGGACCTTGGCTCCTATCAAAAGGACAATTAAGCACATGATTAACTTAAGCACACAAGTAAATGCATTAACTCCTTTAAGACAACTTTATTTGCTTTCTTTAGTTAAAAACATATTTGGGAGATTTGTTTAAAGAAAGCAAAGCAAGCAGCAAGACCACAGCTCAAACACTAAACATCCACAAAACCCACCACTCCAAGCCTTTTCCAACACACACAAAAAAAAGGGAAATTCAGGTTTCACTGTTTAGTTTCTAAACACAAAAAGATCACAAGCTATTACAACAGATTGTCTCATTTTTGATTTCCCACCTCCAGTAACCATTCCTACCTTAAAAAAAGGGGTGCAGTCTTTCCTCTTCCATCCTCTCCTTCCTTCCTTGAGCCAAGAAAGGAGAGAGGTAACCTCCTCTGTTAGTTATCTCCCTGCAATCAGTCCCAAGTAAAGGTACCTGTGTTGCTTCAGGGTGGAGCAGGAGCAACTCCACCTGTGCCAGCAGCACACCCAGACCAAGATACCTCATTAATGCTGAGCTAGATGTCAAGGTTTGGCTTTGCCATGCACATGAAGGAGGTTCATGAAAGTCCTCAAGCCAGGCAAAGCCATCTAAATTGGTAATATTCAATGCTGACCTTCTTCTGTAGCAAACCCTTTGCCCATGGTGGCTTCTAGCCCCTAAACACAACCCAGCACCCTCAAAGTGTCCACCACGGGCAGGATAGGTGTGGAGCAGAAGTGTGGTGAATCACAGCAGCTTTAGGCACAAAATCAGGAGTAAATCATCAGGCATTAGTACATCTGTGTGGGACAGTAGCATCAGTGTCAAGATCTGACACCCAGGCAAAAAGAGGAGCAGGGGAAGGGACAGGGGGGCTCATGGTTCCCAAAAGGTGAGATTAATTTCCATGGTGGAAACACCCAGAGACACCAGTATACTTGTCATCCCTTGAAAAGTTAGCTTGGAGGTGAGCTATGTTCACACTGAGGTGAGCAAATCCAGGAAGGCTTATTCTTACAGCAGTGCTCCTCCCTCCTGAAGCTCACTTCTTATTTCAGATGCCTATCCCAGCTGCTCAGACGTTACAGATTATGACTGATAGGAGCTCTTCACTCCTAGAAGTTCTGTTCATTTTCATTCAAAACCTGTTGGGTTTTTTTTCCTCTCTCTCTTTTCCTTCTGCTGTAGAGATCTGGCAATCTGGTTTCATAAAACAAACGATTCCCCAAAGATAAGTGTGCTGACAGGAGTCAATACAGCTGGATTGACTCCCCTGAGATACAGACTGCTCAGGGTGAAAAGCCTGCTGGGCTTTCTTCACCTGACTGCTCAACAACTGTTGCAAATAAGAAAGTTATGAGCAAACAGAGCCCACCTCCTCCCTATGCATGTCTGACAGGACCATGTTTCTTGCACAGGATACAGGTACTTCAAAACCTGAGATGTAGATGCATCATGGAGGACCTACTTTGGAGTAGCAGGCCCAGCTTTTGGGCATGACACACCTCCAAGTCTACTAACCACCATTTTCCATCTGTGTGGCACCTAATGCTGCTGTCTTTTCCTCACATCACCTACATTACCTCTGCTGGTGCATGTGCCACCAGTCTGGTGTCCACCCCAGGGCTCAACATGTGTTTTGTGAACATCCAGATCCCATGACAATCACCTGTGCCTTCCAGGGAACTGTGTGTGTTTCCTCAAAGCTTTGGAAAACCCTGAAGCTTGAACACTTCCCAAAATTGGATCCTTCTAACCTCCTTCTTGATCTACATACACTGGATTAGCACAGCCATACTTTGAGGCTACACATTATCAACACACATGCCCTGGTCTAACAGAAACCAGGGCAAAACACTGGTAATTAAGTCCCTGCTTTACAGAACAAGCAACTGCAAAGCACACCTATGCTGTGTACCAAACAGCACATCTTCTGTTGTGTCTCCACCTTCCTCTCCTCCCTTTTCCTGTGGCTGATCCATCTGTCCTCACTTGGGAGCTTTGATTTCACACATCTTTACCCACTGCATCTCCCCTGCTCACTGTGGAGGCCTCGGGAGCTTTGTGATGTGTAAAACTACTCAGCAGTTACACTCTGTGGTTTCCCATCACTCCTGGGCTGCCCCAACTTCTCTATTTTCTGCTGCCAACAAACCCACCTTCCACCCATCCCTGGGCCCCAGGGCACACGGTTCCACCCACTCCCCATTTCATGTGGTCTACGCTCTGGGTGTCAGCAGTGTTAGCTCTGTGTATGCTCTCCCTGCTGAGTTCCAGTCATCAGCACCTCATGCCCTGCTATAAACACCTGAAATAATCCTGCTGCCATCAGGATGGAGATAAATTTGCAGAGCAGTCACCTCCCCTCCCCATGGCTTGCTCAGCCAAGCTTTGCCCCTGTAGACCCTCCATGTGGTCCCACCAGGACGACTGATGATGATGTCCTCCTGGGCTATATCACAAGGGGCATCCAGCTCAGGAGATCCTACTCTGCTTAACTCACTTCAGGAAGTCTTCCCAAGTCCAAATGAGCCGTGAGAAGTACTCACACAAAGTAGACACCCTGATCACAGAAAGCTCAGTGCAGATAATCTCTGCAGTTCCAGCCCTGCTGTGGGCAAAGTTTGGACTGGTCTCAGATATACTCTGAAAAAAAAAAAAACTTCATAAAGACTAAAAACTACTTAGAAAACAAGCAAAGTGTTTATTTTGTTACAAAAGGAAAGAAAAAAAGTTAAGGGCAATCCTTGCCTTCCCATGATCTAGTTGGTCAATTAAGAAATGTCTAATCTGGTTCATTTTAGATGTTGTCATACACTATGTAACAAAATTATCCAGGTTTTTAACTAATGCTGCAGAAGGAAAGACAAAGCTTGGCCTAGGTGAAATTCCAGGAGTCTTTCTAGAGAAAATTTCATATATTTTGTGCAATTGAGTGCTGCTGGAGTATATTATTGGCCTATAGAAGGAGACAAACACACCCAAGGAAAAGGATTAGCTGAAATAAGGCCATTTCTAGGAATTAAAGTTAGTGGAATTCCAGCTGAAGCCCTTTTCCTATAGGCAATCTTAATGTGATCCCAAGGGAGCTCTGAAATTATCATCTTCAAGTAAGTGATCTTTTCATGCAATTTTCTTCTAGCACTATATCTAGGTATCTTCTCCATAACTTCTATGTCCACAAGCTTATTTATCTCCTTGCTAAAGTTCAAAATCTAATTTCCAACACAGGTTACTTACTGTAATAAACTGTACAAGCTTTAAAGTGACAAGTTGAAAGATACAATTTTTTAGAGTTATGAATTAATAGCCATATATGTCAAAGAAAGTGCCAACTTTTTCATATTTATAGATATATTATTGAAATGATAAAAAATGAACTGAGGGAAAGAGAAAAGAAGTGAGGAGAACTACATATAATGAATCAAACATACTTAACAAGACATGTACAGACACTTTAGTGTGCATCTCTTTTATTACATTACATTAATCAAATTCTGCTAAAGACATCCATCTAAGCCAAGTGTCACAGTGATATTCTATAAAAACATTCTTTTGAAAAAGAGTCTTCCCTGACAGCAGTATCAACTCTACTGTCTTAAGTGATTGTCAGGGCTGCATTACTCAGAAATTAAGAGAATTTATGGAAGTGCCTCACGAGCTCCCCTGAAGTAAAAAGAATTTAATTGGAGCAAGTGTACAAACTCTGATAAAGGCTGGTAAAACATGGATAAGTGATTTAACTGAGAGAAGCATGAAGAGGGAGGGGGTTCTGCTTCTTCCTTCTTTGGTTCACAGCACCAACAGATTTTTTTTTTTTTACTCTGGAAAATCCTAGAAGAAAATCCTTCCCTTTGCTGAAATCAGTAAATACAAGCTGAAATATTTTTTACTTTTTAATTTATCCAGCAAGGCTTTTTTTTTCCTACATGTATTTATTTATTTATTCTGATGAGCTTACAAACAGCTCTCAGGAAGGTGATTGAAGGTTTCTTTGCTGTGCAGATGTGAGGTCCAGATGTGACATGGCCTGGCCCTGGGGAGCAGAGAGCGTTCTGGCAGGCTGGGCATGTGGCTTGTGTCCACACATGGGCTCATGGCATGCAGTGAGCCTGGCACGATCTCCTACTTTCCTCCTAATGGGCAGACACTGCAAAACAATGAGCTAATTACCAGTAACTTGCTATTTTTACAACCTATTGTAGCAGGGCATTACATAGCAGGATTTATAACAGGTCTGCATTTGTTGCTTTTAAAACCAAAAATGATGTGGAATTAAAATTTTGTTTTAATACTTGTATTATTTCATCCTTTTTAAAAACAGCCTAACCCAGGATTTCTTAAGTTTAGGGCCATGCTTAGAAAAAACGTGGATACCAAAATTCACATTGAATACTGGATTTGGATTACAAGAAGCTACTTTCAGACTCCAGTGCCAGTGAGCCACAGAGAAGGAAGGTTAAAGGATATTGCACCACTTCTCCTCCATTATTTAGATGCCATGGGATTCATAAATCCACAGAGGTGACATCCATTAGGTAGCATTAAGGTAGTACTGGCATTCCCACTCAGCTCTGGGCTTCCCTTTGGGGGGTTGATTTTACTCCTTTCCAAATCAAGGGAAAGCTCCTCAGGGTAATCCCTTAATGATGTGGCATCAAGTGTCAAAACAGAAGACAAGGAAACAATTCACAGGGAACAGCAATGATTTGCTCTTCCCAATTATTCACTAATTTCAGCATTACACTGATAGTCTGATGCTCTTCAGAACTGGAAGTCAACGCAACCAAAGCCGAATGCTCAATTCACCATTTGCATAAGTTATTAGCTAAAATATGTAATTCATGTGACAGACAGAACATCAACTTCAAACTGTGTTTTCAGCCACAAACGAGAGCTGTTTGATCTACATGGGTTTAGTTCAGGCATCTGCTCAGGGAGGAGGGAAAAAAAAAAAGCCACACACACATCTACATCCCCACAATTTGTCAAAGTAGTCGATGCAGAGCAATTCTGCAGTGAACTGTGTAAATGCAGGAGAATTGTGAACACATTGAATCCAAATTCTGCCATGAATTCCAACTAATATTTACCCACCATCCAGTTCACTCTTCGCTCAGCTGCTCTTATCAATGTTCTAATAAACTATCAATCTTAGCGAGCCCCGAGGCAACGTAACTGCTGTAGTGATGCTGGAGGGTGATTAGGAAAAAAAAAAACCACCAAAACCTAAAGATAAGATCCATTGTTTTTTCATGGTTGTGCACATCATTTTTCTCTTTCTGATGCTTTATGTGTGATAATCTGAGCTTCCTCAGAGGTAAATTCTCATCTAATCGTAAGTCCCCACACATCAACAGAACATATCCTATGTGGTCTAACAACAACAGCAAAAAAAACCAGAGAGCAAGAGCTTCATTAAAGGACATGGATTTAACCTACTGTAAGCTCATTTTTAGGCTGCAACAAAAAAAGAAAAATGGAAAAGGTGAAAATTAAAAGGTGCCCCCATAAAGAGCCCTCTAAAATTAGAATTAATTTTAATCCACCAATAAGTAAGTCTGGACAGTGTTAAGAGCTATGAAGATAGGAGCTGTTTTAAATATAGGGATCTAAAATAACAAACAAAAGGAAAAGGGAGCCCAATGGAAAAAAAACAGGGCAGGTATCATATTCTGCTGGTCAGCATTACACATATATCAAATGAAAAAGTACTGTATAAATCCTATGTAATATAAATGTATATATCCTGTGGCAAGTTTGAGATACACAACACACAGGGGTGGGATCCAGGGTACAGCAAGGTAAGGGCAGGAGAAGGAAGAGCACCAAAACAGGGGCAGAACAGGTACAATGGAGTCACCTCTCATTTTGGTAGCCTCACAATTGCCAAACAAGGGTCTTGGATTTCCAAGGGATATTAAAAAGCCATTTTAGTGTATTCTAGTCCATAACTACTGTCCTTAGCACTAGGAGACAGGAGACATCTCCTTTCACTATTTTTGGGTTGGAGCATCCCTGCTCTAGGCGGGTTCTGTTGCTTGGCCTGATCCACCACAACCAGAGCAACAAACTGGAAGGATGAGGTGACAATATCTGGTGAGTCACTAACAATTATTTCCCCTTTTCCTTGTGTTTCTACCTCTGTCCCTATTTGGGCTGGCAGATTTGGGGAGCCCACCCCTGACTCTCCTAGGCCAGGCTCAGCCTGACCTTTTTCTCAATGGTCCCACACCCATGGACACTGTCAGGATCACCACCAGCAACTAGAATTGTTCTCCCTCTAAGTGCAGTTTTAATGATCCAGCAGTAAAGGTAGATTTTCTCTCAGGAGGCAGAATGGGAATGCAAAATACAAAAGAAGAAAAAATAAAAGTGTTTCCACAAGAAGCTCCTGAAGATCAGATGGCTAGGAAGTGATTTGGGGGTGAGTTCTATATTTAACAAACATTTTTAGCCAATTTAACAGATAACTTAACCAGTTGCTACATTGCACTGATGTACACTTATACCTCTGTTTGAATGATTTGTATTAAAATGTCTGGTTTTCAGTGCTCCTATCAGAATTTGACTCTTCTCTGTCCTCATCTGCCTGGTGAGATAGTCCAAAGCCAGCCCCCCTGCCAGACTATTACACTTTAAAAATCATTTCATTGACTTTCTCCCCTTGATAATGAGATGGAATAATTAGAAGAGCTTTCACAATTACCCCTCCATTTTCCTTTAAGACACATATGAATATTTCTTCCTTTTCTCAGCCCTTGGCACGTTCAGAGTTACTGTTCCCACTCACAGCTGTCACTACCATGCAAACTTAATAAATTCCATCTATGCATGACTTACTTAGCTAACCTCCATCCACCAGAGATACACGCTTCTTACTCAGACAAGCAGGACAATAACATAGTAAAGCTTCAAAACAATAGCTCTCATGTTTCAAATATGCATAATATTGCAAGGGGCTTAGCCCAGCCCTGGTGATCCTACCCTAACAGCAAAAAGGAGCTTTTCTTTCATATTGTTTAAAGTTTTGGAATTTCCTTGGGTTTGTTTTTGGGGTTTTTTTTTAGGAGGGTGATTGCTTTTTTCTTTTGGTGAATTTGAAAGGGTTACTTTTGGTTTGCTTCTTTTTCATGGTTTGTTTGGGGTTTTTTTTAATTCAAAGGAAGTTTGAAAATGTGCAGGGCAGCCAATTGGACAAAATAGAGCTCTTCCAAAAACATAAAGGTAATTATAAAGGAAGAATGAAATAAAGAAAGAGGTCAAATGGACAGAGTTTCCCCTCACTAAGCAGTAGGTACCCCAAAACACAGATTCTAGCCTAACCCACCTTTGATATTTCCAGGAACAAATGAAACCTCTGGAACTGTTGCAAATTTCAATCAACATAACCTAGAGTAAAATCTGGCCCCTGAACAATTTTGTTAGCAGCAAATTTGTCATGCACATTAAACCCTCGCCAACAACAGCCTCAGGTCACGTCAGCTGGGACCCTGCACCATGCCAGATACCTTTTCCCTTTGCCACCCTGTCCATCAGTAGAGCAATCAGCACTTTTTTTGGAAGAGCTCAGCATATTTTTTTTCATTCTTTCTTTCTTTTTTTTTTTCCAGTATTAACACCCCCAGAGAAGTAATCATGCCTCTGTTAAATAAATACTCCCAAATGCCAGGTGAAATGCACATCAGAGTGCACCAGGCAGCCACACAAAGGTATCTGGAGGCAGTAGAACAAAGTATGCTTCACTTTGCATTAGAGCGGATGAGCATTGAAGCCTATGAGCAACAGAAAAATGCAGGATGAGTAATTTTCCTAGGTGCTTCCTCACAAGATTTCCTGGAGCCAAGCACTGTCCTGGCTTCCAACCCACGCAATTTTGATTAAATCAATAGCTGTTTATCACTATGCCATAAAATGACAGGAGCCAGATGCAACAGGACTGAACTTAAACACAGGTAAGGGAAGGATAGCGGCAGGACTGCTGCTGCTGGTAACTGCTAGGCTGATTGACTTGGGTTTGAGGATGGGTGTTGGAAAGGTCTCTTCCAGCCTTTCATTGGTCAGTTTCTCCTATAGGGATGTTCTCTAGATCATTTAATATTATGGATTTTGAGACAGATTTAGCCTACTCTATACTGCCTAAGTGCTATGATAAAGTAGATCCAACTTTGAAGGTGTGAATCCAGAAGAGAAGGATTTAAAACAGGATGCAAACTATCAGAAAATCTCTTTTCTTTTTGTTTATTTGGGGTTTTTTAGAGCTTCTGGGCAAACTTGAATAAAGGCACCTCAAGAAGTAACACTTGCTTGAAACATCTCTTCCCATACTTGCCCCGAGCTGCTGATGGCAGCCTTGACTTGACCCTATAGACCATGGTCCTTGAACTCCAACCTCTTGCTGCTACCAGAGATGACCTGGATGCCCTTGCTAAAGATGGTTCAGAGGAAGCTTGAGTTTGTAAGAAACATGGACTTTTTCCTAGACTAAATCTTGCTTATGGTATCTGCCCTAATCTTTCACAGAAAAGGGCAGCACAACAAATGGGATGCAGAAAGGTATCAGGAAGGTGTAATGGATAACAAATACAGTTTAAAGATGCCATATCATACAGCATAGTCCTACAATTAAATTCTATTATAGTCTCAATTTCCCCTTGGAAAATGGATGTCACAAGAGCATGTATAAATTATTCACATCTGTACTAAATGAAGGGCTATCAAAAACTTGTCACAAGCTATCCATATGCAGTATGACTTGAGACACCATTGACAATGTAACTAATATTTTTAATATCCCAGTTACTTCATAATTACTACGGCACTGATATTTTATAATACTAGTTCAAAGTGCAAAACTAGGATGACTAGCAAATTTGGGGAAACCCATGGTCTTGATCCTGCATCCTTTGAAAACCCCAAGCTAGGAGCACTTGGTGCTTTTATGGACCGGTGGGTACTTTTGGGTATGCACAGAGTGAAGAAATAGAGCCCCACAGTGGTTAATCCCCAAAGCTAAAAATAAAAACAAACCAAAACCCTACTGAAACCAAAGCCTTTTAAGCTGCTATCTCATATTTGGAGAGATTTATTAAAATGTTAATTATCTGCATAGCATTATGCTTGAATACAAGGGGAAAAAGGCATTTTGAAAATCATGTGCTTTTTTTAACTGGGAGGGTAATTCACAGATTTCTTCCAAAATGACAATTTCTTTTTTATTCAGCAGCTTGAACACTAAGTCAGAGCACTCTTCAGACTGCAAATATAGCAATTATCCCAAGTAATGCTTTGACACTGTTACCACAGGCAAGTGGCCAAAGTGCATCAGCAGTCAAAATATCTAAGCAAGTTAACAAGCTCCTTTTACTCTCAGCAGAGCAGGAGAAGAAAGGGAATCCAACCCCTGAGAAATGTTAAAATAAAGGAGAAAGAAAAGCTGCTGGTGTTTGTTAAAGAAAATGGTGTCACTGTCTCGGCCTGATCAAGGTGTAATAGCTGAGTCCCTGACAGATGTCCCTGGCTCTGTGGGTTTGGGGAGGGCTCTTTCCCAGCATCTCTGCGCGTGTCCTCAGCTAATGACCGGCTGCAAGCCCACCAGGACCGGTCGTCAGCCCACACCTTGCTTGTTGGTTGGGTGCTCTCTTTCTCCTCTCTCTTTGCCCCATTTTTTTTTTAATCTTTTTTTTTTTTCTTTTCTTTTCCTTCTTTTTTTTTTTCAGCTCCATTTGCAAAATACCCCCACATGTACCATACAAAAGACATCTAAACTCATTAAGGAAATTCCCAAAGAACTATTAACAAATCATTTTGCTTCAGCCAGAGATATCAGATTTAATTAGGTGAGCGGTGTTGATGGGGTGCAAAAACAAAAGCCATCTCCTGTCTGAAAAGGTTCAGGTCCTATGTAGGCCTCATTCTTTCCTCTATGGCACAGACAATAATTGAGCATTTTTTTAAAGGACATAGGGATGAAAAGAGGACTCTGTCTCACAGACAAAAGCTTTCAACTAAGATTTGTTTTCCTTTCTCACCAGGTGACTTGAAGGGAAAAAAATCTTCAGCTGTAAAGAAATGGCTAGAACCTACAGTGAGAACACAGCAACAGAGAATATAAAACAGCTCTAACAAGCATAATTTTTGCAAGTGATTAATCAAAATGTATTTAGCCAGTCATTTCCAATGATAATCAAAAGACCTGCTTAAAACAATAATCATTTTGCAATAATAACAGTTATGTTCATTCAAAAGCAGGCAGGCTCTGCTGCCTGGAATAAAAAGTCGACGTTGGACCCTGCTATGATGCCCTGAAAAACTAAAAGGCTTTCTTCAACTAGGAATTCATCAGGATGGAGCCTACAGGTTGCACAGATTAATGCTCTATAGGGCACAGCAATGCAGACGACCAGGGAGACAAGGGTTTGTTATTCCTCTCTTGTTTTAAACCTTTTGGGTTAATGTTTGTAGGTCTGGCTACTTGTCATTTTAGGGCAGTATTATCTGGGTGGTAGGATAATACCACCACATTACTTAGTGTGTAATGGGAACGTTTTTCTAACAGCTTCCAGAGACTCCAGAGATCACATATTATTAAAGAAAAGACTTGTTCTGGTTTTTAAAATACATCTTCGAATTAAGCAGCTTAAGAAATACTAGCAATTGACATATGCTTTTGTGGTACCAGCTATTCCTCCAGACCTTTAAGCATATTCCTCATCTCTTCTTCCCTGTTGTAGTAAGATGAGGGGAAAAAAAAAAAAAAGCAAATCCCATGTTAGTTGTTGGCATATCTGATCTGAAACTGCTCTGGGTTCTAAGAATATATCTTTATAATTTAAGGCTTACAAGGAGCATGCACCAATTAAGACCGTGGAGCAAGCTTTTGATACAAATCATCATTAAATAAACACGCCGAAGCTTTTCAGAACCAGAAGCTACAAATGATAACAAAAGAAGTCAGCAGATCCAGCGTGAAAGCCCAGAAAACCTCCTCCAAAATGTGCTCTGATGCCATTACAAAACAAATCTGGAGAAGCTGCCACAGGCAAAAAAAAAAAAAAAAAAGGAAAAAAGAAAAGAAAAAGGAGAGGGAAAAAAAGTTCCAAATCTGCCATTCTAATTTTCATTTTAAACATTTTAATTGTTTCAAAATGTTTAACAGTGTATATTTTATGCCTGCAAGAGATAAGCGCTGCAATCCAGGACAGGAAGAGGAACAGGACACTCTTCTAGCCCTGAAAGTCAACAAAAAAATAATTTGGAAGTATTTTTAACTTATTTTATCTGAAGGCCTGACAGTTAATTTGGTGTGAAAAACTGCAACAGTAGAAAACAGATGTTAAAGGGGCAAGCATATAGTTAGGGTCAAAACAAACATAAAACACGGCTTTCATTTCTAAGGGAGGGAAAGAAAAACAAGGAAAAAAAAGAGAAAAAGGAAAAAAAAGATTTGTCCAGCAACAGGTTTTAAGCTAAACCTGCTTTTTTATTGTTCTGCTTGTGATATCTGTAGACTACACAATGCAATACTGTCTGCCATAGTGCAATACCTCTCAGCACTAGTAATTTAAGACTTTCTTCTCTGTAATACACTAAACCATCATAACCTGTCTCTTCCTATTTAGTTTAACCTACAACCACCACATACTGATTTGGCTGTGTGTGGCTTTCTCTATTGCCATTTATTACTCCGCTCGACTCCTGAAATTCTGTTTGCAATTTAAGGCCACAAATTAGAAGCGTAAGTCATCTGTTTCCTATAATCCCCCTGTCAAGGGCTGGAATCACATTTGGAGCTCAGCACCGAGCAGTTGGTCCTGGGCTGGCTCTGCCGTCCCGATTGGCCACGCAGGCTGAAGAGCTGCGCTGGGAATAAAGAACAGGCAACCCGGAGAGGGGCTGGAGCTACGCGGAAAAGGGAGAGGAGAAGCCACCCGCCAGCACCCGGCAACTGAAATACTTCTTTACAACCGTAAACTCTTCGAGATATTCAAACAGAGCAATGATGGCTTGCTATAAGGGCTTTTATATCATTTCTTTCATTATTTTTCTTTTTTTTTTATCTGTTTTTCTTTTCAAGCCATTTATGGGGATGCTTCTAACTTCCTCGTTCAATACGAACCTTGGACGAGTTCTGCCACCTTTGTCACGCAGCACATTTTCTCCGTGCTGTCTTTTGCTGTCCTAATTAACTGTTTTCCTTCCACACAGTAGACATTATACATAGCTAAAATGGAGATTTAATGCACTGACTCCATTTCTCTCTTTTTTTTCTTTTTTTCTTTTTTTTTTCCTGTAATTATTCTAATGAATCCATGCATTTGTTCCTTTGATGCCAGTGGAAAATGATTTTAAGTATGTAGATGAGAAATCTTAAAAGCAGAACCTTCATTTTATTTTTCTTTTCTGACAACAAAACCTTATTTAAAATAAAATTTAAAAAACCACAATTCTTTCACACAAACATTTAGGGTTAGGTCCACAATTTGAATATTATTTTCTTTCCTTTAAGACATTTTAATAAGAGTTCCTGACCATGATTGATAGGACCAAAAAAAAAAATATCAGGCAGTATTTCTGACTTTAGATTATTTTCAACTTTCTCTTTATGGCACTGGGAGCGAGGCAGCAGATCCCATTACAATCTGAAAAGTGCAAGAGAAAGCATCTGTAAAAACCCCAATCCAGAGCAGCAATCCATGGGGAAAAGAATCTCTAGCTAACAGCCCAATGGGAGAACTTCTCTGCTTCGAAAGGGGGTGGGAACAAATAAATAAATAAAAAATAAAACTAGATTCCATTAATACAAATTCCTCTAACTGACTCATATTTACTAATAGATGTATTTTTACATGGGCTTTCAACTTCCAGCAAGCAAATCAACTCTTTTTAAGTAGCGTTCCCTGGTCACATAGACAGCCAAATGCTGGATTTTACACTGTGATCCAGGCTGAGTTGCAGCAAATACATTTTTTTTCCCCCTTGGATATAAGCAAAACAATAAAAAACTTATAATTTTTGTTTAAGTTAGAGGAGTCCTAAAAAAGAACATTCCACTGCTCTTTGTGCTTCTGTAACTTAAAAATTGGCTGTGCTTTTAAGTGAAATTTGGCAGGCTGTTAGTCTACAATGTGACTAGGATATTTGGACATAACAAAATTGGCCAAGATATGATATTTTAAATGGAACTACTGTTCATACAATTTCCTAAGGCTTGTTGGTTTGGTTTTGGTTTTGTTTTGGGGTATTTTTTTTACTATGTATTTGGTATTACAGTTTTACACACACAAATAAATACATATTAGAAGTCCATAATATATAAATGCAAACTATGGTCACGACACATTTACAGTGTGGAACTGTGATAGTCCCTGAGCAAAAAGCCTCTCTCATAATCATGAATGCCCATTATTATCAATAAGCACACAGTAGAAATAACTCATGGCATACAAAAGCACACGCAAACCACCCCGTTTGTTCCAGAGCTCAGACACCAGCACTACTATTGCTGAGCTCCGCGTTGGAAGAGCAACTGGAGTCCTGCCATGGAAATGAGCAGCATGCTAAGGAGCAGATGTTCCTCTTTGGAGGGATGGAAGGGGGGAGAAGTCTTGTACCAAAATGTTGGTGGCCCCTTCTGGGTTTACGAGACAACCCAACTGCTGAGATGCTGCCCTGAAACTCTGATGGACCTGTCTACTAAAAATCTGGAAGCTGTGGGAGGTGAGCCTATACCAGCACTTAAGAGACATTTGGAAAGTCATGTCTAACTACTGTTTCAAACCTATGTCAGGGGCCAGGAGACTTCTTCCACCCTTCACTGAAACTTCACACGCTTCCAAGTTCCCAGAATTATATGCATGTCAAAAAATACACTGACCATCTTGCTCGGTAGAAAGAGGGTTTGCGTGTGCCAGGTTCCACACAGACAGACACATGGTATAAAGTCAAATTGGCCATTGCTTTTATTAATTACCAATTGAACCAAACTGAGCAACTTAACCCCAGGCCTGGAAGCTGTGCCAGCTCTGCTGTGAGCGACACCACCACATAACCTCCCCCAAAACCAGTCAAAGGGAGAATGTCTGCCTTGCATCTCGCTCCACCAACACGTACAGCACAGCCCCAAATACTGCAACACAGCGCTGCAAACAAGAAAATCCTCTTCTGCTCTACTGTGCTTGCTCTTGCTCTATAAAAACTAAGGAAGAATTGTCTTTGTTTTGCTTTTGCCAGGGTTATGAATTAAAAAATGATTTGTCACGTGAACAACACATCCATATTTTACATAGTAGCACACAAACTGCATCCCAAAATGCATTAGGCTTATAATGTAGCAATACAAGGCAGCCATCTCAGATGCAAGCTAGAGACCAGAGGGGGGTAAAACCTCCATGTAGTGAATAAATGAAAATATTCCAAAGGCCACCTGGGAAGCTGGTAGTAGAGGCAGGTGTTGGAATCATGTGGTTTCAGGGCTCCAGCTTTGGCCACTGCATAGCATTGAGAGGGTATGAATAGCTCAGGAGAGGAAATCAGAATCATGCACAAAGCAGAGCACCTTGAGAAGGTATGGGAAATACCCTTGTTTTTTAAGATACAGAAAAATAAGGAGCTGAACACCTACAAGGTGGTAGCCCAGGAAGAAAAGACAACATAGAAATGGCTGGAACAATATAGGAGGGGGGAAAAAAATGGAATCTGACCTGTAGCAGAAGCCCTAGATTAGCTTTCAGTAATCACAGCCTGATGCTCAGCTTACGCTTCCTAAAAATCAAATCAGTCCTTAACACGAATACAAACACCCTTTGGGGACTGCTCCTTGGAATAAACCAGAAAGAGTGCACTAGCAGTTTTAATTTAAGAATGCCTTTTTGAGCTAAAAAATGTGCGTTTGCCTTAAGAGTGCAGTTTTGAAGCAGAGCCTGAAATCACCTGCAGACAGAAGCGCTTTTGTCCCGTCCCTTGGAGGGCAGAGGAAGCCGGGCAGTGAGGAGCAAACCTTTCCTTCTTCTGCGCTTCCCAGGTCCTATAGGAAACATCCCAAATCCACGCAAGGTTCCCAAGCGCTAAATTTTGCCTATGGATCTCCAAAAGCGATCTGACAGATGTGTAAATTCACAGCAAGCCAAAAACTGCCCCGGGATAATACAGCTGTGCACGCTAAAGAGCACAAGTTATTCCAGCATTAATTTGTGGACAAAAAAAACATAGATGTCATTTCAACCCACCTTTTGGCTTCCAGGTGTACAGTCGCCTGAGGTCATTTGGGCCCATTTCATGCTGTTGTGGGTCAAGCCAACCCCTTTTTTGCCCATTAAAAACTGAAATGAAAAGAGGATGATTTTCTTTTCTTTGTTGTTTTGGGGCTTGTTTTTTTTTTCCTTTTACTAATAGAGTGAGTGTTTAACAAGCGACGAGAGGATGAGCAGATTTTCTGAAATGCCAAATGTTGATGGATACACAGTGCAGATACACTAGTATCATAGGCTGTAAATGTCACTTAGCCTCAAGAATTCCTCTGTCCAACACTGTTATAACAAGGTGCTTTTAAAATTGGAACAGGATTTACACCAGAGAGGTGTGAATCAAGGATACATTTATTTCTTTTTTTATTTCTTTTTTTTTTTACCCAGTGATAGCTCATCAGCTTGTTACAGAAACCTGGCATGGTTCAGGCAGAGCTAAATAGTTACTCAAACCCATGGTGATTTTACAGGGGTTGCTCTTCATGCTTTCAAGAGGAGCTATTATTGCATGTCCCAAAAGTAGCTTGGAGAATAATGGACTAGTTTGTGATACACCGACCAAAGTAGCCAAACAATCCGGAACATATTAATTACAGACAGAAACCAGATTGTTCCTAAAAATACAGTCTTACTCTGCCTTTTCATGGAAAAGCTGTTTCTGAGGAGGTGAAGCACACAATGATTTGCTCTCCAAGCCCGTTGAAATGTACCATTAAGAGGGGCACAGCCAGCAGCAGTCACTCCTTTACACCAGCATTCACCAGACAAAGTTATTAACCCCACATTAATCACTGGATAGAGTCATAATGGAGTCACTTAATAGCTGAAGGATTACAAATTTAGAGATGTGATGCAGAAAAAAAGGGTTGGAAAGAAAAATAAGTGTTATATTCAATGAATTCTCAGTGGCTATTACTTCAAATCAAAAAACTTTGATTTTCCAGACACCCTACATCAATGTATCAACAGATACTTAGAAGTGTCATTTTCAGGCTTTTGGGATAAGTAGAGAGGGAAAAAAAAAGAGAAGAGGAAATACTTCCCAGTGGTAAAAGCATCAGATGAGAAATCATCAACTCCCTCCTTGCTGTGCTACCTTTACTCCATCTGCAAATTGTATGGGGAGGAAGAGGACTTGGACTGATCATACTTCCTTGCCCTTGAGGATCTAATTGAGGCTCCAATTCATTAATGCTTGTAAATCATTGTTAAATATCCAAGTGACCAAGTAGTTATTGAGCAGGACTAGAGTCCACAGCATAATTTCTCTTTCCCTCCGGTTCCTCTGATAGTACTTTAATAAAGATCCTGGAGTTTGCAAGGCCCCAGGCTTGTGAAGCCAAGAATGAGGTAGTGAGAAACTGCTGCTCGAAGTGCTCATCCTTTACTGACAGCAGATATCTCAGTCATCTCCACATTCAGTGAGTTAACAGCACCAGAAACAGGTCGCAGACAGGTCCTCCTTGAAGGGTTAGATGCTTACAGCAACCATGTACAGCACAGAGTCCTGATCCCAACAGAAATCTAAACATGTTCAGGATGGATGCATCCTAAGGACTTGTGCACTCATATCCCAGAAGGACAACAACCTCCTAGGCTTCATCCCCAGAAGCATGGCCAGCAATTCAAGGGAGATGATGCTGCCCATTTACTCCACTCTGGAAAGACCTCACCTGCAGAGTTGGGGCCAGCTCTGGAGTCCTCAGCACAGTAAAATCATGGACCTGTTGCAGCAGGTCTAGAGAGGCCACAAAAAATGGTCAGAGGGCTGGAACACCTCTCCTGTGAGGACAGGCTGAAAGAGTTGGAGTTGTTCAGCCTGGAGAAGAGAAGGCTCCAGGGAGACCTTATTGTAGGCTTCAGTACTTAAAGGGGCCTATAAAAAAGATGGGGACAGACTTTTTAGCAAGGTCTCTTGTGAGAGAACAAGGGGTGATGGTTTGGAGAAATTTAGACTAGATAGAAGGAAGACATTTTTTACACTGGGGGTGGTGAGACATTGGCCCAGGATGCCCAGGGAGATAGTAAATGTCCCATCCCTGGAAACATTCCAGCTCAGGTTGTTTGGGGCTCTAAGCAACCAGATCTAGTTGCAAATGTCCCTTCTGACTGCAGGGTCATTGGACTAGATGACCTCTGGAGGTCTCTTGCAACCCAAATGAGTCTATGACAAACAGTTTCCCTTTCTCCCAATATTATATATCAAGCATTCCTGATTCTAATCCCTTCCCATGCAAAATGCTCACCTGGAGACAACGCAGACCAATCTGCTGCTACCTTTCAAGAGTCAACTGGCTGGAAAAGCACTATGAAGAAGGTTGCAAATCTCCTCATACTTTTCAATGCAGTGGTAAATGGGAAGATTGGTACTGAAGGGTCAACGGTGTGCAGCAGAACAAAGCTGTTCTCCCACACCAAGCCATCTTGTGAATGCTTTGGGGGAACTGGGCAACACATACCAGGTTGTGGCATTTCACTAGCATGGTGGCACTTGCCGTAAAAGCAACACTGAACATGCAAGAACACATAGGAAAATAAAAACAAACCCCAAACAAAGAAAAAAAACCCCACACCAAACAGAATGCTTATTCCTCTCTTCAACAGAAAGTTAGAACTTGGATCTGCATTTCTTTGACCTACACAGCTCAGCATCACTTATAATGCTTTGTGGACTTATTCCCATAAAACTTGATGCAAAAGCAATGAAGGTAGTGCTGTTTAATAAGGTAATAAATATTTTTGAATGACCTAAAGTGATGCTTAGATTACAGCATGAAAACTAAATTCCAAGAGGAGAGCCACAGATGGGAGCAAAAATCCCCAAAGATTATCCTCAAATATTCTGGAGGATCTCTCTTGAGACCTTCACATAAACAAACCAAAACTCTACTGTAGCTATTCAATAAAGAATTTAAAAGGCACAATATTCTCTCAACATATTTGTATGAACAACTTCCCTTATGGATCACCTGTCTGCATTCAGTACAGAAGAATTTCTTCACTGAGATTTTGATTCTGCAAAATACCTTTCATTGTAAGTGAATTCATGTTTAAAACAACACTGCAGGCAAGTGCTTTGTTGGAAAGCTGGGAGTGAATCTCCCCATCAGAGATTGAGGCTTCTTCATGATTTAGGACTCTCTCTCCCTAACCCCAGCTACCCAACTCATGCAGCCTCTGCTCCCCACACCGATGGCAGAGCAGATCTCTGTTCTCTCTCACCTCTGTCTTCTCTTGCTGCCTGTTTATTCCCTAAACCATTTAAATCCTTATGTCTGTCCACATGGCCTTCCTGATCCCCCTTGGGCATCTGTTAGCAAACCAATCCAAAATTCCAGGTTTCCATTCCCCAGGTCAGGGTGACCAAATTTTAACAGAGGAGATGTCATCTCAGAGGGATTGATGTCTTGTGGAGTTATCCAAGAGCAGCTCCCATCCTTCTGCACTTCACCCTCGGGGTGACTGTTGTCCCCTAAGCACTTCACAGGTCTCACTCCTTTGCTGTGCTCAGCCAAAGTTCTCAACCCTTGTCAGGGTCAAATTCTGTCACCTTTGGGACTTCAATCATTATTCTCTCTGGTGTCAACTCTTTTCAAAGGAAACAACTACATTGTACAAAGGAGAGAATGAAGAAGAACAGCCGGCTTTTGATTTTATTGATATATATTGAATGTAAACAACTCCGAGGACTGCTGCTTAGTGAAAATGTTATTTGTCTGCTCCTCTTTATACATATAATTTCAGACTTTGAACGTTTTGAATTGTTGCTTGTTTTTTTTCTATCTTCAAGAGCACAAAACTAAAAATTGTAATGGTAAGTGACCCATAAAATTTTCTACAGATGGAGAAAAATGTGCTAATGGACCTCACAGCCTCAGATTAGTGACTCAGATTTCTTAAATTAGATAAAGCTTAGTGCTAATACTTATTTCTTAATCTAAAAAGCAAAGTATGTTTTGCCCATGATATGTAATCCACAATAAATGTTTAAACAATCTATGAGATTTCCAAAGTCCAGGAAAAGCCCTCAAACGAGTTTCATCTCTAGGCACCTCCTCAAGAAGGAACAAGATCTTCTGTCAATGATTAACACCAGCCCTCACTTCATTGAGTTCATCTTGGTGAGCCTCATGCTCGGCTTGCTCTGGTGGCAGAGGGAAGCCAGCCCCTAGGAAATGGGTCTGTTGCAGTTTACAATGTCTTTTAGCATGGTAACAGTAAAACCAAGAATAGCGCTTTTTTGTTGTTTTTGTAAACCAGAGTCACATTTACATATATATTGATTCCTTTCCCTTTTGTAGCGGTGGTTAATGCAATCTGATGAGCAGCCCACTGAATATTTGACCACCACCAAAAAAATCTGTTTTTCAGGATGCCACTAATGTGATGCTAAACTTTTACAGCATGCCAAAAACATCTGACAAATTTTGTACCTTCAAGAGGATTTGGCATTTTTCTGTGCTGGTTTCTTCAAACACACATAGCCTGATTCACTTACTACTGAAGTGCAGCAACCTCTAGCTCACCATGTATTAACTCTTTCACAGCACAGGACAAGATACTATTACTTTACACTGGAACTAAAAAAAATATTGTATCCAATTAAAATTGCATGGAAAATGAATGCAGGCAAAATTTAATTACCTAAATTGGAATTTGTCTAGGACATAAAGGCTAACACCCATACAGTTTTCTAAAAAGGCATAGTTCCTATAATGGCCATATTTAATATTTTATATATGACCTAAGGTTAAACCTGAAAGATCTGCTATAGATCAATTATAAACCACTGACGTCTCCTTGAAAAGGAAGAAAACAAGTAGTTTTCTAGTAGTGCTGAAGAATGTTACAAAACATCAAAGACCTTGCCCTTTTCCTGATCATATAGAAATCAGGCACTGATGGAAAAAAAGCTCTCATGATCACCAAGTAATGAAACAATAATGAGCATAGCAGTCATCTTCTATGCTATCTCATTACAATATATGGCATTGTAGTGTGTTTGCCAGCATTGGAAAGAAAAGAGGAAAAAAAAGGCTGACATGTTGACCCAACATCGTTTTGGGTAGACAAAAAATTAATTAATGGAAGACTATTTAATTTCTCATTGAGGATAGTAATCTTCAAAAAAATTGAATTCTTGATTTAAATGTTTGTGGATCTGGTTGTTAGCTGAGCCACATCACCAGAGGTTAACTGTTGCTGAATTGTTAAACTTACAAAAAATCACCTCAAGACATGGTCTAATACATCTTTGCTCATATCACTCCATGATGAGAGCTGGTTTTCTCTTCAAGAAACAAACATGAGGTAGATTTTGTTACCCATGTCTTACTCACCTTGAATTGAACATGATATTTCAGAGGTCCACTGAATTCAGCATAGAAATAGTCATGGCACTAGCAGAGAGAAGTTCACATGAAAGAGTTAATGCACTTTGCAGCCACCAGACACAAACAGGAATCTTTGCAAGTCCTGCTGTAATGTGGCTCCCCTGATTGCCTCAAAAAGACAAATTTCTGTTACAACACAGAAACATTATAAACTAAATTCACCAGAGTCCTGTTGTGCCTTAGCTAGAGAATAGGATTCCTGTATTAAGTGCTTTTAATTTCGGTGCTTGAGAGCTGGTTTAAAACAGTCTGCTAATTTGCGGCTCTGTAGCAGTCATGCTCTCCTTGTTGCAATCAGAGGCAGAACTTCTTTAATGTGTTTCTTCTCATGCCACTTTGCTTAGCAATAAGCCTTAGGCAGGTCTCCACCTGTCTTGGCAAATAAATCAGCTGTGTGAAGCCTCTGACAGGTGAATTTGTCAAACCTTGATATACTCCTGATAGGAGTGAAACCCTCCCATGCCAGGAGATGCTCAACTTCATTTCACTTCCAGTTCTTCCAACCTACCTCTCCTGTCTCCTAAGGTCACCATCATCTTTCATTGTACCAAAGTGCTCTTGCAATGCTGACCCTCAGGAACCCAAAACTTCAAAACCATGAACTGACTGAGCATGTTTTGAAAAATATCACAGAATCAGAGAAGAATAGGGGTTGGAAGGGACCTCTGGAGATCATCCAGTCCAACTGCCCTGCTAAAGTAGGGTCACCCAGAGCAGGTTCCCCAGGAATACATCCAGGTGCCTTTGGAATCTCTCCAGAGAAGAAGACTCCACAATCTCTCCGGGCAGCCTGGGTCAGGGCTCTGGCACCCTCACAGCAAAAAAGTTTCTCCTCCTGTTCAGATGGAACCTCCTGGGTTCCAGTCTGTGCCCATTGCCCCTTCTCCTGTTGCTGGCACCACTGAAAAGCATCTGGTCCCATCCTCTTGACTTACACCCTTTAGATATTGATAAGCATTGATCAGATTGATGTGTCTGATGTCATCGCGCACCTGTCCTGCAGACTCACACTGCCCAGCAACATCCGCGCACTACCACTCCCTGCAGCTTCTCCCTGCAGCTGGAAGCTTTGCAGAACAGAATGAACAGGTTCACTTTTCTCATCACCAACTCACAAAGATAATAGACAGTTGTCCTAGGTTCTGACCACTATCAAATACTTGAAAAACATCCAATTGACCAAAGATTGAAAAACTTCCTGTGGGGAACATCAAAGAAATTTCAAGCGGATGTGGTCCCCTGTTCCTCTGCATCCTATCAACCAAAATAAGGTCACAACATTGTTGAAGGTTACATGATGTAATCTGGCACAAGGTGGTAAATACTGAAGGCTTGGGGGAAAAAAAAGAAAATCTTTAAGTTCAGTACTCAGTAGTAGATATTTCACTGGAATTTATTACGGCAGGTGGAAGTGGGGTAGATGACAATGACCTGCAGACCATAAACTTGTAGGTATACTTTTTTCCTCTGGAAGTGAATTATTTTCAGGTAGTTTAACATATCTCTGATTGTAATTACTATGCAGACCAAGATCACCCTGAACATTTGACCTGACTAGCTCCATTTCTTTGTTTAAGAACAGATTTACTTGAGGCTGGTGCAGTATGTGAAAGGAGCTTGGCTCCACTGTTGGGAACAAAAAGGGAATCTTAATTAATTATATTTAAACAAAAAAAAAAATACCGTTGTCCCAAAATCTTCAAGTGGAGCTTTTCTTCTGTGTCAGAAAATACTTTTCAAATATACATCCTCAAAATAAAATTTAAAATAAGAGAAAGAAAAAAAAAGAAAGAAAGAAAAAGAAATCTTTCTTCTTCAAACTGAAAGCAGCATAAAATATTACCCTGAAAGACCTGGGCTGATTTCTTTATAAATGAGCACAACGTTAAAACCATGGCAAAGGCAAATTGGCCTACAAGAAAACTGACAGCTTTATAGCCTCTTGCCTCTGATTGAAATGTTGGGAAATCTCTTGGCAGTTCTCCCAGACATCCAGGTAGAACAGTGAGTTCACTGATTATGTTAACTAAAACAATCTGCCTTTGCACAAACGCACCTCGAGCCCAGCCAAGTGTGAAGGCTTATCAATGTGCCAGACCAAGAAAAACACCTATTTACCTGTGGAAAGTGGTTAAAGGATGAAGCTCTGCTCCACAAATCAGGGACAGCAGTGTGCAGAGGGCTTTTTTATTATTATTTGTTTTTAATATATAACCTAAATGAAAGCAATGAGCCCTCAGCGGGACCGTGCGGGTGTTAAACAAGAGCGCAATTGCAACCGATGTGTTTAAAGGCTGGTAGTAAGCATTAATAACATGAAACATCTTGGTCTTAAAGCCCATATGGACAGGGAGAATAAACTTATTCCTGGGAGAAAGAGGCTCCATGTAGTTCTCATTTGTTATCTTTTTGTCCGGCTGTGGCATGGAGGAAGCACCACCAGGACAAGAGTATCCTGCTCACGGGGCAAAGAAGGGAATTGTTTATGTTTTCTAAAGAGGGGAAAAAAATGAGAACCATAATAAACCTAAACAATAAAGATTACAAAAAGAAACAAGGCTGTTAAGTGGCAATCTTTTGAGGTGAATGCATAGCTGAATGTTATTTTAAACAGCACATAACCCAGGGAATTATGATGTTGTTTACACAGGCCTGTCTCTTGGAATCTGTATATGTTTAGAGTTTGGTTTGTTATATGTCTTGGTTAAGCTCTCCAATATGTCTGTCTTCTGAAAAAAAACATCCCTATGTTGTGCTAAAAGTTAGGTCCAACAAGTTAAAGAGACAGAAAAAAAGTACCTTAAGTAATGTCCCTTTCCCCAGAGATGCCTTTGGTAGCAGTCAGTAATGCAATCAGATTTCTGGGGTTATTTCCACTGCCTGCCAAAACATCACTCACGTCTATTAAAGCATCCTGAAAAACACCATTACATCAATTCCAGCAACGGCATAATTATTCTTCTTTCTGGAATGTCTTCTAATGTGAGTCACTCTGCCGGCGTGGGATTTCGCTGGAAAGCGGCGGCAGGAATGTCCCAGAAGTTGTGGGGTGGGGATGGGACTGGCAGCAGGATTCTGTCACCCACCATGCACAGGATGCCCAGGATGGTGGCTGGTTGCACCACGTAGTGACACTCCACTGATGGCTTAGACACAATCTTCTTTCCTGAAGACATGAGGCCCAAACATGTTTCTTCTGGTCTTCTTCTAGAGCACCTCCTCTGTGTGGACAGGCTGAGAGAACTGGGGTTGTTCAGCCTGAAGAAGGCTCCAGGGAAACCTTCTTGCAGTCTTCTGGTGCTTAAAGGGGCCTACAGGAAAGATGGTGAGGAACTTCTTATCAGGGAGTGTAGTGATAGGACAACAGGTAGTGGTTTTAAACTGAGAGAGGGTATGTTTAGATTAGATAGTAGGAAGAAATTCTTCACTCAGAGGGTGGTGAGACACTGGAATAGGTTGCCCAGAGAAGTTGTGGATGCCCCATCCTTGACAGTGTTCAAAAGCAGGTTGGATGAGGCCTTGAGCAACTTGGTGTAGTGGAAGGTGTTCCTGCCAACAGCAGAGGGGTTGGGCTGGATGATCTTTAAGGTCCCTTCCAATCCAAACCATTCTATGAATCTATCCTGAATTTTGAAAATGACAAAGCAAAGCACCAACAAGTATATCTTTGCTGAATAACTTGGGTTACTCCTTAAAAATGCAAGCAGCAAGCTGATTCTAGGAAGCACAAGGCACAGTAACAGCAGTTTATGTATTAATGAGAATGTCTGTGCAGTGAAAATCACTCAGACTGTGGTTATCTAAAGACTTTCACGTAGGCAATGGAAACCACACCTCCTCAGCCCACTGTAATATGCCACTGGGATTGTAGTGTGTGCATCTTTAGGAACAGAAGGATTATCGTGGTCCTCTATTTTGAGAGTTAACAAAAATATATAGGAAATCTGTGTGAGAAATTCTGGTTTGGATTACACCAGTGTAAATCCCTGTTTCTTTGATGTCAATGGATCGTCCAGCTCAACATTCACACAACAGAGGAGAATTTGGCCCTCTGCCTTCTCCTTTAATCTTTCTAACAGAAAAACTTAAACTTGATGAAATTCTGCTTTCTCACAGGAATAATACTGGCTAGGAAAATGCAGTATTAATTTTGCATTTTAGTAGAATAACAAGCATTTGACATTATCACTAAACAGGCAACTAGATCATAAGTCATAAAGAGCTGCACGTAGGAAACTTTTACCAAGAATGTAAAATTGGACAAAAGCCACCTCTAAAGTAAATAATTTTGTTGGGTTTGTTGCTTTACATGAACATCCAAACTGCTCCTACCCTGCTCAATGAAGCTGTGGCAATGCTTACAGACTTGTGATGAAGAACTTGACCTGATTGAAATCAAACTCCTAACAACTTCAAAATTTATGTCTTTCAAGCTATGTTCTTCTTGAGTCCACACCAATGACACAACAAACCATTTAGTCAGCTATCAGATAGGTCCCAATGTCACAATCAAAATGACACTATGGGAAAGGCTCTTGAAACAAAACCTTTGAACATCTTTACAGAGGAAGCAAAATAAAATAAAATTGAAATGCTGGATTGTCATTTGCATCACTGTCCTAGAAATGAGGACAAATGTAACATTCCTTTTCTTCAGTTGGAGGGTTGCCTGCTTGATGCTGGTTAATAGAAAACCCTTCTAAAAAGGGTTTGAAAAGAAAAGCCCTTCTAAAATTACACTCCTACCTTCAAGGAAGATTTGATTAGAAATTGAGAAGAGAATACTGTAGGGGAAAAAAGTGTGGTTTTACTGAAACATTAATATTAACAGGGTACCTTCATTAGCAAACTAGTCAAGCAGCAATGCCACAAGTTTGCATGTGAGGACACTGTGCCATTCCACAGAGAGTAAATAAGCATGACCTGGAGGCCCCCCTCTGCAAACAGAGGTGATGTTATTCAGAGTTTATTATTTTGGAGGTCTTTGCATGTGGAGGTTGCCATCAGTCTAAATCTCTGCTCTGCCCTGAAAGCTGTATCTCAGGGAGCCCCAAAGAGCTACGTTAGAGGATGTGGAGAAGGCAGACTGCAAAGGTGGTGGTTGGAAAAATACATCTTCCACTGGAAGTCTGAAGTAACTCTTTCTTCATCCTCCCATATTCATTGTGTCAATTCTGCCTTCCTCAAAAGCATTTTGCCAGGGTCAAAGCTGTGAGGACAAACCCTTAGCCCTGTCCAAAGGGAACAAAATCTTCCCATGGAAAAAGCTGGTTGAACAAAACCTCATCCCACCAAATTTCACTTACCATCTCCTTAGAAGATGAAAGGTCATGAAGAGGTCATCAGTAGGTCCAGGCTTGGCCTATTCACTACAAAAAAACCCATAAGAGATGTGAATGTGATTAGACTCATCTTATCAATGGAAAAAATGGGGACAGAGAAGCATAAAACCTTTTTGTACTTTTCAGTATGCATTTGGCACTTATCACAAATTAGTCTTTTTTTATGTTTTCTAGATTGTTTGTTGCAAAATGGGGTAGATACTTTGAACAAAGCTAGGGCAGAAGAGTCAATATCCAGCAGCAACAAATATTTAGAGGCAACAGATTTGTAATGATTAGATGGAGACAAGGGATGATGAATTGGTAAATCTGAAAGTCTTTACAAACTCTGAAAATCTCAGATGATCGTTTAATCCATCAACTATCTTCTTAAGAAACACAATCAGGGAAACTCCTGCCAAAAAAAATCCTCACTGTAATCCTACCTTTATCTCACCCACAAATACACATTTTCTATATAAAGACACGATCCCTCTTAAAAGATCAACATTTGTAGTGGGCTACCAAACACACCAATATGTCTACCCAACCATCCAACCTCTTTACCATATCTATTTCATGACCCTTCTGTGTCAAACAGGAGACAATCACAGAATCATTAAGGTTGGAAGAGACCTCCAAGATCATCAAGTCCAACTGTTAACCTATCACCACCATGCCACTAACCCTTCTTACTCATTACAACATCTATAGGTTTTTTAAACACCTCCAGGAACTGTGACTCCACCACTGCCCTGGGCAGCCTTGTGCCAATATCTAGCAACTCTTTCAGTCAAGAAATTTTCATAATATCCAATCTAAACCTTTTCTGGTGCAACTTGAGGCCATTTCCTCTTGCCCTATCACTGGTAACCTGGGAGAAGAGACTGACACCTCCTTTCAGGTAGTTGTAGAGAGAGGTAAGGTCTCCCCCGAGCCTCTTCTTCCTCAGACTAAACAACCCCAGTTCCCTCATGTCCCATTTCTACAAGGCAGACATCTGTTTCTTCACGTACCAACTTCCACTTCTGTTTCTCACAGGTTACACACAGCTGAGATCTCCTTTCAGCTGAACACATACTGAACTTCTTGAAGATGAAGTGAACAGGCATTTCCTCATAGTACTACCTCACACACGGGACAGCTTAATGGCTTCACAATTAAAATATGCATAAGTGCAACCTGCATTAGTGGTTGTAAAAGACAAGTTGGCTACTTGATCACACATGATTAAACAAAACCAAGGTTCTTGTGTTGGGTGCAAGCATGGGATATACCTGTTCAAGGGTGGTACATTGTAGTTCCCTGGGCATAGTTTCATCCAACACTTATTGAGCTTGCTGTGACATGATTCTCTTTTTTTTTTTTTTTCCAACCTATGGAAAGCACCTGGCCAATGGTGTCCTGAGGAGAGTGTGGCCAGTAGGACAAGGCAGGTTTTCCATCCTGTCTACTCTGACCTAGGGAGAATACATCTGGAGTATTGTGTCCAGTTCTGGGCTCCCCAGTTCAAAAGAGACAAGAAACTACTGGAGATAGCCCAGCAGAGGCTAGGAAGATGAGGACGGGACTGGAGCATCTTTGTAGAAGGAAAGGCTGAGAGCCCTGGGACTGCTTAGCCTGGAGAAGAGCAGTCCCAGAGGGTATCTGCTCAATGCTGAGCAAGAGCTAAAGGCTGGGGGCAAGAGGCTGGGGCCAGAATCTGCTCAGTGGTGCCCAGTAACAGGACAAGGGGCAATGAGAACAAACTGGAACACAGGAAGTTCCACCTAAACATAAGGAAAATTATTTTCTGTGAGGGTGCCTGGCCCACAGAGGTTGTGGAGTCTCCTTCTCTGGAGAGATTCCAAAGGCACCTGGAGGTGATCCTGGGCTACCTGCTCTAGGTGACCCTGCTTTAACAGGGAGGTTGGACTAGATGATCTCCAGAGGTCTCTTGAAAGCCTTACCATTCTGTGATCTCTCCTGCTGATGCACAGCAATTTCAGAATGATGCTGCCCCAAATCACACTAACAACAACAGCAAGCCTGGCCCACGAGCTCTCTGAAAATAAAAACAACAAAAAAAATTTTAAAAAGTAGGATATCTTATCTGCACACATTACAGACAACTGCTGCAAGATGGCAATGGGGCCCCAGAAAGGGAAATCTGAGGAACTATTGCTTTATAGAAATCAAGGATAGATATCCTTGCATTAGAGGAATGAATTATGGGTTAAAAAATCCTGAGGAGGGTAGGGGAGCTGAAGAAGGGGGGGTTTTTAAGCAGAGCCTTCATATAAATTCTAGCTCTGCAGTTAAATGGAAATGCATAAGCCTGTAAAACTAGGACATGAGGAAAGGGGGGACCCCATAGATATGAAATGAGCAGATACAGAACCATTTTATACAGTTCAGCAGGCAGGCTAACATGAACTTAATAGTGACAATTGTTTTAAATTGATTCAAATAACAAATACACATTTCAGAGATTATGAAGTTTTGCACTGCATTTTTCTTTTCATCTTTCAAAGAAAACAATGCTAATAGTTTCCTTTTTCCTACGCTCAATGACTATTTACTACTTTCTTGATGTGGACTTTCAAAATACAAAGACGGTTTGGCAAGTTTTCAAAGTCTTTCTTCAAAGTCAGCTCTTAAGTACTTTTTATGAAAACATGAAGAATACTTCTTACTAGGGAGAATTGATAATGTACTGCTTTCGTTATTTGTATATGAAATGCTGTCAGATAAATGCACATGGATTCATTTGTCTGGACCTTCTCTGTTAACCTTCTGTATGAAATTGATTTCGATTGATCACAAGAGTCAGGAACATAACAATTGCTTTCAACCAAAAGCTACTCCAGACATTATAGACCTAAGTTTCAAAGTGAAACAAACAAAAAAAAAAAGTTACTGTACTTGCAAGTTTAGAGTCAAACTTGGCAGTTCTTCCAAACAGAGCGGTCAGGAGAAGAAAAATAAAAACAAACAGCCTTCCAAGATTTTTTTGTCTTCAATTGCCATAGAAAATAATGGTACAAGTGTGTCACAACCCTTTCAGAAAGTTGTTCATGAGGACACGAGCAAAACATCTTGCTTTGTTGCTAGATAGCTAACAGTTGTAGAGCATTTTGAGAATTTAAGGAACTTTAGGAAGTTGTCAGCTCTTTTCTGCTGCGCGGAGCTAAA
This sequence comes from Galbula dea, assembly GCA_013399015.1. Classification (NCBI taxonomy): domain Eukaryota; kingdom Metazoa; phylum Chordata; class Aves; order Piciformes; family Galbulidae; genus Galbula; species Galbula dea. Next base: position 820,537 of record VWZX01010081.1, read on the forward strand.
CTTAACAACGGAGACAAATCAAAGGAAGCTGCTCCATGTGACAAACCTAAGCGGTCAGACCATTTGTAGCCAGTCACATAGATCTGTTTATTTCAGTAGTGAACTGAGCTGGGGGCCAAATTCAGAGGTGATTTGTAAGGTGGTGCAAATTAAATTGTGTGACTAGGTGTAAGCAGATGTGAGTACAAGAGCCTGGGCTGGTGGTGCCTGCACGCCAAGGGGCCTGAGAAAGGTACAACTAGGCCAAGAGGGAGAGGAGCAGAAGAAAATTTCAGATAGCTGAAATGGTAGCACCCATCCTCCACACCCTTTGCTCATCATCCTGTGAGGCCAGCAGAAGAGGGAGCATGTGAACATCCCCTAGCTCAACTTAGAAATACCCAGCTGGGTTAGTTAAAATGCTCTCTGTCAGCGAGGCACTGAGGCTCAGGTTGCTATGGTGGAAGTGGACAACGAACCTCTACACCACCTCTTCCCCTCCAGAGCCCTGCAGGCAACGGTGACATACAGGACCACTTTCAGCTAGTACAGTAGGTTTCCAAAAGAGTATGTCTATAGGGATAGTGTTTTTAGCAGGGCCTGTGGGGACAGGACAAGGGGTGATGGTTTGAATCTGAAAGAGGGAGATATAGACTACATAGAAGGAAGAAATCTTTTACACTGCGGGTGGTGAGAACATGGCAGAGGATGTCCAGAGAGGTGGTAGATGCCCCATCCCTGGAAACATTCCAGCTCAGGTTGTTTGAGTTTCTGAGCAACCTTATCTAATTGAAGATGTCCCTGTTGACTGCAGGAGGGTTGGGCTAGATGACTTTTGGAGGTTTCTTCCAACTCAAACCATTCTATGGTTCTGTGCCATTACCTCAGTTGTGGGTCTTCCCTTGATTATCTTCAGCAATTACACTGTGGCCTTCATTCCTCTTCTGTTCCTCTGATTTTCTGTCTCCGGTGCTGCCACCCCTTTCTTCATCTCCCATCTTTTCTCTGCCTTGTCTATTTAGACCATAAATTGTTTGATAAAGGGACCATGACTTAATAGGTGTTTGCACTACATCTGGCACCATTTTGTTGTAATCTCAGCTGGGACATGCAGTCTCTACTATTAAGGGAATAATTAATAATGATGAGGTCCTAAAGCAGCAACGTGAAATTCCACTAACCTTACCCCGCTAGCGGCTCCTATCACTCTTCTATTTCTCCTGATGCCACGTGGACTGAGGAGCAACAGGCATTGCTGTTTGGTAGCCCACTGGGCAGAAGGAAAGTTAAACTGGAAATTATGCTAAATGTGAGCCCAAGATCTTACATGAACTTATAATGTATTCTAGTGACAGGCAATGCTATGCATAATATAACCAGCTGTATGCAAGGGAGATCACTGCTCTGTTTCAGGAAGTAATAGCTAAAGAAGCATTTATTTCTGACAATTAATGGACATAAAAGCCTATGTATTATCTAAAGAGGAGAAGATTAAAGGAGGCAAGTAACTTTACACTATTGGCTTGGCTGCACCACAACAAATAACCTCACAACTTCAGTTTTGTACAGAGCCTTCCATAAAGTCTGGATAATAAAATGCTTTACAGCGAGCAGAAGAGGGAGGGAGGAAGCAGAAAGCAGAACAGATATGTTTTGAGCAGAGATTGGATACGAAGCAGTGAAGCTGTGCCAAGCAGCAGGAGCTGCCGAGGAGAAGCTCTCACCCCAGTGGCAGCAGGAGCCCGGGACAAGCCAGGCAGCAGGATGGGCTTAGGCTGAGCAGAGAAAAAAAAAAAAAAAACTAAGAAAAAGAAGAGGAGGGAAGGGGGGGGAAAGAAAAGATGAGGAGCCAAATTTTTTCTCCTGATTCCACCAACGCAACCCCACTGACATCAATGGGTGTAACTGAGAAGAGAGCCAAGCCAAGGCAGCCCGACAGACACGCAGAGAGAGTTTGAAAACAAACAGGACGCTCCTGATGGGTGAAGGAAGATGGATGGGGAGCTTGCAGGGGAGCTCCCAGCCACCCTGCTCCACGGGAGACCCCACCCCAGACCCACATGTCAGCAGCTCACCACACCAAAAGGTTTTTCTCTGAAGGCCTCAGGATCTCGAGAGACGGCTTGGGGCAAGGGCTGTGCAGGTTAAAGCTCCAGGTCCCTATAGACCAGTGTGTCAGATCCCAGGAGTCAGCGGGGGATGCTGGACAGGGGATTGCTCCCTAAAGCTTCCCCGATTTTACAGGAAAAGACACATTTCTAACAGGCTGATCAGCTCACTGCTCACTGCAAAGCTAAAAACCAAATCTCAGGGAGCCCACTGCAAGAGAAGATGTATATCTGCCAAATGACAGGACCCCCCATGATTACTTCTGGATCCTGTTGTAGCAAGTAAAAAGACCAGATTCAATAAAGAAAAAAACACCAAAATACATGATTTCCACCTCTCCCAGCACAAAGATCTGTGCAAGGCTTAAAATAAAACTCAGTTTCTCCAGGCTTGCGCAGTCTTGTGCTGAGTTTGGTGGTGTGTGAAGCAGACACGTTTTTTGCAGAATCTCACCCTAGATTACTTTCAAAAGTAGGGGGGTTTTTTCACAACATATTTGTTTAGAAGATTTTGCTGTCTCTTCCTCTTTTGCTATTTCCAGGCAGCTTCACTTAGTGGGAAATAGATAAATAAATGCAGATCTTTTTACGGTTATTCAACATTTAGGATCTGATCAACTAAAATCAAAATTATTTGGTGTTCATGGATCTCACACACACACACACACACTCCTTATTTCTCTAAACCTTCCTTGAAAAAAAAAAAAAACCCAAACTGTCCAAATAGTCATTTTGAAAAGTCACTGGGAGTACACAGACAGCTGTTCCTCATACATACTGCAAATGTTTCTTTTAAATTCCTACGGACGCAAGAGTTTGATACCAAGCCAGTGCCTCTAGAAATGGAGAAAACTAAACACACCCCATACTGATGCTTTTACTGTCCCAACAAACTCTCTCCCACAACTAAAATGTTAAAACTTTTACCCCACATCCCACATTGCGAGATTAGTCCAACAACCAGTGCTCTGTCCAAGTAAAATACATTTTGTCATTGCTTGAAAATGTTACCTTTCACAGAAGTATAGTATTTCTGACCAGCAGGGAACATATGTCAACATTATCTATTATTACACAATGTCAGGACCAGAAAGGGAAGGTGGGTGGTGGATGTTAATAACAACTTAAGCGATTTTCTAAAAGAGGCATTTGAGAAGTACAAAGCCAGAAGTTTTCAATGTTTTTGTCTGATTGTAGCTGTGTCAGCAACCTGCCCCCACCACTAGCACAAACCTAATTCTGCCTGTGACCCAGTGCCTAGTTCTCTTTTCAGTTTGAGCCAGCACGTTGCTAAACTGGAAAGTTTGAAAAATACCTTAGAAAACTTCTCCACCAAAAGGAAAGAGGAAAAAAGAAAAGAAAAACTTATGTTCAGCCCTGGTGAAAGTGTTAAGGCTGAGATCTCAAGGCAGAGATTTTTCTCTCCCATTTCCTTTAACACTATGATAAACTGCTTTTTTGTGCCCTGTTACACATAACTGTATTTGTCTCTAGTGTCTTCAAATTAAAGATTTTTTTTCCTTGATGGCAGAAAGGCACAGACTCAAGCAGCAGGCTGTCACAGAAACCATCTCACTGTCCTAGCTGGGAAATCGGGGGTCACCTCACATCCTGCCACAGATTTCTCACGTGCCCCCAGCCATGTCCCTTTCCTTTCTTGCACCTCAGTTCCCAGGATGCAGCCCCACTGCTCACAACCAGCCACCCTCCCCATCTCTCCCAGGTGCTGCAGGACACTTATGGCCAGAGACCAGGACACAGCTACAGCCAAAGGGTCCTCCGAGTAGCCAAGATAATCAGATTGTGTCCCAGGAGTCAGTCAGAGGCAGCTTCAGGGTGCTGAATGATGGACTCTTTGGGTGATCTGCAGGACAGGTTTGATACCCCTCTGCACCACACAAGATTTGGGTCACTTTGAGTAGTTTTAAGGTGACCAGACAGGTATTTTTGGCATGGACTTGCCTAGAAAACCCTCACTGGAAGGAAGTTTGGGAGACTCCCATATCCCACCTGAAAGCCTGCAAACAGAAAGAGTAAACAATTGCACTGAACAAATCAAAGGGAGATGAACTCACATTGAGCCACATTTCCAGTAGCAATTCTGTTACTGGAAATGCTGAATTTAGTGTCTCCATCTCTCTTCCACAGCCTGGTGCTAAATCAGAGAATAAACCTGGAGGAGAGAAGGTTTATGATGCTTACCCTTGTGGGAAGCCAAGCTCTCATCGTCCATCTGGGGACGGCACCACAGAAGGATGAGCACAAAGGTCTCCATGTGCAGGAAAGGGTAGAGGAAAACAGCATTTTCCTTGAAAAAATTGCCATGTGTGAGAGAGACACATTTGGTGCAGTTCTTTCTTAAGCAGAGCAGTTCCATGCAGTTAGTGGATGAATGAATTTCTTCATGAAATGCAGCAAACCCCTTAGCATTGTTGTGGTGTTCGAGTAGGGTTGCCATTAAACCTCATTTTCTGCACAGCTATGACAAATAATGAGCCTCACTTTACAACATGAATTTGGGTATTTAGAAAGCAAAATTACTTCCCCCACCACAAACACGATGGTGTCAAAGTTGCTGGGCCCAAAATATTTCCTTACCTGTTTTTTTGGTTTGGTTTTGTCTTCGTATCTGCTTACAAAAATCTATGTAATTTCCTTGCAGTGTGTTCTTTCCCCAAAAGCAAAGCCTTCAGGGTATTTATTCCCCTCAAAATACAAATTATTCTGTTCCCCAGTAATTATCTGTTTTGCATACAGTTACACAGCTGAAGCAGAAGCAGCAAGATATGAATAAATATATAAATAATGGACACACCGAGGTGTAGTTTCTCATGTTTAACATAACACAAGGGAATACATTTTTATAGCAAGCCAGTAAATGTTGTAAACTGATGTTTTCAATTCCAGTGACTTAGAATTAACTTCTAACTGTGAGATCTAAACTAGCTGCAGTCTTTTATAATCTCACGCTTTAAAGGTATAATGTTTGGGGGTTTTTTTCATCTGCTGCTAAAGAAGAAATTCTATTTTACTAGGAGATGGTAAAGGTAAAGCACAGGGAAAAAATATACTTCAAACTGCTTAAATATGATTATTTTGGTTCCATGTGATTGCACTCAGTGATATAAAGAAGAGAGCCTCATTGGAATGAGAATGTGTCGGTGAGTAGAGAAAAACACACATTGATTGCCAATGCTTATGGAGCTTACAAAACAAAAAATGGAGAAATATATCCAAAACTGTAGGAAAAACACTTTTTGTTTTCCCATAAGCAGCAGCTCAAACATCTACTGAAAGATGTCCTGTGTTTTTTTTGTTGTTGGGGTTTTTTTGAGGCCCAAAGCAGTACCTTTAAAAGCAATTTTACACACACACACACACACACACACGCACAAAATCCCCTAATCCTCTTTGGAAGCACATGTTCCTCCAAGCCATGGCAAGAGGCTGCCACCTCCTAAAAGCTATCGCTGGCTCCAGCACAGCCCAGCATTTGCCTTGCATGGGCTTGGACCAGACCAAAGCTGGCCCCAGGATACCTTTAATGAGTATTTTTTTTATTTTATATCACTGACCTGCAGCTCTCCTGAACTGCCACAACACTTTTTTGACCTCTGCCACCCCACCTGCCTCTTCTATAGGGCTGGAGGCACCTCAAAGCTCCAAGGCCACCACTACTTGCACTGCTCTAAGAGGTAAAATAACTCCTGAGAGTCAACCACCTCTGAACCTGGGCTTGGAAATTCAAAGGCTGGAGCTCACCAGCTTGAGAAGTCTTCTTCAGGAATGAGGTTAGAGCTCTGAACTTGGAACTGAACCTGGAGCTTGGGTTTAGATCCAAGGTCTTGGGTTGGGCCCCATCTCTAGTGAAAAAAAAAAGATATAAAGAGATGAAAAGATAATTGTAGAAACTTAAAAGGCAATGCTGCATTCTTTTACAATTACAAATTAATCTATAAGCTATTCCAAACGATGCTGGTTTTATTAAAAGTGACTTAATAATCTAACCTTCCTTTCCTTTCTTTTCTTTTCTGGAATTCATCCTATATCTTAGTAATCAGACATCAAAATTACACAACACCACACTGGATACTCCTGACAATATAAACACAATTGTTTATCCAGAAGCATTATAGGTTCATGCAAAAATATGGCATTTAAAGCTTGTGGTCAGATCAAGAAACCACAAGGATAATTGTTTGTTTATCCAGCCAAGCATTACTCCACTGTGTAAGTTTATGGGGGTTTTGTATTTATTTATTTATTTCTGACCTGCTTTAAAAATTAAAGTTATGGAAGAAAAAACAGCTGAGTAAAGGCAAACCTCGTGCAGGAAGGGCCCTTTTTAATGTGAAAATCACGCCTCTGTCGTAGCTTGTGTTACCAGGTTTCATCCTTCCATGGAAGCCTTGTGATAACAGGGCCCTTTCTTTGCTGGAATTTCAACATATTTTTCCCTTTAGTTGGGGGCAGCTGGTTTCTTTCCTCTCAGAGGAGAGAGCTGAAGTATATTTATCACTCCAGCAGTGACTCAAAACAAACAGGAAATCTTCATCAGCAGGCTCCTGGGCAAGGCAGATACCAAGGTACTGGCAGAAAGGAAACAGAGGCTCTGGGCTGTGGGAGTCCGACACACAGAGTATTGCAGTGACAGCAGATAACTCAGCCAGAAAGCCACCAAATTATTTTTAAATTAAAAACTAAAAAGAACCAAAAAATAAGTAAAAAAATAAAGAGGAGATCCTGAGGTAACTGGGAGCATACATGGAATCCTGGGATGCAGCTGAGTTGGATGCCCAGCCCAGACATGTGGTGTGAACCTGGGAGCAGGAGGAAACCTGTGTGCTGGTTGGGCTGGAGAATCCCCTTTGATCTCATGGCTTGGGAAACTCACTCCTTTTGCCCCAGCAAGTCCTTCTTTTCAAGCAGAGGGTTCTGGTGGGGATGCTTGCCTTGCAACCAGCAGGGAGGCAGAAAACAAGAAAACACCACACATAAAATGCCCCCAAATCAGACACAGTTAATAATTTTAACTACTCCTATGATTCTTGATATTCATGGGTGGTATTTAGAAAGACCTCTGAAAACAGAGTAATAAATGGCCCAGCAGTGGATAGTTCCTCCTGCACTGATCAGAACCAGTCCTGACACAGGAACTGATCTGTTGGGTTTGGGGTTTTTTCCCTTTCTTCCCCTACCACTGTCATTAAACATTAAACTAAAATGCTTTAGTCTATCTTAACAACACAAGCACATCACAAGACCAATACTGCTCTGCTCCTTAGAGACCTCTCTGTCAAATGGCTGCAACTCTAGAAAGGATGTCGTGAGGCTCTAGGTCCACCACACCAAACACACAAGAGGTGCAGTTCATATCAAGCTCATGGGCTCAGCTGCTCCATCAGATTAAGGAAACAGTTACTGAAAATGGGGAAGGTTGGGAACAGTCACTATCTGCTTCTCCTGCTCTTCTACTTCTCCCCAGGCTCCTGCTGTTTACTGCTGCCAGAGACGGGGCATGATGATCCTTTGGTCTGACCTGCTGTGGGCTTATCTCCAGAGCTGGCAGGAAATGGTAAGCCTGGTGGTTAAAAGGAGACTTGTGCACCTTAAAAGATGGTATGACCTTCCCTTGCTCATGGGCAACCCTGAATAGCTGCAGTAGTGAGAGCCTACCGCAACAGGCAAGCTGCCTTGAACCAGATGTTCCCCTTGACCCTAGAGGGGCCTGGAAGGACATGTCCTACAGTGGCCTTTCAGGCTGGACTTGCTTTGAGCTTCCACTACCAGTCCGCCAACACAGCAGACGTCATGTCCTTATCGCCGAGCTGCACCCAGTGACACCTAACCTCAAGGTCTCACCACAGAAATCCAGCTCTCTATTAATAAAGATGACTGGCTTGGTTAGGAACCTAAGGTGCAAGAGGCTGATATAGGGAACACCAGACATCCACATCCTCCAAACAGTTGGAGCAGTAGGGTGCTCGGATACAAACACTGCCTAACTATGGGAACGTCAGCATGAAATCACCGTGGCCTGAGACATCCCAGACAGAAAAAGCATTAGCAGTGAAAGAACCAATTTAAAAGCATCATGCTTGCTCATCCACAATCTCCAGCAGACTGTCCTATGGAAAGCTTGCCAAGGTCTATGTCAGAGATGACTACCAAAACCTCTAGGTCAGGATAACTCTTTATTTTGGAAGCGTCTGGCAAAATGTATCACCACCATGTTGACTCATAGATGTATCAAGGCATAAAGTCAAGCTAGGTGGGTAATTCCAGAGAGTTCCCCTGGAGATCAGACTGTCCATATACTCTGAAGGAACAGTCTCTCAGCCAATGCCAAGGAAGGAAAACCTGGTGAAGGTCTCTAAACTGTGTAGTAGGTGAGAAGGTCAATTTAACAAGGAGAAAACACCAGGGTTGCAAACAAACAATATGTGGTGTGAGGGTGCTGGAGACACCCCACTGCTAGAGCTAGCCTGTTTCCAGCACAAGACCTTCTCATTTCAAGTGTGTAAGCTTTACTGGAACATTACTGACTGCACACCTGCCAGATTAGACAAATCTCCCATGCAGCCAGAAGTCCAGAGCATCAGGAGTTCAGAAAGGCCGCAGGGATTGGGATTCCCAGGCCATTCTCATCATTCTGTCTGGCCGAGCCATAGCCAGAGCTGGGATGGCTCTGCACAAACCATGCCAGCCCAACACTGCCAGCATGCAATGCCCATCCCTGCTGTTGGTGGGTGAGACACAGCTCAAGATCATCTTCTTCCTCCCAGAAGGGTTAGCTGTAAAGCTAGTAAGCACAAAGCTCTTGTGGCTGTAGAGTAGGGAACAGAAAGTGATTTCTTCCTGCCTTGGTTTGGAAATGGCCACTTGGTTTACCAGATGAATCCTTTGGCTACTAAATCATAAGCAACTTGAGTGGCACACTCCATTTAATATTTCACCCACTAAAGATCTAAAAGAGAGATAAATACAGAAAGCACCAGCACTGAGGATGGGATCTACAGTCACAAGAAGCAAGTGGCAGAGTTGAGAGCAGAGCAGAGACCTGTAACTCCTACTCAGTGCAATACCTACCTCCTTAGACCTCAGAAATGTTCCAGCACATGAACAAGCTCATGGCAGGCACTGACTTCTGTGCCTAAAGGTTTACTTTGGAAGTACATTAGAACAGTGTTTGGGCTGCTCTGGCTAGCTTGTACTAGTCTTGAGGTTGCCATCTGCAAGCCAAGGAAAGCTAGAGTGCAACATATTTCCACCACATGTCTTCCCATCCCTTTCCTTGCCTCTGGCACAGGCTTTACAACCAGGGCAGCGTGTGATGCTGGAAGGATGCTGAGCAGGGATTGCAACCTTCCACATGGCACCAGAGAAACCCAGCAAGGCAGAGACCCCTCTCCCAAAGTGAAAGAAAGGCACTGTGGTCTCAGCATTTGATCTTCAACCAGCAGCATTCAAAATATTGGATAGCACAGGCTTTTTGAAGCTGCTTTCCAAGAGATAGAGGATTATTGGCTTTGGTGATGAAGTGCACTAGTCAGGATTGGTGGACTAAAGGAGTTTTTTTTTTTCTTGGCATTGCTCTGTGCCATCTTGTTTGATTGCAGTATTTCTTCCTTTTAAATGTGTATTTTCCTTCTCCTAATCTTTGAACAACTTTGTGTTGAAAGCCAAAGGTCTCCACGTTACGCCGCAACATATTGCGCCGTGTCCAGGACTGAGATCCTGGGCATTTGCCCACATGTTTCCTTGTACCACAACAACAAACCCAAGATGCCATCCTGCCTACAGACCTGACAACTGGCCAGAAGAAGGGCTATTGCTTGGATGCCCTCAAAGCAAAGCAGCACACACACACATGATATCCCATGGGAGATGGTGCTCAAGCAGAGCACTCTGTTACATATGTAATTGATTTTTATCATGATTCATTTTCCAACCCAAAAAGACACACTTTCCAAGCTGATATTTACATGTGATATATATATAAATCCTAATTCTTAAGGAAGGTCAAAAAAACAGATTGGAAGAATCAAGGGGAATTTATGTGGAATCCAGAATCAGAGAGAAAAGGACGAAAGCAAAGTGGTGTGCATTCAACTGCTTAAGTCCTGCTCAACTCCATGATGACAAACAAACAAACAAAACCCGTGTCTCTTTTTCTCAGCTCAGTGATTACAGCAAACCCACAGTGCCAGCTTCAGACTGGCAAGGCAACTAGCACTGCTCACAAAAAACAAATTCAAAAGGATTTCTTTTTCTTTTTCTGGTATTGGTTGGTTTAATTAAAAGGGTCTTCCACACTCTCACCTATTCCCTTATCATCAGTCGAGGGATAATTCTGTTTCCACTGTTATTGTTTTGGTGTTTGTGAAACAGCAAAACTGAGGGGGGGGAAGGGGAGATATCATGGAAGTGTACTGCACATAAAGTGGAAAAATGAAATTGCTTTCTTTTAAAGTCACCAATTTAAATACATGTGCAAACAAAAATAAAAAGAAACTCAAGAAACCCATACTGCCACAGCAATTCTGACCTGCCTCAGAGCTCCCACCCAGGAAAGGTGTGCCTGATGTTGCTTAGGTGTCATCCAAACTTCCAAACGTCTTTCTTCCAAAAGAGGTGCCTGACACCCCTTTTTTTCTTCTAATTCAGCATTTTAACTGTTAGTAAGAAATAAAGGAGCATCAAAATCTCTAACAAATAAATATTAAAAATAATAAAGTGTTGTTTATTAGAAGAGAGAATATTCCTAGGATGCCTTAATGCCTGGACCCTAACCTGGCTTCCCTACTATTCTGGGCTCATCAGGCCATCAAAAATACTAACTTAGATTTAAGACATTAAGGAAAAGCTCTCCTGATTTAAACACGGAAAACTGTTATTCAGTTATTTCTTGAACAAATACACTTCAAACAATGTGAAGGAAATGGCACTTCCCATTTACATGAGTTTACCAACAACAATCATGATGAAAAGGACAAAGACTATTTCAGGTTTGTAAAGGCAGTCCCTTCTAACTTGCTGTCCCATGCAGCAGTGTATGTAGACCTTGTAGGATGTGAGCAAGTTAAGAAAGTTTTCAGAAACCTTCAGCAAGGACCACAGCCCATTGTATATTTAAATATTATAAATTATATTAGCATTATAAATTATCTTGTCCCAAAGTATCATTCATGAGGATGGAATGAATTAACCACTGCTTCACATCAGCCTTCCAGAAGACTCTCCCTCCACAAAGCTCACCTCTTGCAACACCTCAATTCACTCCTCCTTCCCTTGGACCAGCAAAGGTGGGGTTCGAGCTTAGTTATGCCACTGGAATTAAATAAAATCACTCCTTCAAAGCAACAGGTAAATTTTTAAGAGGAGCAAAGCCTGCACCAGAAAGGATAGCAGGCAATTTCTGCTCTGTGCTTAACCCATGCAAATCAAGAGCAAATGTAATGATGTCAGCAGCCCATCAGCAGAGTTTGGCAGGGGTAACAACAACCACAGGGAGATAAGATAAGGCTGTAGGCTTTAAAGGTTGGGAAAAAGAAAGTATCAGGATTACCAGAGCATTCATAGCCAAGCAAGGCTGTTCTCCCACCCTCTTCTAGGAAACAAAAACTGATCCTTTGCATTTCACCCCGAGGGAGGAAAATAATCATTAGCTTTACATTATAAAGATACATCGAGTAATTGTCTCTCTGAGATGCAGACATGCCTAAACCAAGTAACCATATGTGTGTACAGCTGCAGTTTTTTACCGTTGTGACACCACCCACCCTTACTCTTACCCTCTCTCATTAGGTCATGTCTAAAGCATAGCCCTCTGTGAACTGGGACCATGTTCTGCTCGGTTTGCACAGCTCCTATTTTTGCCACTATAAATAGAAGAAACAACTTGGATTGCCTGGTGTGTTCTCCTCCGAATTGCTTTGTAGGTTAAACAAAACCTTAACTCTTTCAGATAAAGGCAGGCAGAAGGTGTTTTTTTCCAAACATCCCAAGTGAAGGAGTGCATTTCCTGCTTCCCTCATTCAACCTACGGCATCAGACATCTGTAACTCTGTTTACATTCCAGCCCTTCACAACTTAATACCGCTGGAAGCATCAATAATATAGGGCACATTTCTGACTGTTCTTTAGATATTTTTTTATCTCCATGGGACTTCCTGGTTTGGGATTTTGTAGTTTACAGTTTCCCACTAATAGTAACTAGCTGCAGCATTTGGCCTTAAGAGTTTACATATTATTTAACTACATATTGGCAGCCTATTTTAATTACAGTAAAGAGCCCTGTAGACAACTAGTCTGTTTTTTTCCCCTCCAACTATATCTGTTGGTTTAATAAAGATATTACCACTGCCTATAAACTGGGCTGTGATTAAGATCTTAGATAGGCTAGTATTCAGTAACTTACTTGCCACTTTAAAAATCACCTCCTATCATAGATCTTCAAGTACTCAGATGTCCCTTGCCTTGATTAAAGCAGCAGGAGCTTTCTGTAGCATCCACACGCTTTATTTTGTGTTTGCACATTCCAGCACATCTAAACAAATTGCTCACCCTCCCCAAACTGAAGGTCATCTGCTCTCGTTCCCCAAAATGAAGGTCATCTGCTCTCATTCCTGAAACTGAAGGTCATTTGCCCTCGTTCTCCAAACTGAGGGTCATCTGCTCTTGTCGCTGTATTAAAGCCTGGTATTTAACTTAGGACAAGCTCCTCTTTTCTGCAGGATGCAGAGCACAGGCTTTCCTCTGCCCTACCTGCAGGGTCACCAACAGGTACATTCCTACAGGGAAATTCAACATTCATCATAATCCTACCACTGCACATCTATGTCCCTGGTGCCTCTCTGTCCTCATCTTCAGGTCCCATCTTCAGATTTCTCTTATGTTCTTCTTACATGTGTTCTCTAACTCCCATTTAGATAATTTCCCACAACTTACTTCTTTCATTTGAAGAGCAAAATTATTGGCCAGGGCTGGCACTATGTACACCTAAACCTGATTCAGTTCAGCCTTGCTGCTGTCTCACTGAGTCATATGTTTGATGCCAAGGTGAGATACTGACACTTCAGTTTTCTTGTTTTGCATGGCTGCTTTCTTCTGTTAGGTATCAAATTAGTACCTGAACATCACCTACCAAATCGACCATGCATATTCACGACTCTTCTAACATTTGCAAGTAACATTACTACAAAGGAAAGCTCGAGACAGCTTGATTAAGCAACTTGCCCAAGGTCATACAGGAAGTTGTAGAAGAGTTGAAAACAAAAGCCAGATCTTCTCAGCTCCTGTCCAACCCTCTCTGGAATGAAAAGGCCAAACTGCTCTGTGGAAATATTAGCAGAGTCATAGATCTCATCGTATAAATTTCATAATGAATTCACGACTTAGCAAAGAAAATACACAGAGCTTCCAGCACTGCTTTCCAAGGAAAAATTTGCAAGCTCTCCATGGCAGCTGGGAAGCATTTCCTAAGCTCCAAGCAGTGCCGGCCACAGCTCCTCCTCTCAGACAGAAAGAGGAAAACAGGGAATAGCAACACCCTGCAAGCATCAGGCCATTTAATGTGAATGAGCTCTGCCATCCTTTTTCTAGCCATTTTCCTCCTCTTCAAAAAGCTGAAGACACGCATTTATTGGAGAAGCTGCTGAAGTCACTCAAGAGAGAGTATGAAGTCATTCAGGATAGCAAAAGGAGCATCCAAAATGTAACAAAGGCAGTATTTACTTCTGTCCTTCTGCCTGTCTGTGTGGCTGTTGGTGATACCCACAGGAATAAACAATAGCCTTGGCCCCTTGGCCACAAACTCTTCGCTGCAGAGGCCCAATTAAGTCCTTGAAAGTCTAAACACAGGCACAGAAATCCACTAATGCGGACAGGCCTGCACAATAGGGTCACATCCTGGCTCTCATCTGCTCCTGCTGAGCACCACCTTGCTGGGAGAAGAGCTCCTCATCACAGAATAATTAAGGTTGGAAGAGACCTCTGAGATCAACTCCAACCATCAACTTATCACCACCTTGCCACTAAACCATGTCCCATCTATACATTTTTAAGGCTCTTCTCATGCAAAGGTTCCCTTCCACCTCAAAGCCCAACCCAAACACACACATTTCCACCCATGTTGGGGAGGATTTCTGGCTCCTTGCGTCATCAAGTTAGTACTAAGTGACACAAGTTGTGTGATCTCAGGCTCGCTACCACCCAACAAGCACATGTGTGTGCATGTGCAGACAAAAAGTCGGTGGAGGGCGATCCCCCTCCCCAAATATCCATCAGCTTCAAGCCTTCCTTACATAAACACTTCAAACAGTCTCAATAGCAATGCCAAGAGCAGATAGAGGCTTCGACATTGTCTCGGTACACAGGATGCCGGCTTGACATCATTTAGCGGAGACAATGCTCGCCCTCTTTCTTTTGGAACCACGTAAAAAACTTGGCCGAATATAAAACGACTTCAAAGACACATTTCTGTGCCAGCCAGGATGCATCAAAGTTGGGAAAGGAACGACCCGATTCACCTGATCCGGGGAGCTGATAGAGAAGTGCAGGGAAGCGGCTTTTATCGATGTACCTTCCCAGCACTTCCTTCCTGCCCCTGATGCTATTTAAACCCTTTGCTCCTACCTCCAGCCAGACCTGCTGTCCTCTGCTCTAAGGAGGAGAAAGGAAAAAGCAAAGGGAAGCCCTAAAAAAAGGCGTCCCTGCAAATTTCTCTGCAGTTAACCGGGCAGTCATATCCTTCTGCTTTCCCCTGAAAAATCAAGCATCACCTTATCGTTTCCTCACCAAGATTAACTCCTGCTTCCTGAAGAGTATTTCTGAGGTAGAAAGCAAAGGTGGTGAAAAAAAAAAAAGTATTATAATGGGATGGGGGGGTTGGAGGCTGAAAAGCCCAATCTGTCAAGCTGCGTTTTAGAAGAAAGGAAAACTGAAAAGTGAACGTATTTAACATGAGCTATTTCCTGCACTCAGGAGGGAAGAAAGCATGCTACTAACTGTGTGCATGAGGAGATCTGCACTAGTGTTATCTCTGACCTGCAGCTTAGCCCTTGTGTCTCAGCTGCCAAAAAGCTCCTATTCAACGTTATGCTGAGTTCATCAATGCTCCACGTGTCAGGATCCTAACAGGAAAAAGCAGGACAGACAGTCACTCTATTCAACTGCCTGGGGACCCCATGACAACTCAAATCCCCTTGCAGACTGTCCATATCAACCTACGGCAGGTCAGAGCGCATAACCCCTCCAGAACCACAAGCCCAGGCCCACACCCTTTTCCCCTTGTCAACATTGTCACTTTCAAACAGCCCATCTAGCCTTATCACCAAACCTGGAGTGAGTATGACAATTAAGATGGATTGCAAAGCCTGCTCGTGCTTTACAATTAACAATAACTTGGCAGCGTGTCCCACGCAACTGTTGGGTGGTATGGCAAGAACTTTATCCCTGCTTAGTATTGCATTAGCATATTTAGTAGGCTGCAAGACATAATTCCTCAGATATGAACATATTTTTGTCTTTTCAAAAAATCTGCAATTAAGCCATAATGTGCAGGCAATGTGCAGCCAGCAGCAAACTTTGTTATTAGGGGGACTGTGCTAAAATGGCCCTTTTTGACCTTATGTCAATTATCTATTTAATAAGGAATCTATTCAATTTAAAAAAAAAAACAAAAACAAAATGGCTTAGCACAGTCTTTGCTAGGAAGAAACGATATTCCACAAACTACTGCTGATATTGGTTCAGCCCTGTGTTCGCTCTGTGCTTAAGTGGGTTTGGGGGGCAGGTTGTTTAAAAGCAGGGGTTGGGGCATTTTGTGAAGTGGAGGGGTTTTATTTATTTTTTGGCCAAAACAGGCACATGTTTCTCTTCTGCTACACATTTCAAAACTTTATGCTGAAATAATTGTCAGTGTAAAAGAAAAACCCCAGTTAGCATCACCTCCTCTGTATATTGTGTATCTCTTTGTATTTTCTCCAGGACCCCCCTGTTTACAGGTAAATTATTGTCTATAGGGGTTTTTTTCTTCAGGACTCTCCCGTTTACAGGTAAATTAACAGCCTTTGTAGTAATCAAACACGTATGAGGAGCAATTATTTAGCATGGCCTGACTTGACTGATTTCCTACACTCCTCTCAAGAAACTCTCAACCCTCCCTCCCCCAAGCCTTTTAAGTCTGTTTACGGTAGACATTTATCTAGCAAATCTGATCAGGTGGGGAGGGGAGGCAAAGAGCTTCCCTCGATAACCCGGACATTGTCTCCCTTGACATCTGTGTTGCTGGTGGACAGGATATCCTGCCAAATGCAAGAAGACAACTGCCGTGACCCACCTTGGACGAGAGGCACCGCTCGCTTGATGCGAGCACAGCGGGAGCGGGTGCTGCCTCCTCTCCTCACCCCGGAGCCGCATCCCTGGCACACACAAAGGGAGTCCTGGCAAAAGGAAGGGGAGGCTATAAAAACACAACAACAACAAAAATATTTTTAAAAATAATAAATAAAAGGCAGTTGAGGTGAGTGGCACACATTCAATAAGGAAAAGCAGATGAGAGCAACAAATGCCGTTTAGCAGACAAAGTCTTTCTTCACGAAACGGGCAGAGGAACGGATTAAACCACCTGGCAATCTTGGCAAGAAAAAAAGAACAACTCAGGCAGTGACAAACCCAAACAGGTGGAACAGGTATAAAACTTTTGCTTCCCAATAATACCCCTCTCTTCCCTGGAATGCTCGGACAGGTGCAGAAGTTCAAGTTACAGCGTGGAAGTGGCAAATAAATACACAGCATTAGTGTCTGACGTGCTCGCCGAGCAAGCAGGGATGTTAATAACTGGCAAGGTACACTAATCTCTGATTGCAACATTTGGTTTACCTTAATCTGGAGGGACAGCTGTATTAAAGAGGGAATTATACTAATCAGTTCAAGGCCCTTGCATATAAAACTTCCCATTAGGCTTAAAGTACAACAGCTTACGCTCATTCTCTAGGAGCCTTACATCTGGTTCTGAATAAGGCTGTCTCTCATTTGCAAGGTACAAACCGAAAACAAGGGAGGGGGGAGCTGACAGTTGCTGGAGGATGGTTGATAGAAGAACAAGCTCCTAATTCTTTGAAATTTTTCACAGCACAAAAACTGGCTGTAAGGCATCTTAATACTAAAAAAACAGGCATGTGTTATCAACCCTAGGCCATTTTTTCCTGTTACCGGAGGTGACCAACATAAAATAAAATTGATGATGTCAGTCAAAAACAGCTAAGCACAAAGCTTGGCTTTGTTATCTTAAGTCAGAAGGTATGATAGGCCATGCCATATGGCTCTAATCCTCCTATATCTTCCATCACCTAACAGGCAACCTTCATGTAGCATGACCTTATTTGGCTGGTCTCAGGTTAGGGCTGCCCAAAGGGGATTTTTCTGTTTCTGCTATATCCAAAGGTTTATGTTGATTTTTTCTTTTCTTTTTTTTTTTTCTTTTTTTTCTTTTTTTTTTTTTTGAGCCCTGCAAACTATAAATCCGACTGATTACTCTGCACTCTTTTGCTTGACTGAGCCTTTACAATCAGACATCCCCGTTAACAATAAGCTCCTAATGAATCAAACATCTATGGCATTAGTTTCACCTAGCTGCCTCTTTCCCATGCACTGCAGCTCTTTGTCAGACCTGGCTTGATGAGAAAAGCTAGTGACACTTGGTGCACCTATTGATAAACAATTCAGTAATGAGGGGCATAACAAAAATTACCTAAAACAACCTGATTAAAAATGACAGGCAAAGGGTGCTACAGAGCTTTGCAGTTAAGGTAACTCTCGTATGTTGATAGGGATGGGAAAAATAATTAGATGCAACACAATTTGCTTTAAAATTACAAGTTTGCACACACATTTTGTCTCTTTTTTTTTTTTTTTTTGATTAGGAGTTTGGTGGGTGTTCAAAGGAAAATGGTCCATCATCATACTTTATAAGAGATTCATCTTTTTTTGGCCAATTTGCAACTCAAACATCTTTTTCCCTCTCCTTTTATGAAGGAGAATTAAAGCTACATTAATAACAAAATGCATTGCTATTTCTAATCCAACTTTCTATCTATAGCAAATTCCTATATCATAACTCAGCATTTTACTTCCTTTGTTTAAATATTGGTTTTGCTGCTTATAAGCACATGTGGGCTGTAAACAAAGGATAAATAAGCTGTGAAAATAAAAGCAGACTCCAAGGAATAAATAAGAACAAAATGGAAAAGACTGCANCTGCAACTCTGAGGCAAACTTTGAAATGGAAGTGTGGAAGCAGAAGAGCATTTGATTCCAAATCAGCAACGTGTGGGTTTGCATTTGTGTAGCAGCATGTTGGGAGGGTTTCAATCAGTGCACAGATGCACTTGAAAAATCAAATATGGACACGGGGAATGTTTTTGGATATAGCAAATGAGGACTGATGACATGTTTACACTTTGCACATGGATCCAGTACAAAACCATACCCTGCAAAGAAACAATAACCACCATTTGCTGCTTTTCAGGGCTGTAATAAAATGGTGGCAAAGGAAGAGACTACAAGTGAGTGTCCATTCCCACCTGGGAGGGGGCTGCACCATTTCCCTGCTGATGAGCTTATTTTGCTCCTTGCTCGCTTGAGAAAGGGACTTTTCACCAATAGTGAAAGAAAAAAAGAGACAAGGTGGTTTGAAAAACAGCAGCACGAGAGGAAAAGGAGAGAAAAAGCAAGTTTCAATCATCATTAATGTCTATCTTTGTTGTCAAAATATTTTCTTTACAGAAGAATTAAAATTAGAGCTGGAGTGTCACTGGAATGGAATAGGGAATAAATGGAAGTAAATGCACTTTCATCAACTCCAATGGGAAAACTGCAGTTTTGACATTATTTCAGTATCTGGCTCTATACAGCCTTAAAGGAGAAATTCCTGGCTTATAAATAATATATCCCAAGTTAAGGTAAGCTGTTACTTAAAGTTTATTGAGATGGCAAAACTTGTTTTTAAAAAAGGCAACAGTAGTTGCAGGCAATTGCATCTGACCAGACTACAACACATCCCTCTGGAAGGCAGCTCCAATTCACAGGATGAAGTAATCTTTTGTGAATGGTTTCCAAACTGTGATGCACATTTTACATTTTCAAGGAAGAGGCAAAAGTTAGCTATCTATGATGAGAGGGGGGAAAAAAAAACATCTGTTCTACACTTTCTGCTAATCTAACATTAGAGAAATGCACATGAACTAATAGCCCAAGTTTTAAACTTTTATGAAGAGTTCATTTCAAACTTTTAAGAGGGTATCACTGTGGTTCAAATAGTCCTTCAGACATTTGACTTCTGCTACTGATTATTAATAATAATCATCCCATTTTTCCCTAACACTTTTCAGCATGAATTCAGAATGTCAAAGCTAATTTTCTCATCAGCCTCAGACTTACTTGAAGTGCAGCAAACTTGAGACTTCAGTTCTCTTCTCACACACTTCGGGTTTACAACACCAAGTTAGCATCAAGCTTCCATGACTGTACATGGGGTCAGCATCCAGCTGACCCAGGGCCACACAGAGAGCTGGCAGCTGGATTTTTACTGACATTACCTGAATCTGAGGTTTTCTTGGGCCTGTTTCTGACACATGTCCAGCCAGAAGCCCATGTTTTTGTCTTGGTGACTCTGGAGCCTGCTTGGCATTGTGGATCAAATTCAGATGAAATTACCTAAACAAATTCAAGGTATGGAGATATTTTAAGTGTGTATTTAGTAAGATAAAAAGCTCAAATCATTAGCTTGCAACAATTTTCTCTTTGCAGGTTGCTAGATTAAGATCCAAATCACATTTACACTGGGGCCACTTTGCACTGTTCTGTGCTGTCTGATGCCCTGAAATGATCCTAAAGAGCTTGGAGCTCAGGTGCAGGTCCCTCCTCCATGTAGAGCATTGCCACCTGCTTGAGTGGAGTTAAACTTATACAAAACCAGGGACTTTGGCTCAAAAAGTACATTTTTTCCTGATTTTTTTTTTTTTTTTACAAAGTCTGTCTTCTGCTTTACTTCCAATTCCATGTTCTGATCTGTTAACTATGTATAAAACAAAGCCAAAGTGCTGGTCAAGGGAAATTTTTTTTTCTCTAGTCATGATTAGGGCCATAATTACTACAAGTACTGTGAGAGTTACAAGAATACTTTTCTTGGTAAATGGCTCTCTCATGCAGACCAGCCTGGGGAAAATTGATCCTCAGAAATCACCTACTTAACTTGCAGGTGAGTAGGGAAGCAGCCCCACACCTTTTGCAGTTACACATTAACTTACCTTCAATGATCTGTGAACACAGGTACAGGATAGCTGTCACAGTTCTTCAGTCCTGTTCTTCAAAATCCTCTCTTTTAGACTTCTCCTTTAGCTAAGGACTGAGCATAAAGGCAAAGTGAGTGATGTGATGTTCCAACAAGTGATGCTTCCTTGCATTACAAGGCATTGATAGTTTAAGCTCCATGAACATGTGGGTCATGGCTTCCTCCTTATTTAGTATCAACCCTCTGCCATGTTATTTGGTCCAGTGTTTGTACACCCAACAGTAAAAGGAAGAACATATTAAACTTAACTGGTTAAACAATTCCTTATCTCTCTCTACAACTACCTGAAGAGAGGTTGGAGTGAGATGGGTCTTCTCCCAGGCTACCCATGAGAGGGCAAGGAGAAAAGGCCTCAAGTTGCACCAAAGGAAGGTTTAGACCAGATATTAGGAAAAATTTCTTCACTGGAAGAGTTGTTAGAAGTTGATACAGGCTGCTCAGGGAGGTGGTGGAGTCACAGTCCTTGGAAGTGCTTAAAAAGCATCTAGATGTAGTACTTAGGGACTTAGTTTAGTCTTAGGGGTATGCTTTTAGATGACGGTGAGAGGTTGAGGGTTGGACTTGATGATCTTAGAGGTCTCTTCCAACCTTGATAATTCTGTGACTCTGTGAAACATCCAGATATGTATGCCCCATAATAAAGGTTAACAGATTATTCTTGTGGAACTCCATCAGGCTGACACAGTCAAAGTAACTATATTTAGATAAGCAAACTGGAATGCTGAATTGTTCCTGTGATTTTCCTCTGTAGTACAGAACAAGGCATTTCCATTTATATCTCAGATAAGAAAGCAAAGTGTCATTTCCTTTTGATAGCCAACAATAAAAATAGTTATGCTTTTATTTACCATCTCTTCTTCTACTCAGGGAAAAGAACAGATAGTCCAATTGCTATAAAATGGTCATGATTTTCAACTGATAGAAATCAGTGTAGTGTCACAGATGTCACCTAAGGTAGACTGAGTGGAAGGAAGCACAGATTACTCTTCCAGTCACTCTCAGAGCCAGCATCAACTGCATGGAGTGAGGCTTGAGGTGGTGGATACCAGCACTACTTCAAATCATGATATGAGAACATTCAGGTTGTGGTAACACAGAATAACATGTAGAGTAACACCATCACCTTCACTCATGCAGCTTTTGAACAAGATGCCTCTCTGCTCAGTGCAATACAGCAGCTGTCATCTCATCCTTCTTTGGATGAGTAGGATGAGAAGGTTCCTTCTTCCTTCTTTGCTACCTCTTCTGTACCTGGTACACTAGGAAAACAGACCACATGGATGAGAAAGAGACAAAACCTCATGCTCTGGGCTGAGGAGGTATTAAAATCTTCATGGCATACCTTGATGGCACCAAGCACAACTCAGATGACTTATCACTTCACCAGAATTAAATGTTTTCTCTCTCTAATGTTCTGCACCTAAAAGCCACTGTACACTGCAGTTGAACACTGCAATTTAATATTCATGTAGTCAACATTGCTAACTATTAAAACCTGAATGATATAAATAATAAATTAATATGTATGTGCAGATCTCTATTTTGCCCAATATTTCTCACACCTTTTTTATTAAAGCCTCAGGATTCTGAAGGCAAATACAAATAATTCTTCCCCTTTCAGCTTCCTGAATCATAATGTACTTGGTGGTAAGGTCTATCCTTACAATTGCAGAGCCTCCAAGGACTCTGCTGGGCTAGGACATGCATGACCATGGCACAGGACTTCAGTCTTAGAAATCTATTTGATAGTAGAGCCAACTTAGTGAACTTAACTGTAAAGAAAATCTCATGTCAGAAAGTAAACTCTTATCACAACTCAGCTTCAGCTGGGGTTTGCCTTCAAGAAGCAAAACTTGGAGCTACCTGCTCAGTGGACAGCAATGAGCTCAGCTCTGTTTGTCTGAACAGAACAAACTCCATTTACATCAGGAGTAAGTATGGCCCCAGCTCTACACTTCAGGAGGGAATCTTGAAAAGAACAACCTGCACCTGGACAGTCTTAGCCTTTCTTTGAAAACTTCATTGGAATAGATTTCTATGAGCATGGTTTTAATCCAAACTCTACAGCAAAGCAAACCTTGAAATACAAAGGAGACAAGGCCAGTAAAGGTTCAATTCTCAGGTTGAGTTTTAAAATTACAGTAAAACCTGATCAATATTATGTCTAGACTCTGGGTGAGCCAGGAGATGCAGAGCAACACCTGGTAAACTTTCAAACTCACTTAAGATGAGACTTCTGTGGTCCTCTAGAGCCATCTTACTATCAGAAATACATTCCAAGGGTATTCCTACCCTATCTGATAGTTGTCAGATAAAAATACTTGTTGTGGAGTTCCAGCTGCCCCATAGTCAATGGTGGAGCTATACTTAATTTTTACCCCTTAAAGACCTGTCTAATTAAATAAAAAGACCAATTAGTAAAGACTACAAATTGATGTAACTCTAAGCCATACATTCAGTATGTTCTCCATCACCACAGAGACCAGATGACTTACTCATAATGTGGGTCTCTAGTCCAGCACTAAATCAAACATCCAATGTTAAGAAACACCACAACTTTGAAAGATTCCCCTGAAAACCAGGCATGAAAAAGTTAAGTGCCTTTCCCCAAGGCAATATCTTATTTAGATCAGGAGGTTATTTTCCTTTTCTACTCTGGAAAAATATTTTGCTATTCACTCAGTGTTATCCTAACAGAAGAAAATAGGGAAAGTTCTGATGCATCCTAACAGACCTCTGAAATTCTCATTCTAATTAACAAGGAGTCATTTGTAGTTGTCCAACATCATATTATTAATTCACAAAGCAATAAAGGGATATATTTCAGACTGAATGAGAAGATAGGTACTGAATGGGGTCATAGTATTTCCCTACACATAATTTGTCACCACCTTTAACTCTTTCAAACCTCCAGAAGTCAAGTTGTACAGTTCCTTGCCCTGAATATCATTTCTCACACCTAAAAAGCAGTTACACAGGTATGATTTATTCTCATGAACTTAAAACCTAAATTAGATCTCAATCTGTGTAACCCAGGGTTATATTTTTACTATGAATATATAGAATTTTCTCTCTTTTCTTTTTTTTTGAGCAAGAAAGGCAAATCGAGAGACTTTGCAAGGTGCTTTGGTGCTTTCTGGCACTATGATCAATACATAGATTAATTAGAAAATTATATTTAATAATGGGAAGAGTACATTTGCTAATTCATTATAAAAGCACCCCTCAGTTAAAAACTTAATCAACTTTACATTCCAAAAGTCTTCTTTAAGACTTTTTTAACCTACACCCCAACAATAAAGATTTCTTTTTAAATGCACTACCACTGAGTAAAACTTTCTTCTTCCTGCACATTTCAAAAAAATTTATTCTGATGTCTAGGGAAACCCAAAATCAATCATTCATTCATCCATTACCTTTCCAGCAAGAGAACATGCAGTTACTAGAAGGTTACACAATTAGTGCTCTGAGAGTCTTTGGAATGCAAACCTGTAAGAGAAAAGTAAAAACAAATCAAAGTTAATGGTGACTGGCTGGAACCAAATGCTTAAATCAATATGATGGCTCATCTGCTCATCATTTAGCCATTACCTGGGAGATGAGGACCTCCTGCTATGCCTGATTTATTTTATTTTTAATACAGATTTACCATTGCCTCAGTCTCTCCAGATAGAGAGGAAGCCAAGGTCTTTCCAGACCAGTCTTGTCATACTATTTACTCTTCATATCTTTATTTTTTCTTATTTATTTGTTCTTTACATGGAATTTATTTATTTGTTCTTTACATGGAATGCAGAGAGAAACACACACAAACCTTGGGAAGTTCAAAATGTTTAGTGCAACTGCAAGACAGGGCAAAAGCCACCATCTCACATTTATAACATCCTGGAGACAATTACAACATACTAATTCCCCCAAGGAAGAAAATCCAGGTATTAGAAGATTTTCTTTGACTTAAACCTTAAAATTTAGAAATATTTGTAAGTATTTCTTCACCACATACAGAAGCCAGATTAAAACATGTTTCTAGCACAAGTTTAGAGATAGAAACCACATGGTTTGGTGTTGAACATACAGAAAGCTTAAGGATGTAAGGCACATAAGCAAGGAAAGGGTATCTTTGTGACCCTGTGGACACACAGAGCCTGATCCTTAACCTACTAGCACCAACAGAAATCCCAAATGTGTTCAAGACAGTGGTGTTTGACAAGGGTCTGCTACCAGGATCAGAGCTCCTTTTTACTGAAAGCCACAAAACTTCCCCAGAAACATAGCCCCTTAATAAGTATTTTAGGTAATGCACATCTGGGCAGCAAAGGCAACTTGGTTGTAATCACCAGAAAGCAAAGTGTTTAATTCTGCTTCCCAAACTGGAACACATGACCATTTCTTCTTTTGGGGGAGAGGAGAGTAAAATGGGAGCCAATGTTATCTCTGGGAAAAAAGCCTATGTTGTAACCTCAAAATAAAGACATTTATTTGCATATACAAACACTGAAGCTTCATATATATATATATATATATATATATATATATATATCCACTAATAGCCTTTCCTTAAACTGGTAGGGATATCACATATGCTACAGCTCACACCAAGCAGAATAATGAGGGAGGTGTTGGGGTTTGATATTTTTATAACTTTGTATAGCTCTACAGTCAAAGCAACTCCAGGTTCATCAGATCTATGACAAAAAAAAAAGGGGAAAAAAAAGGCTTTAACACAAACAAGTTTATTTAATCCTCAGCTGTCTTTAACTCTCAACCCTGTGTATGTCGAGTCAGTAGCAGAGCCTAATCACACTGCACTTACAGAAAGGCAAACTGAACTGAACAGCTACTGTCACCTCCCTCTCACTTTTCCTTTCCCAGCAGGTTAAACGTGGAAAAAAAAAAACCCAACATTACAAAACCAAAATCTACGGGGAGTGTGTCTAAACTGAAGTGTAAATAGGTATGGAAAAACCTGTGAGAAAACTGTTATGGAAGGTGCCTAAATGGCAAAGTGCAAAGGGTGACAAGAGGAAAATTGTGATGGCATACAAAAGGCAAGAGAATAAAAAAAGATGTGATACAATAGATAGCTGCCGTGAGCCTATCCACTGCCTGGTAGCTCCTGGTGCACCCACCTCCCCCTCAATACCTTCATTTTTTACTTTTTTTGTTGTTATGATAAAGGACATTCATGATCAGTAACAATGTTATAATGATAGTAAATGCAGAATTGAAGGTATATAAAACCTTCAGCCAACATTAGAAAGCCACCAAGGGGGAGTTACCTTGTACGAGGTTCTATTTAGTGATGGCTCCACTCTTTCACTCCCTGACTGCAAATCAGCATTTTTAGTGGACAATAGGCTCAGCAGTGGCCTTATGATTGCCTCTTTTCAAATGGAAATGGCTATCCTAACTCCTCTGCCAGGTTTTTCTTACTAGAGCACAAATTGCAGTTTACAAGGCTCTAAGGGGAGGGAAAAAAAAAAAAAAATCTTAGCTGAATATCTTTTTTTTATTCGACAAACTGACATGTAAATTACCCTTTAAGTGCTCCACTCTAGGGCTCTGATCATCTCCTAATTGTCACAGTCAATTGTAGCCAACAGTCTCTTCAATCCCAAGCGCTTTGACAACAAGCATAAGGATCAAAGCAGAATCAGCTCCCTTCAATATCCTTCTGTTTAGGATGCTACAAAAAGCCTGAAAAAGAAAGGTGTAAGGGCATTAGTGGAGAAGGAACTGAGAGTAGAAAGTACTATAGCAGTCATTTTCTTCTTCACTAATATTATATATCCTCATAGCCTCTGTTAGCCCATGTTCAGCATGAATACATAAACATCCCAGAGAGTAAATAGGGTTTAACATGACTGGGATAGATTACTACTTAAAACATAAATGCATAATGCATTTCTGCTGCCTCCTGCATGTCTCCCCCCTCCAGCCTTCCTCCTCCAACTTTACCCTTCACTCTTGGAAGAAATATAACAGCAATTATCTTGTAAGTAAATTTGGTTTGTTGGTTTTGGGGTTTTTTGGGGTTTCCCCCCCCCCCAAAAGCAGTCCTACAGGATGAAATGGACTGCAAAACCAGCTTACCCCCAATGGAAACCCATCCCAAGTTGTATTCATGGGGTTGTTAGGATTTAGACAAGAAGCAGGTAATTTGTGCTGCTCTTCTTTGGCTTTCTCAAGTGCCTATAACCCAAGGTCAGGCAGAGGCTGGAGGAAAACCTTCTCACTCAGTTGAAGGCCAACTTTAAGAACAACCAGTTTCAGCCACACCCAGAATGACTGGGAAAAAAATATCAGGAGAAATACTGCAGTCCTCAAAGTCTGCCCAGGGGAAAACAAATAAATAAATAGTTAAATAGATAGATAAAATGTAAAACAAAAATATTATTTGCTGTAACTACAAAAGAAGATTCACCTTTTATTGCATTCCAGACCACTTTAGATCAGCATCACACTACATGGCTTAAATTGTGCTACCAGCTTGCTGTGCTTGATGACACCAACTTGCTCGCTCTGCAACATGCTTTCATACCCTCAGCATCTGGCAGACACCCCAAAGTAAGCCTTGTTGAAGTCATGTTTCTAGGGAATAGGAGGAAGGTGGAGCTATTCTGAGTCACAGTTCTACTTCAAAACGTGTATGGATCCACAAACGTAGCAGCAGCTCCCACAGAGGCTGCAGGGGAGGAATAGCACAGCTCCTGCAGAAGAAGTGCTGCTGAAGTGGGAGAAAGCCTGCAGGATACCAAGGAAGCAAACTGGGGAGGTGCCAAGCTCTAGAGTAACTCAAAATGATCTTCAAATGGCTAACCAGGCTCTGCTATTGGATTCTTTTGGACTCTATGGTGATCTTGCTGCCATACAGAATGGAAGCGAAAGACTTTAGCTATTTTCCTGGAGTTCTCTCTCCAGCAAAAGATACTTGAATGTCTGCAGTCCGAAAACAATGAGAATCTGGAGGTGAATTTGCTCCTTCAGAAGGAATTCATTTAGTTCTTACAGCTATTCTTAAGAAACTGCCACTTGACATTTCTTAGAGATGATGCACTTCAACCATAACTCACATAAGAGCTATAGGAATGGTTAGATGAGACAGTAGAGATGTTTAACAAACTGCTGCCCCCCTCCTACACATCTCACTTTCCTTGCACAAATTCTGGGTCTCTGGATACAAGAACAACCAACCCAGATCCACAGACCAGCAGAAAACCTGTCATTTCTGTTATGGGAACCCAAGGTAAGGCTTTGAGGTAGTTGTTCCTAAACCAACACCTATATCACACTCCCCAGGGAAGAATAAAAGGTTTAAGCTCACAGAATCCCAGAATGGTAGGGTGTGGAAGGGACCTCTGGGATCATCTAGTTTGACCCTCCTGCTAAAACAGGGACACCTACAGCAGGTTGCCCAGGTGGGTTTTGATGCAAAAACTAATCCTATTTTTACATAGAGAAGCCTCAGAGCTGATAGGGAAGGCAGCATAGATACAACCAAACTTCCTACAGAGTTTCCTCTGCACCCACCTACTACTGCTGCACCCAGTCATGCTCCAAACCCCTGGCATCACCTTGCCCACACAGATGAGCACTATTGAGTTAGAGATGCTAAATGCAGATAATATATTAGGTATAAAGGATGGTGAAAAAAGTCCTTTCAAGAGTGAAGAGGAACAAAAAGTCAGAATTTCTCATGGGAAAGATATGCCAAAAAGTGTTGACTGGGAAACATCAAAAGTGCTGGTTTGAGTGATGTGGAAATAATAGAGAAGGTTAATCTAATATATCATTTAAAATAAATTCCAACCCAAAATTACAAAATTGAAGAGAAACATTTGTCTTGTCAAGCTGTTTTATTTCCATGTTATCAAAGGGAAATATTTTAACTCTTTGTGATTAACAATTTCACTGAAAAAAAAAAAAGGGCATATTTGAAAGAAAATGTTCCAGCTTAGTGAAACATGCTTTCCTTGCCAGCAAATTTACCAAAAAATTGCAGTTTTATATAAAGATCAATATCTTCTCCAGACAGCTAAATTCTGAGGTGGCTTCAATTAAAATGTATCAAATATTTTCCTTGATGCTCCTCTATAGAAGGTAAATCACATTATTTTCTAGGAAGATTATTCCAAGACACCAGGACACCTTCCAGATGAAACCTTCCCAACATTAACAAATTACTCTGTGGCTATTTAGCTCACTAGAATAAATTTGGTATCCAAAACTATTTTGACCTCCTCATTCACCCAACAAGAGTGCAGCAAGCCAAGAAAAACCTTCAAGATCACCTAGAATGTAATGACCATTTTCTTTTAAACTGTGTTTCCTTAAACAACAGAAGCATTTCCAAAGAACAGGACCTCAGCTAACACAACCTGCACTATTTTCTCACCTTACTTGAAAACACATCCAGATACTTATTACATAAAACTGTTGGTTCCCAGCTTGGTCTGTAGAGTTGCTGCTGACAGTCTGCAGAGAGACAAGTAGCAAAGTAGTCCTGGATATTTTCCTTGTTTCCAGCTGTTAAATAATTAAAGGAAAAAAAAAAAGGTTAAAATAATATTCTTTTCCTAACAGAACTTTTCCATGGAGATAATTGTTGCAGTGTTTGCAAACTACAGACTTCATGACCAGAAAGGAGTATATGGTCCACATGACCACGAATGGGAGGAGATAAGCTCAATGAGACAATTTTCCTTTAAAATAAAACATATTCTGGAAAGAAAATAAAATAGATAGATAAAACTCCTCTGCCCTATCAGAGAATGTGTTCTTTATTCAACACAAAGAACCCAAAGCACTAGAGACCGTTAGATGGGCTAAGCCATTTGTTGCGCATGACCATTTCATGATACTTCAGAGCTATGATTTATTACAGGCAATTGAATGATTGCCTTGCACAGTTGTAACAAGGAAGAAGATGCCATAATGTTGCTTGTGTGCTGGGCTAGCAGGCAAGAAAGTGGCTCCT
The DNA here is from genome assembly GCA_013399015.1 of Galbula dea. NCBI lineage: Eukaryota > Metazoa > Chordata > Aves > Piciformes > Galbulidae > Galbula > Galbula dea. Next base: position 849,956 of record VWZX01010081.1, read on the forward strand.
CTAGCTGTCTCCCACACAGAGCAGCAAGTCATGAGGCTGCCCAGGAGCATAGGGGCTTCTCTGGAAGTGTAATCCCCAAAAGAGAGCATGAAATGTTGATCAGAAGTGTAAAATCATAGAATGGTTTGGGTTGGAAGGGACCTCCAGAGGTCATCTAGTCAAACCCCCCTGCAGTCACCAGGGACATCTGCAGCTAGATCAGGTTGCTCAGAACCCCCAAAAAGTTGACCTGGAGTGTTTCCAGGGATGGGATATCTACCACCTCCCTGGGCAACCTGGACCAGTGTTTCACCAACTTCATTGTGAAAAATTCCTTCTATCTAGTCTAAATCTCCCTCTTTTAGTTTCAAACCATCACCCCTTGTCCTGCATGCTTCAGTGCTAAGAGGCTGGTACCCTTTCCTACAGACTTTAACACAAACCCCCAATCTGGTTGTAAAGGAGAGGAATAATGGTGCTCATTGTGTCACTGACATTTCTCTCCGAGGGGGTGGTTTTTCAGTAAGCAGTTAAGTTTCCTTATTTAGATCTCCACTACAATTGTGGATTTCTGCAGCCCTTATTTCTACCCTTCTGAAAAGTAAAAGGATGAAAGGTTACATTTGGGGACTCCAGAAGGGACAGCCCAAGCGTGTGCCCTGGCTGTGATGTGAACATCAGTAGCCACATAACCACTTCAGTTCTCTTGCAGAATTACTGATACAGCTCCTAAATTACTAACAATTAACCAACAGGCTCTGGTCATTAACTCCTTCAGGCAGCAAAGACATAACTGTTTCTCTCTGGGATGCCTTGCAGGTATCAGTGTTGAGTTTGCTGAGAGTATACATCAAGTCATTACCTCTGGGAGGGCCAAAGCTATGTGAAGTGCCTTCAGAAGCCCTTAAGAAGCCATCTGCTTAAGCCTCAGCTGGGACTTGTTTTAAGGAAGTCACATGGTGCTTTTTAAGTGATCATTTCTAGATGGTGCTCAGGGGCAGGAGGAGAGGGTTGATGATCACAGCTCCTTCTGTGCAAAGGCAGAGATTCAAGCCATCGAGTACTGACAGCACTGATCACAGGACTGAGACTGAAGGAGCCAAATTGTATGTGACTGCTTTTTCTTGGGGAGAAGAGTCTTTCTTAGGTATCTTCATAGACCATTAACACAGTTTCTACTGCAGTTAACTCAACCACACAGCTTCCACTCTAGCCACTTCCTCTTAAGTCCAGGAAGACATCACAATTTACAAATCAGGACAGAGAGGCTGTTTTAACAGTGAGAGCCAAGTCTACTAAAAGCTAATAGACTGTCCAGTGAAGTCACCAAAGTCATCCAAAAAATGGTTTCAAAGCCAGGACCACAGACTGGCAACTGCCAGGTCCTAAGATGTGCTCAGGCTCTTTAGTATTACAAAGACCTTCCTGCTTTTAACTCCTGCTAGATGAACACTAGGCAGCTACACGTACATTAGAGGAGGACTTTGGTGACTTCCAGGCTCAGAATGCAGAACAAGGGCATCATTCAGAGACACCAACATTAGAACTTGATTGTCAAGAAAGCTGTTTTAAATAATAACAAGAGAGCTAGAAAAAGCAAGTCTAACCACAGGTCTGTTAAGACAACTATCAGGCATCGTTTATCAGCTCGGACAGGAGCTTGCTTCATAAAACTGGTTTCAACAGAGGATTTTAAGTGTATAGCAACAGAGTGAATCTAGACATTATTTTACACTGGGAGAATTCCTACCTATTACCAAGCTGTAATTTTGATTGACATTAAACAAGAAGAACCACAAGAATAGAGCAAGTGCCCATTTCTCACAGCCCATCTACCTCGTGGATGGTTACTTAGGGCTCCTCTACCCCCGGTTTAGAAAGATGCATAATTGCTTCTGGTCAACATCATATCTCTGCCAGATCACACATTAAACAGATAACCACTATTATTATAAGAGCAACTTCCTTGACCTCATATTTTGGTCTGGCTCTGAATTCCTGTACTTTACCCCTTTGGTTTGCTGCATTATGCCAACCTTCAGGCTGTACATGTCATTTTCTACTCCTGTAAGTGACCGGTGTAATAGAGAGCTTACTCTAAAGATGCATATTTGAGCACATGAATAGAATAAATTCAAGAAATATGATCACAGTTGCTCCTGCAATGTTTTTATAAACACAGAGTCTCTGCTTTTTTATTATAGTTAAGGTACAGTGTGTTATTTGGCAGAGGAATCTGACTTGAAAATGCAAAAGGTTCAGGCAACCACACATTTGGAAGTAGAAATCTTTCCTTAAAACACAGCTCTGGTTTTTAAACACAGCAAAATTTCTGGAAACTTCAGTTTCTCAAAGTCTGCCAAAGCGCCAGTCACATGTAACATATTCTTGGGGCTTACATATAATGTTTCAAGTAATAAACAACATCTTGTTTAGAGCAGGATGGGGGAAAAAAATAGAAAAAAGGTGGGGGGGGAAGCATTCATTAGGAGTCAAAGCTCTGCATCAGTCCTAGAACTAAAACATGTTTCTTGCAATGAAACATCAGAATAACTTTTCTAATGAATTAATAAGAGATTCATGTGCTCTTCACACCTTTAATAACTGCAGTTAAAATCACAAGTTAAACTCTTACAGCAATTAGATAAGTTACAGTACAAAAGAAATACAATTTTATACTCACTGAAGTGCACTCAGGTTTTCAGCAACAGAAAAAGTTCTGTTCATCCTAATGTGGTAACAGAATGAGTTCCACGTTGTACATAACTATACATCATCAGGAGCCCTTCAATGCTCTCTGTATAACTCCTTTTATTGTGCTCTTTTGATTCAGGAACAAGGCTGTATTTAAAATAAGATGAAAAAAGAAAAGTTGTTTCCATACGAAGGCTCATCATGCAGAACATTCAGAGCTTAAATATATGCACAGTCATCTCTACTAGTCAGACACCATTCCAGTCCTCTCATCAGAATACACATTAACAAAATGATATTGAGATACAGAAATAGCACAGCCAGGATTGAAGCATGGGCCATAATACCTACCTCCCTGGGATCCCACAAGGTTTAATTAATTAATGCTTATGAAGCACTATGAGGTCCTGAGATCATCACTTTCAATTCATTATCACACCCCCACCCCCATTTGTTTTGTGTCCCACTTTCCCCCTTAATTCAACAGTGAATTTCTTTTGGAAAGTGTTGCATTTAAAGAGTAATGAACAGATGAAAGCAGTTGGAGTGATTTGGCCTCGCTGCATTTGCAAGAGTATAAAAGGGAGCAGGAGTCCTTCCCCTTCCTTTCTACTCAAGTCAGTTAACATCAGGTCTAAGGGGACCATGAAGCTTCATGATGTGAAGCTACTACTGATCAAATGTGTCAAAATACAGTATTAAAAAATAAAACAACAACAAAACCCAAGTAAGAATGTAGCATTGAAGAATGATTAGCCTGGGAAACTTCCTTACTCACATTTCTATTAATTAAAAGATGGGCATGAGCCACAAAGCTCCGAGGGGGTGTGGATGCAGACATTCAGTTCTTGCTTCATTTCTAATAATTATTAGATACATTGGATGGAAATAGTTGGAAAGAAAATCAATAAGAAAATGAATCAAGAAAATTAATGGCAATTTCAAATACTTACATCTATAGGATTCCACTCAAGGGCAAGACAAGATAAAATGAGGAGTCTGTATTAAAACAAAACCAAAGAGAGCTTGATCAAACTTCCCCTCAGTGGAATCTTTTCTAAAGACTTCAGATTTTAGCATGAAATAATTTGGGTTAGAGAACTTAACAGAAAAGATTATCTGGTGAAACTCCAAGGTTGCTATAGACTTTCAGAGAAGAAACCAGATTAAGCCAACAAAATTACTGGTGGAAGAAAAGCTGATAAAGAAGACTAGAATTTGATAATGGAGGAATTTAATTATTTGGGTATTGATTGGTATGATAACTATGTGGACGCTAACGAAGTTTGTTTGCAGTGGCAATGCTATTAGTCCACTGAGCAGCCAGGAGCTGTGCTGAGCTCCATAGTCAGAGACAGGCATGTACACTGTCATGAAATTCATTTTAATTACAGAATTTAGCTTAAATTACATTTAATTCCAATCTAACTTTTAAAGTGAATAATGAGGAGTTCAAGCCTCACTATCGTAAGGATCTTCCTAGATTGAAGGAAAATAGAAAACATTCTTATCAAGGAAAGTTTGGCTGATTCCCAAACTAAATAGAGCCAGGTCAAAAGAACAATTAAGAAAACCCAAAAATGCTACCAATAGTCATTCAAAGAGAAATTGATACTGATAACAAAAGAACTGATGCAGCCAATGGTGGAGGGAAATGTGCCAATAACACACTCGTGGCAATCTGCTAGTAGTAAACCAGGGGCAAGCAAATCTGCTCTAGCAGAGGGTGTTTTGTAGTGATGATGATCCAGAAGTTCTTCTGACTGGACCTCAAAGATGAGACCTCCTCTTTCAGGACCTACAAATAAAGCTTCTTTTTGAGATGTTTTTTGTTCCTGGCATACCAAACCAAGGGCTCAGCAGCTTATAAATGGAATTGACCCCGTGCAGTCCCATGACCAGAAGAACATGGTCTCCAGTTCCATACACAATATATTCAATCACTGTAATATAATCAACATATCTGGGAGCAGGTACTTAAAATCCAGTTCTCTCCGAAGCAAGAGGAGTGGGCAGCAATCACCAGAGCTGGCTGAAGCTGTGGTCTTGATGTTTTAGGTCTCCTTCAGACCAAGGTTAAAACCAGCTGGGTTTTCCTATGGACTAGACACCTTCATCACCAGCTTATGGAGAGCAAGGACAACCAGCTTTTTTCAACACCCCAGACTTCTCTGCCATTGAAAGAAAGATGTCTAACCCTGGTGGGGTAGATGTTAGGGACCTCTTAAGGTTTGGAATGTTCCCAGGCTGCTGAGTAATGTATGCAGAGCCTGTGGTGTCCTTAAAAATCTTCCTAACTTTTATGAAAACTAATTTTCTTTCAGGGCAAACCCAGTTTTAGAAACAAACTCACAAAATAACAAAGAAACTTGGAAAAAAATTAAGACTTTCCTTTTCCATGATAAAATATTTGTTTGGAACCATAACCACAAGACTCCATTGCTTGTTCCTTTCCAGGATTTGTCAGCCAGACCATAGTTAATGAGAACAGCAGGGAGCCCTGGACATTGCAGGAGGCAGAGAGCCCTGTTTGTGGAATATTGTGGCATCCAAACCACAGCACCTGTTAAACAGGTCCATTAAGAACCAGATTAAGGCTAAAACAAACAGAATTTGTATAAATTTTTCATTTGGTTTCAAACCAAAGGGAGAGAATATTTTCTGTGTAAAATGTTAGCTTTCCAATATTACCATCAAACTAAGCATAAATCTAATATTAATCAACCACTTACTGTATTTACTAGAAATTACCAGGTTCATCACTGTGATAGCAAGACCTACTGATGTGAACAGAAAACTGAGGATGAGAGTAAGCATCCTAAAATAGTCAAATAATGGCAAAATAAAGCATAAGAAATTAATAATCTGAAACAAAATATTGTCTAATACATGTAATTTAATAAAACCTTAAGAACTATTTTTGCAGCAGCAACTAAAAATACACTTCTTGAGTCAGAGAAATCCATAAAAAATATGGATAGAGATCTGTAATAAATCAGCAATGTTAAGAAGCATCCCACCAGTCTCTTTGATCTCTTGGCACTGGAGCAAAGCAAGTGCAGAGCATAAGGGTTAACTCCTCAGCTCACATAAATCAAGTTAACACCATTTAAGTTAGCAAAATGTATTCAAAGACAAATTCATTTACTCCAGCCAAAGATCTGTCCCTAACTGTATCCTTTGCATTTTGTACTGCATTAACTAGTTTAACAGATTCAGCTTTAAAGCCCAATATATTTCAATCTAATCACCATTACAGATATGCATTTTTGTGTATATGCATTTGAATACATACATCTGAAATATATTTTTCAATCATAAACAAATTAACATAACACAATTCACAGCTATGAAAAAAAATAGAATAGGGATGATTTTGCAGGATTTAGTGAGGAAACAGGCTGAAAATCCTAATTTGAGTAGTGTCAACTGATGTGGAATTATGAGCAGGAAATCTTGCTCAAATAATTTGTTGGAATTCTTCAAAGATCTCCCTGCCAAGGTAGCCAAGAGAAAAAAAAAAAGAGTCATATGGATAGTATACAATACAGCTAGACTTTCAAAAGGGTTCTTGATAAGATCCTACACTGGAGATTACCAGCAAGGTACAGAGCTACCACATAAATGATAACAAACTTTAATGAACTGATAAGGGTCTGCAAACAGCATTCAGGCAGCGACTTAGAGATTGGCAGTCAATAGAGGATGGTGCTTTGGTCAGGTTAGGAGCTTGTCTCGTCTGTAATCTATGTAAAAGAATTAAATCAGAATATCAAAGGTAAGGGATCAAAATGTGCCTAGGACATAAAAGTTACAAGGGCTCTAGCAACAATTGTCTAACAGGGGTTACAAATGGGAGGAGATCCAGATCGCCAGCAAATGCAGCATCAGCACCGGCAGGAACGTGCTGCTGTGCTGGAGCCCAGAGCTGACAGAGCAAAGTAAACAGGTTTTCTCTGATGGGGTGTGAAATGGGAAAACATGGGCCATGAGGGCAGAGGGATGAGAAGAAATAGTGGAGGGTGCTAGGCAATGGGAAAAGGGTGATCTAGGTGCAGTTTGGAGAGAAGAAGGGCTCAGGAAGGAACTGGAATGCCAGGAAATAAAGAATAGTCAGGAGGATGCTTTGAGCTTTGTAATCCATTAATCCTTTTGGGCCCCTCACTCCAAAAAGGACACTGAGGTGCTGGAGTGTTCTCAAAGGAAGAAAGGTTTTTCTAAGCTGGTGGTGAGACCCTGGCAGAGGATCCAGAGAGGGGGTAGATATCCCATCCCTGGAAACTTTCCAGCTCAGGTTGGTTGGGGCTCTGAGCAACCTTATCTAATTGAAGATGTCCCTGCTGACTGCAGGAGGGTCGGACTAGATGACCTTTGGAGGTCCCTTCCAACCCAAATCTTTCTATGATTATATGATTTTAGCTATGGGTGTTTACAATCCAACAGACGCCATGGGAAATGTCTCTTACATCCCTCTTTGCCCATAGTAACCCTGTCCAAGTCCAAAATGGCATTATTAATTCCTCCTTGGATCATCAGCTCCCTGGTAAGGTTGGATTCAGTCCTCCACATTCAAAGGTAAACTTTTTCAGACTTTTACAGGGATTTCTTAATCCCTGTGGATCCTGGATACAAAACTGAAGTTTTCTTTAGCCTTTTAGATGCTTCATACTGAATTCTTTCTTTTTTTCATCAGCTATATGCCTATGCTTTCCTCTGTCATAACTGTTTCCTCACCTGCCTGAAACCAAGAGATTTCTTGTTTTATTCTTCTGTTTCCAAGTATCTCAAAGTTCCTTGTCCACCCAGCACTGCTATCTTAGTTCCTGAATTGAAACCTCACTGTTTCTCAACAGGGTGCAGAATTTCTTCCCCTAAACAACCTCTGCTAGCAGTTTCAGAGGACAAATCTTAAAAAAACCAAAAAAACAAAAAACAAAAAAAAAAAAACAACAAACCAGAAAAATTTAAACCTTTTATTCATCATAAAAACAAATTGCTTCCCTATACAAGAAAGCACAGACAGATACCAGAAATAACTGTAAACATGATGCTCTTCTGGGATTTCAACTCACTCAAACAACAAATTTAAGAGCCTATTCTTGAGCTTGCATCACAATCATCTATTTTTCCTGCTTCCCACTTTGCTTCATGTCAACTATTTTTGTTTCATCAGCCTATAGCTCCTTGAAATTTCAAAATCTCAGGTTTGTTTATGACTTGTGGATTTTTTTTCCCCATGTTTGGGTTCAGATCTAAAACAATATTTGCCTTTGGGTTGCCTCAGAGGAAGGGAAAAGCCCAGTGTTTTTAAATGTCTGCGTTCTAAGGAAGCATCTGTATGCTAATTCCTTCTCAACTTTGCTAGCAGAAAATTCAAAGGGAGACAGCTTTTCCTAAATGAAGACTGGTTAGTAGTTAGAAACCTTGGTAATTTCTTTCTTTGTGATTTCTTGGGAGCTTTTTTTTCCTCCCAACAGCCTTCAAAGCTGTTTCTTGCCTGCAGGAGATTGTGATGAGTTAATAGATGACTACCAAAAGTCCTGCTCCACCTTAAAAATTCTACTGAATCTGTCAAATGTCAATTTTGAATCAATGCCAATTCAGCATAAATAAAGTGTGATATGGGCACTCCAGCAAAGGATAGCCTGCAAATCAAAAGAATTGTTACTGAACAAGGAACAGGATGGATTTTGTCTGATAATTCCAATTTTGATCACCTTTTCCCAGAGAAGAACTGTAGTGACTCAAATAGGAGTAAGAGATGAAGCAGTGTTTCCAGCTGGTAAAGATACTTTCTAGAACAAAACCAAAAAGACCTAAATATTATCATTTTCATAATTAGGGTGAAAACTGAAGGAGTGGCTGTATCTGGTGAATTTAAAAAAGAAATAAAAATGATGCTAATTAAAACTGAGAGACCAGGTAAAGCTGTCTGATTCACAGTGTAGCAGGCTTTATGTCAAATAAAACCACCATGTGAACCAAAGTATTAATGAACAGAAGAGAGAGCAGACATGTTTCTATAGGCAGACAGGGCTGGAGGATATATTGACAACACAGGGTGGTATGTTATAATAATAATAATAACAATAACAGGTTTGCAAGAGGACAGACTTTTTGGGCCAAGTGTCCCTTTTCTATCCAGGAATTCCTCATGTCCTCCTATTAGCCTTTCACCTCTGGACAGGTGCATTAAAATCTGGCTCATGTCATAAGGAAAATGAGTTTAATGTCCTTGATTCAGTCCCTAGTCCATGTGTATCCATATCCCAAAACAACCCCATCATTTGGCTCAAAGGATAGTGGCTGTTCAGGGAAGATGCCCATCCTTGGAAAGGGCCTGTTGAAAGGCAAGTCTAAGACCTCCATAAAGCACACTTAGCCACTATGGTACATTCACACTTGAGAGAAACCAACTTATCTCCATTCCATTGGGTTTTTTTCTGGTGTTCTTTGCATTCAGTGTTTTAATTAGCAAAGCAGTCAGCATGCTCCTATGTTATGGGAGCAGCCAAGCTGGACAAGAATGAATGTGGCCTCTTGGTTTCTCTTTTTTTCTTCACTTCTAAATGGAGAGGATCTTCAACAAGGAGCAAGTTATGGACCTGATTCAGTACAACTCACAGAATCACAGAATTATCAAGGTTAGAAAAGACCTCTAAGATTATCAAGTCCAACCACCAACTCTCTGCTCTCTGGAGCAGAGGGGAGGGCTGCAGGGTTAAGGGTTGCAGGGTTAAGTGCTGCATTGATAGACATGAGTGCTCACAGAAACCCAAACCAGGTTGCCAACATTATTCTGGAGACCATATTGTCTCCTCCCTAGCCCCAAGTTTGGGAAATTATAGATTCATAGAATTGTTTTTGTTGGAAGAGACCTTTGAGATCATATCTCCAGACAGGCTTCTGATTTGAAATCTTCAGGAGTTGGTGGGCAGTGATGGACTTGTTCTTCTCATCTGGAAAACATCTACATTGCACTTTTCCAATATTGTGGGGTCTTTCTCTGCATCTTTCTTAAAAAGTGATATTTAATGCCTTTGTGATTGTTTTCTTCTGATCTACTTGTTTACCAACCTAAGATATGCAGATCATTGAGGAGTATTAGTAGAAATGTTAATGTATTGGGTACATTTTGGGGTGGAAGGAAGGGTGTAAGATGGAGGCTAAGTCTGTCAACTTGAGGCAGAAGCAGCTGATGTGTAAAATACAAACTTGTAGGATTTATTCTTTTTGATGCACTGCACTTTTATTAAAAGAAAATCCCCTGGAAACCTCTGTAAATGGCAAGAAATATATAATTAGACTTAGCTTTTCTCACTCTCTGCTTATTTAAATGCTCAATAACTTCTTCAGTGATTCAGTAACCACTGATTTTATAGAAACATCTGACAATGAGAGCAAATATTTGCAGTGTTTTCAGTCTCTGCTTTGTATTTCTCCCTGCTCACCATGAGGCAGAGCTTGCCTTCTTTTGGGTGTAAATCAGCACTGCTTTCTCCACTGTTCCCACCTCTAGCCACATCCACTTTCCAACACTAAATACCAGCTGTGGCTTTTCACACCTTGATTCTGACCTCCAGAATGCTACTCTCCAAATTCCAGACACAGACCTCACTGATAGCTCCTATCCTCCCAAAAAATGAGTGCCACCACCAGGCAAGCTTTGGCATAAGCAAAGACACCACGGCCAGGCACAGGTGGTGGGTGGTGGCACAGGAGCTAAGCCAGGCACTCACCTGACCCAGCAGCAGATGACCAAGGCTGTACTACTTTGGGGTTTGTTTTCTTTTGTCTGGGCTTTTCCTGCTTGCTAGAGAGAGATCTTGCATATAGGGAGAACAGAGTCACTGGCATAGGTGAGCTATAAAGTGATGCAGTGTTGATTTTGTTGCCCTGAACCTCTCATCAGCTCCCACTGCCATCAAAGCAACCTCCATAGCAAATCCTGGGTCATCTCAGTGATTTTGCTTTCACCCTTTAGGCAGCAAAGTTCAGTCCAGTTTACACTCCTGCAAAGGCAAGTGGTAGCTAGGAACATGCCATCGGGATGACTGCCACCAAGTCCAACCTCTCCACCCAGGATCAGCCACCCCAGTGGTGAGTGCAGTGGCTGTAATGTCCCATTCCTTGCCCCTCTTATCTTGGTATCTTCAGGGAAGCATGGTGGGCCTGTTTGCATCTCTGCTGGCTTCAGTGGCATCTCCTGCCTGTGCCATATGCAGAATTAAAGGGCAAAATAACAAATTTCCCTCTCCTAATATGTGAGGTGTGCTGGATCCATGCCAATGTCTTTACTTGAGAGGACATGGATCAGTCAACTTATGGCCTATGAGGAAGGGACCTAAAGCTGCAATTCTTGAGCCAAGGACATCAGTGCTCACAGCAAACCAACCCAGGCTGCCCAAATTCTTCTGGAAACCATTTTGCCTCCTCCCTAAGCCCATTCATAACCTCTTTGTGGTAGACCCATTGAGGCATGGACCCACTGGCTGAATACCAAAGAGTATTGCCATATTCTGTCTTCTGTCTCATGCATTTTTGGCACCCATTTCAAACCTGCCAGAACAAGAGAAAAGAATACAGTCTATGTAGTCACTTCTGAATGTAAAAAGAAAAAATAAAAAGGATTAAAATATAAAAATAGCCACTTTTTTAGAGGTTTTCAGGTTGAAGGTTGGTTGTCAGAATCCAAGAAGAGAGCAGCAGTTGTTCTGACACTGTGGTTTTCACATCCTTGTCAGAGATTTGAAGCAGGATAGCTGATGTGTGTTAAAAAAAAAGAAGGCTGGTAAGGTTTTAAAATAGTTTAGATGCTGCCTGGAGCAAGTTTTAAGTGATATAGAAAGGAGGATTGGTAAGAGTCTACATGTACCTAACACCATCCTTATGGGGAAATAACTCCTTCAAATGCCAGCACCTATAACGTGACACTGACCTGGAATGCCACAGAGCAAATGACCCAGAGAGGTGTCAGGAAAATTCCCAAGAAACATTTTTGAAACCTAAACTGGGGAGGGAGTGAGAATCTGGTGAAAACTTTCATGGCAAGGAAAGAAAGCTCTCCCCTGTTTTTTGGTTTTGTTTTGTTGGGTTTTTTTTTTTTTGACAGCTCTAATAACCCAGAGTCTAAGATTTGGGCTTGGAAAAGGGCCAGTTGGCCAAGCCTCCATCCACAGACGAGCTGGAGAGGATGCTGATAGTCAGAGGGAGGCAAACAGAAGAACTGGCAAGTCCAATGCCACCCCTGATGAAGAGGATGTCTGCCAGTTCAGGGGTAAATCTGCAGTTTAGGTGTGTCCCAGTCAGTGGGACACGTGCCTCTGCTACTCTTGGTGTCTCCTACACTCAGCAGCCACTTGCAGAAAGCATTGCAGCAGTTTTCCAGCTATTGGGCAATTCTGTACACATGGAATTTCTTTGAGAAGTCTACTGCAGTATCTAATTGTCTGAAACCATCTGGACTTTTCTAAATACCTTTTGTAACCCTTGTGTTTCTCTAGATTTTCAAATACACAGATAATCTCCTGAAGTCAGAGGGAAGAAAATGTTTCCCCCAGGGCAGTGACAAGAAATAATTGGGGCAATTGATGGACTCTGAAAGTTACAGATGGCCACCAAAATGTCAGCTTTGCACCTAGATTCTCTGCCAGTAATTTCATTTTTATTAGTTTAATCAGTAGTTGGTAGGAAAAATAGCGAGATGCTAAGAAATCCAGGGAAAAGCAAATTGATCTAGTCCCAAATAGAGCAGGGGTTACTCTGTGATTATATGATTTAGGGTCACTGAGTTAAAACAAAATTCTCCATTCTCCATGTTAATGAAGTCACCACAAAGTTGTTCATTGGCCTCACAACAACATCCAAGGGGCTTTGGGCAGTGTTCTCAGATGCCTTCACCCCAGCACTGCTGCTGCTCCTGCTTCCTACAGCAAGGGGTGACCCCAACCTCAAAAGACACCTCTCCCTTTGTCAGGAACTGTGAGATGTTTGGTTTCTCTCTTGTTTTTAGAACCAAAAAGCAGAGGTTTAACCCCAATTGCCACCTCATCCCTTTGCAGAGTGCTTGCTGCCATTGCCACCACCCTCCCTGATGTTCAGAGCAATGGCAGGTCCCAGCTCAGAGCTGAGCCCTTTGAGCTGCAAGTGTTGCTCAAGTTTACTGCTCTTGCTGTTACAAATTCAACACTCCCCAGGAAAAGAAAAAAAAAAAAAAACACAACAAAAAAAAAGAAGAAAAAAACCAATCTGTTATCACTGAGTGTATGCAACTGCTAAACATCCTATTCAATATAACTTCAGCCTGTTCTGAGAACTACATTTCACAGTTTCTTTATACAGTATCTGTCTGTCAGATATTGCCCACTGGATTACCATAGTCTATATAATAGACTTCCACTGTAAAAAAAGGACAAAAAAAAAAAAATGTCTCTCTGTGGGTGTTTTTTTTTTTACTACCCAGTGTGGGGGAAAAGATACAAAAAGGAAGATTAAAAGTTGTTCCTTTAATTTTACATTTCACGTGTACTATCTTCTCTGTACAAATGAAACTAAGCAAATCCAAACACCAGCATGTATTTGTGCCTCCATTTGGGGTAATTTCTTTCCTTTGCTAAAGTTAAACAGTATTGCCTCAATTTAAGGTCTTTCTAGAGCATCTGATTCCTCAGTATGACAACAAGGAGCCAATAACCTATATTCAGAATATTTGAGCCCCCTGTACATTTCAATGTGCCACTAAATAAACCTTCCTAAAAGCCTTAATTTCTTAAATCAAATTCAGACCAGGCTTAAGTGAAAGCAACTCCTTGGCTCCCAGTTGAGCAGTGCTATTATAATAATTAACCAGTGGAGTAGAGGTTAGTCCTTTAATTGCTTTAGTAATTTTGTTTTTATCTACCTTTTGGGTTATGGTTTTGTCCAGCTGCCCCTTCCTCCTTTCTGTTCCCTATGTGGCTGAGCTCTGCTTGTACCAACCCAACACTCAGTAGGGTTGCACAACCACCACCACTGCTTGCACCTCTTTGCTGACCAACCCATAACTGATCTGCAGCTTCTGTCGTTCCTCTATTGCCACCAGCTACGAGCAAGGAGGGTCTTGAGGACCAGGAGTTAGTTAGGCATGTTAAAATATCACAAGGCAATGCTGATGTTGTCAGTCTCACTGATAAAAAAAAAAAATGGATGTTAAAAGTTCTTGATATTTTAAAGACCTCAAATTGAAACAACCTTTGCTCTGCTGACTAAGTGTCATATAAACAAGAGGGGGAACACTATGTATCTGAGATACTTCTTTATGGTTTCCTAGCTTAACCCCACGTGGTTGTAAGCAATGTGTATGTATTGCAGGAGACCTTATCACTGTACTAAAGAAAATGAGGCCTCAGTATGCTCATATCCAGAAGATTCAAAGTCTTATTAATGCATATATGTCATGCATAGATTATTAACAGCTTCCTAACTAGATGGCAACTCACTTTTCAATAAACAGACTTTTTACAACTGCAAAGAGGAAAAAAAAAGTTTTGCATTAGGATGTTACTTGCTCCCTGGCTTTGTCCTGGGAGAATGCAACTAAAGAAACCACATTTAAAATCAGACATTAGATATGCAAATATGTGTTCAGATCAGAGATACGAAAATTATTCAAATGATTAATTATTCATCATAAAAGTGTCAATTAATAATTCTGAAGCATAATAGGCATCTCTCTAATGCATCTTTATTTTTCAAGCCTAAATACTGTTGAATCTGTGTTCAATTGCATTCTAACAAGTTTTTAAAAATTCAACAAAGTAAACAACCAAGGATAAACAAAAGTGAGCAGCGAATTTTTAAACACTGCCAACCAAAATGTGTCCAAACTTCAGCACCAATCCCAGAAGAGAAGGAGAAACCTCTACATCTCATGGTGTGGGACAGCAGATGGAGGATACTCAACCTGCTACCACCTCTCCCAGCTGCCAGAGCCGCCCACTCTGCTCTGCTCAACGTGAGGAGCGGGTTTGGGTTCTATGGATGCTGTTCTCCCACCACAGATAGGCAGCTGGATGTTGTGGATGGGAGCTGAGCAGATCCAGGCCATCAGAAACAACTTTATCAATGACAAAATTAACAAAAACCTATGAAGGACATTCACTTTTAACACATGGGGACTCTCAGGAGATTAAATACTGCAGTGAGATCTGCTTGTTAGAAGTGCCCAGGGATAGATAAATTAAAGCCAGACAATCTTTTCCCTTGCTTTTGGCTCCTATCCTATCCCTACATGGGTTTTCCGCAGAGGAACTTGAAAACTTTGGGAATGTTGATTCAAAAGGTTTCTTCCCAAATACCTCATCAGCGGGTGGGGGGGGAGAGTCATTCCCTGACCCTTTCTTCCTCTCTTCCTTGCTCTCTCCTCCATGTGGATATGGGAAAAAAAATAAAGGCTTTGCTCCCTAAAACTTTATTTACAGGGACACCTGTATCAAGCAAAAATATCCAGCAGCATCCTGGGACCACATGGGGCTTTCCCCTCTCAGAAAAAAATTGTTCCAGCCAGTCTTATTTGCTACCCTCACAGGTGACTGCAGAATAACATCTCAACCCCAGTATAGATTGGTTTTGGTTTCTTTTTTGGTTGGTTGGGTGGGTTGGGGGTTATTTTGTTGTAATCTCCCAATTCTTTTCCCAGGCAAGGGTAGCTTCTGCACCCCAGAGATGTGGGCACAAAAAGCAGCCAGTACCCACAGGGAGCAAGGATGCTCTCCTCAGGCTCAGCTGCAAGTGGGCACATCTCGCCTTGGGTCCGCTACACGGGGATTTTTAATCCCTAATGCAGGAAGGGTTCTACACTTGAGGGAAAATATTGGAGAGCCCTGGCTGTGAACAACCCTCACTGAAAGCCTCAGAGCAGCTGCTGTGTTTTTAGAGGTGTTAAACCTCTGTCTTCACCAACCTGTAAAATGTATTAGTCGAAACCTAGCAAGATGCTAGAGCATCTTTGCTGCTATCCCCCTGATTTTCCTCCTTCAAGGTGGACAAGAAAACACACTCCCTGTTACTCACCCTATACCTGGTTAAAAACCAAGGACACCAAAATAAATAAGTCCATGAATCATCCCACCAGCCCATGTTACCAGGTCCCCCACAAAGCCACAATGGCAAAAGGTCTCAGCAGAGGGCCTGTGCCCCGCAGCTCACCTTGGCAGCTGGTGCCCCTTTCCCTGCTCATCACACCTGGGTGTCCTGGGAAGGGTATCAAAGGGTGGGGGTATCTCCCTGCACAACTCTTTTCTGATGGTAATGGGCCCCTGGCAGCAGGGTTTGTCCCTTCAGCCCCACACAGGGATGGGGGAACATGGGGTTATCTCCACAGGGGTGATCACCACAATGAGGTTTGGTGGACAAAGGGAAACCGACTGAGGAGGAGGAGGCAGCAAGCATCGCATGGGACCTTGCTTGGGCAAGTTTTCATCAAGACCACTCAGCTGCCCCCATCTCATTTCCACATCTGCATTCCCTGTAAGAAAACTTAGGAAAAGAGGGAAACTGCCCTTAAAAGCATCTCCGAGCCACAGCTCCGAGTGTCTTATGCAAGGAGATAGCTGGGGTTTGTGAGGATATTTTGGGTCTGTTTGGTTTTAAACTGATAGGATTTGGGGTGGGAGGGGGGAGAGGATTGTATTTGCTGAAGTTTAAAAAAAGAGAGAGGCATAGGCTCTGCGTGGGGATGCTGAGGGTGAAGGGGCTAGGAGCCCAAGAAAAGCAGAATCTCTAGGCTGTCATTATTTCCATCTCCTAAAGAAGCTGCACGCCCGTTATTAGTTCAGAGCCGGGCAGGAAATCATCGCCTGGATTAAGGTTAAATTCCATCTCAGAAGGGCTTAGCTGATTGCTAAATGTTTGTGTCCAGTGTCCAAAAATTAAAAAGAGAAATGCTTAAAAAAAAAAAAAAAAAGCCAAAAAAACCCCCAAAACACCCCCACATACCACACTAAAATAACATCTAATAAGGTTGGGTGTCATGCCACCCCTGTGAAGATCAGAGCAGTTTATCGCTCCGGAGCAAGCCCTGCTGAGGCACTTCAGAGCTGGAGGAACTGTGAGATTGAGGGCGGCAAGAACAGCCTGCAAAATTATGAATAGGGATTATCTGGCAATACCAACATGTTCCTTAAAGCCCTTGAGCATCATCACAAGGTCTGAGGGCTTGGGGTTTTGTTGGTTTTTTTTTTTTTTATTTTCTAGTATAGCTGCAGATATATATGTTTTAGAGCTAGAACATAGGCGGCAGTCCTGCTTAGTGCAGGTTAGGCAGCAGCTCCTCTTAATCTCCAGTTCATCCTCTCGTTTTGTAACCTGGAAATGTATGAACAATATGTAAGGGGTTTGTAATGGGATTGATTTCTTTTTGAGGACTTGTTGGTTGGGTTATGTTTTTCCCTTTTTCTCCTATAAAACGTGGGTGACTGGAAATGGAGAGAGTCAGGAATTAGCATTCACTTTTTTTTCTTTTCCTTTTTATCATATGCATCCAAATTCTGTTTAGCTCTTTAAGGAGTTGCCAAGCTGTCCTTGATTTATAGGCAGTGTCTTCTAGATCTTAGAGGATCTAATTCAAAATAATAATGCCTGAATCTGATTCCAGGATATTTGCATTGTGCTATATATTTCATTGAGATATTATCACTTTGGGTGCGTGTGATCCGTTTCTGTGTATCCAGGTATATTTAGGCATGGACAAGTGTGAGAAAATAATGTTGGTATTTAACAAAGAGTGGCAAGAAAACTTTTAGCAAAGCCAAGGAAACTCATACCGTGAGGAGGAAAAAAATCAATTGAAAATAAATAAAAATAATAAAAACATTAGAGAACCTTGCTGCCACCTTTGCATAATTAGGAATTTCAGCAGCAGCAGCCCCCCAGGTCTGCAGGCGGATCTGCTTTAAGCCTCTCCGTGGCTACTAGCCCTGGAGCATCCTCCTCCCGCGGAAGCCAGGCAGGGCGCAGGCAGCGCGCAGGCAACGCGCAAACTGATTCGCCCCCCCACCCCACCCCATCCTCCTGCAGCTCGGGGTTGGAGAGTGGAACACTTAGAAAGGAATGAATTTTGGTGGTTATTTCTGCGACAAACACACGCACAGAGACCCCCCTCGGAGATGGGGTTTGGGGGTCTCCCCTGTATCCTTGCCCTGCGCTTCCTCTCCTCAGCATCACCCAGCATCACCCAGCATCTCCAAGCATCACCAAGTCTAAGTGGCCAGGCAGATTTCACTAACAGATGACCAAAAGAAACCGCACAAAAAAACCCCCACAAAGATTCGGTGGCTCTGATAAGCTGAAAAGCCAAATTGCAGGGGGGGTGGAGGGGGCGGGGGGGGCTTCTTTCCTTTGCGATGTTTAGTTATCAGAAAGGTGTTCTCTGCTGAGGAGCGTTTAAAGTGCGGTCACAGTACTCTCTGCTTGCGTTGCAGCTCTTGCTTTAGGCACACACTCAACGCACAGTTCAAGAGCAGTTTATCTGAGCTTAATGTAAGTAAAAGTACAGTGTCGGATCAGAGTAACGTTTGTTTCAGTTTTCTTCAGGAGAAGGAAGGGGGAAAGAAAAAACCAAGAAAGAAAGAAAAAAAAGTGCAGTAATAGATTTAACTCTTCTCAGAGGAGGGAAATTGTTTCGCAGCTCTTTACCACAGCCCTTTAGGCAGCTCCACTTTTACCTTGGGAAAGGAGCGTGCGAGCAGGCAAAAAAACCATGAAGTTTCTCTTTCAGTCGAGATGATTTCGAGCTCTTTTGGAGTCAGAAAGGGCTGTGCTGGGAGCTGGGCAGGAGCGGCTAGAGACTCAGCCTGTGCAGAGCATCCACCGTCTTGGCTCAGCATCACCCCAGCTCTGGCTGCCTGTGCCCACTTCGGGTTTACTTCTCAGTTACACGCAGCTTTTTGATTCACAGAAAAGCAGAACATTGGTTCAGAACACTGAAACTTCCAAACTAAAGGAATAAATAAACAAATCGATAAATCACATCTCTCCCCCCACAGCACACACCACCACCAACACCCACTTCCCCCCC
>VWZX01010081.1:884180-936680 GCA_013399015.1 Galbula dea
TTCCATCTCCTACTCCTGCGGATCTCTAAGAAATAGATAAACCATTATATTTCTTCCTTCCTTCCCCCCACCGCCCCATCTCCCCCCGCCCCGCTCATATTTTAAAGCAGCGATCCTGACAGCAGTACTATTATTGCACTTTATGTTTTAGTGGATGTTTGCTGTTGCTAGTTACAGCAACACTTATCATAAGACAGCAAGAAAAGAGTAGTCCCTGGTAATTAAAGTAATGAAATATTCATTTACTCTACCTTTTCAGTAGTCTCACAAATTAGGCTGCTACATTTAATGCCTGCACTGCCTCTGTTTTTATTATAATGGCAGCTTTCGCATCTGCAATTAGGACTAATTCTGACAGTTACAATTTCTGAGGGATGGTAAACAGTGAACGAGATGTGGAGCAGTGGTATTACACGTGAAAAGCCCTTGTCTCTTTAACCTTGTTGTTTTTTTTTCTCGCAGAGGTTACCTTTTCCCGATGGTGCAAAATCGACTTGACATAACTGTTCATCAGTTTCAGGGTTTTCCCTGGAGGTATTTGCATCAAATCAGCCCAGTCAAGCTTCAAGTTGAAATTGGCAGGCCAGAAAACTGACAGGGTAGGGACTGGGAAAGAGACAGCTAAAGTGCAGGCAGCGAGCTGACAGCAGCGGTGGGCAGGCAGGGGGAGAGGGCTCAGTACCCGGGTCTGTAGCACCCCAGTGTCCCCCAGCGTCCCCTTGGTCCTCCTCAGTTCCATCCTGGTCCTCCTCTGGTCTCCATCAGTTCATCCCTGTTCCTCCCTTGCTCTCCCCAAGTCACCCCTTGTTGCACCCTGGTTCTCCTCAGTCTCTCTTGCTCACCCCTTGGTCACCCCACGGTTCCCCTCGATCCTCCTCAGTGTCCCCCTAGTCCCTCCTGGTGCCCCCCACTAAGCCTCCACGGAGCACTGGGAGCCCACACCGGTACCCAGAGGAGGCTGACTGGGAAGGGGATGGTGATAAAGAAACCCAATAAACAAACATAAAAAAGGAGGGAAAAGGTGTAAAATAAAGAGGGAAGCTCTAAGCTGAAGTTGCTGTCACTAACACACTGATTTTGCTGTGGTGCTTTGCAGAGTAATGTCGTGTTTGTGCACTGAGACTGTTAAGAGAAGTGATGGAGAAGGTTGTTAATATCAATAAGAACATATTTTGATCAGCTCAAAAAACCCCACAACCAGCCCCCCCAAAGAAAACCCCCACCCAGAGAGACATTAATCTGCAAAGATAATTACATCAGAGTCAAAACAAACATTTCCTTGAATATGTTATTTCATTTATCCTCTGTCATGGAAAGGGGGCTCCTACTAGGATGATGTGAAAATTGATTTTTGATAGCTTATGGGACAAATCGGGATCATTTTCTTGTGACACCCCTAGCACACACCCTGACAGAATTTCACTTCTTTGAAAATCATTCCAAATCTCATGTAGCATGGAAGGGATCAACAGAGCCAGGAACAAGCAACACCATCAAGACCTCAAAAGTGAAAAAGAGCAAAACTGGGTGGCGAAGAGAGCTAACTATATAAATAAATATATATTTCCCCCACTTAAATTTGTATGTCGCCTTTACCAGATGATTAAAAATCCCTCTCACTTTTCCTAGCAGACTTGTGCTCAAGTAAGCCTTGCTTTCAAACAGTTTTTCAGCTGTGTGTGTGACAGGCATTGGCTGATCTGCTGATGCCCATTCGACAGGCACTGTTGAGCTAAAGTGGTGTGACGGCACAGTTTTGTTAAGCTGTGAACAAAGGGCTGGAGATGCCTCGCTGGCATCATCCATGTGCATATTGGCCTTGTCACAGTTTTGCTTGATTTAATGCTCTGTTTATTCCTAGATATTAGAACTTAAAGTCCAAACAATATGTTTTCGTATACTCCACACAAACTTTATTTTGAAAGCTTTCGCTCCCAAGAACTACAGATCCATTTGTCTGTCCAATATCCATGCAGCAAACATTTCCAACATAGCTCCCAGAAAAAGAGGTAGCTGGTAGCCTCTTAACTGTTATCCAGTTAAAAAAAAAAAAGGGGGGGATTTCAGTTTTAAAAAGTCTTATAAGGGTAAAAGATTTATTTCTTCTTTGATCATTTGTTGAGAGTTGTTATTTACTTCAACAGTGGATTTTCCTATAAGCTCCTCAGGAGAGGTTACCCCGTGTGCAGGCAGGACATGCAGGACGGACTTTTCCAGAGCAATATCATCCCAGCGGTGTGGCTGTGATCAAAGCAGTGCTTGGCAAATACCTGTAAACATGGTCAGAGGACTACTGGCAGGCAGAAATAAAGCAAGCTGGGTTACAACAGGTTAGCAGAAGGGAGCAGGAAACTGGATTAAGGTTAAAATATATATCTCTGTGTGTTCATTAGGTGACCACAAGGTTGTATCTCAGCAGTTCACTACGAGAGAACATGAACATAAGGAGCTATGTTTAGGTTTTGATTCTCTTCTTTTAGAGATGCCCTAGGCTTTATCTCTAGAAAGTTTTTATTTGGTTGGACTTTTTTTCTCTCCTCTTCTTCGTCGCCTCTTTAAACCCTCTGCAGGCTTGCTGCAAGTGTTTGCTAAGAGATTAGTTAGCCAGCTTCCATGGTAGAGGTAGCCCTGGGAAGCAGCTCATTGCTGGGAGGAATGCTCAGTAGGTCAGGGTGTGAAGATAGAAGGAGGTGCCCAGCTGAGGCTGGAGATCAGGTATTTTCCTCTCTGTCTCCTTCCAGAGACAAAGTACTTATGGACAGGTTTGTGGTGAGACATTAAATCCCAGCAGGAGCACAGATGTTCCCACTTTTACAGGCTTACCAATGAACATTTCAGCTTAAACAAGTTTATGGAATAAAAGATTTATTTATTTTCCCTTAGTAGATGCAGCATCTTAGGTTGATTGTGTAAAGATTGTATCTCTCCAGCCACTCAGCATTATTTGGTCCAAGGCACAGTGCTTTACTTGAGGGCTCTAAGTAGGGATGGGAGAAAGGGAAAGAGGAGGGGGGTAGCATCCAGCAAAACGAAAGTATTCCTTCTCCAAACAGTGCAGTCAAGAGCCTAAATCTGAAATTGAATCTACTGGGCAAAACCTGTACAATTTTTCTACCTGCCCTTAGTCTGCTTCCTTTCAAGGATGACAGTTTTACTAACTGAAATGAATGGGCTTGCTTGCTCGGGTACCTTTTCTCAGTATGCGTTTACATCAAGTACTTCAAACAGAGAGCTGGGTGATATATGTAGGGGGACAGCTTGCACAGAACAAGCTTTAGTGGTTAATTTTTGTATAGCTTTATAAATGAAAGGGACTTAAACCTACTAGCAATATAGATCACAAGACCTTATGTGGTCTATTCTTCTCTAGATGCACAAGAGATTTACGTGCCTAAGTCCCATAAGAGTTAATGGGAGTTATGCATGTAAATCTCTTCCACAGTGAGATAATAGACCCTTTTATGTATGGGTAGCTGGATTCTTACAAAAATCACCTACTGAACACTAGACTTTATGTCCTTCCCTCTTAACAAATATTTATAAAGTGAGCAGGCCAGCAGATGAGCCTAGGAACCCCCCAAGGTGTCTCCAAACTGTAGTGAGCCCTATACTCACATGGAGGGTAGCAGCACAGGAGCCAGATCCAGGTCTGCCTTGTTCCTTTGGCTTGGTTACTTTGGTTTTGGTCTGCTCTGGATGATATTCCAAAGTCTGGTGGTGCGGGTGGCTGCGGAGTCTCACATGGGCTGATGTGGTGTCACACCTCTTGGCAAGTCCCAGCTGATGGAGACCTCTTGCTCCATGAATGGCAAAGGAGATTGGGAGGGAGAGAGCTGTCATCTCTTTTCTGGGGGTTTTCCAGCACAGGTAACCACCAGGGTGCACTTCTCCCTGTGTTCCTACACCCCATCCCACCTCTGCTGGGGGATTTAGAGACCTGAAATGGGATACCCCCATAGCAGGTCTGTCCCAGGCCAGAGTCAGAGTACGGTGGTGGTTTCACCATCTCCTACAGCCCAGGTGCTGCAAGCTCTGCACATCTGCTCCCTTCTTGACCTCCCTTCCTGGGAAAGCAAGCCGGCTTTGCTCTGATGGGTATTCCGTGATTCTCCATGGGGATATATATAACTTGGACGATCTGTATCTGCCAGCCATGAGTCAGATCAAGATCTTATCCCCCTGTAACGTGTAGCTGGAGATAGCCAGTGCCAGGGCACACGCGCGTCAGAAACAATCCTTGGGTTTTGTGATCTGCGCCTCTTTTTGCCATCATTGTTTCTTTCCATCACTCTCCTGTGCTTTTCCCGATAGCGATCTGAAGGAGTTGGGCAAGCTGCAGACTTTGCCAGCCCTCAGCTCCCAGGCCTGGCAAAGCACAATCCGAAAATAAACCCCCTGCCTAAACTTACACCGTGAGACTATCAGATTAAATCCAAGGGTTTCCACCAGCGGCGGGATGGGAAAAGCCCATTGTTTGTTGATTATCGTATCATCAGCCCCGGCTTGATAGTAAGATGCTGAAGGAAAACACACTTTGGTTACAGTTGATTTTCAGATTCCAAAATGGTGCTGCAAAGTCTGTGCATGCCTAATTATATTTTATGCTAGGCTGTGCAATACAAAATGTATGCTGCAGCAATCAGTGAGTTAACAGTATCAATCAATTTGTAAACAGATGAAGTCACTCATTCCCAAACTGGTTTTCCAAAAACAATTACTAAATTACAATAGGAAAAAAATTGTACAGTTACTGTATTTGTGTGCTGTGTTACAATCAACATACCAGGGAAACAAAACAATTTAATGCAGAAAAATCATCATTCATCTACATTATAATTGCTTCTTTTTCACATCTACAGGGCGGTTAATTAAAATTGTGATTAAATGCGGTCGCGCTGCCTAAGATGTCTTGCCCAAAACAGGTGGTACAGAATTTAAAAGTAAAAAAAATGTAATTAGCATTGGAAATTGAGAAATTGCCTGTAAGAATCAGTGTTAATTTCAGTCAGTGATGAGGTAATTTATAAATGAATGCAGTGGAGGCTGTGCAAATGCACAATTGCCTTCCTGCCTATTCTTAGCATTCTCAGCATGCAGGTGAAAATGTTTTCAAAATATTGAGGTAATTTGAAAATCAATTCGTGCATTCCGTATCTTTTTTTTTTTTTTCCCTCCCCACTCGCAGCAAACGCTGAACCAACGCTGCCAGAGATGGCACAATGCATCAGTTTTTGCACTTTTTGGGGAGTGACATTCCGTCTGTCGTGGCATCAGCTAGAGTTTAACTAAGCAAAATGTTCGGCTAAGATTCTTTACAAAGGATAAAACCATCGATTGAAGTCTCCGGTAATCCCGAATGTCTTCGGCTATGGTATGTGTTTAAGTGATGTGGTATCAAAAAAAAATGAAAGGAAAAAAAAAAAGTAAAAGCAACCTGCAGTGAGTTGAACTCGTGCAGCAGAGATACTGTGAAATAAGAGATGCTGATATGGCACGGAAATCAGAATGATTTCTTGTTTAAAATTAGCACGGCTCACTGGAACAGCCTGGCTAGTACTGGTGCTTTCTGTAAAAACTTGCTTTTTAAACATGCATTTCAAATGTCATCCTGCAACCATAAAGGCATTATTAACTAGGCTACATGTACAGGGATTTTTCCCTCAGATGAACTTTGTTTATTGGCATTTTGGTCCTTTCCCTAAACTTTCAGCTAGCAAATGAGAAATGTTAATTCCTAACAACAACAACAACAGCAACCACATATGACCTGCAGATACAAAAAGCTAGAGGCAAACCTGACAACAAACAGATATTAGAGATTTAAAATCTCTTGACAGTGGAAAAAAAAATAAAGATATATAAATCTGAAGTACATGTTGCTGGAACTGACATTTCTATGATTCAAACAGTCCTCGTCCCCCTGTTCAACTCTGCAGAGAGCTTTGCTGTAGTTATCCCTGTCTCTATTTAAAAATAACTCAGACTTTCAATAACATTGATCTCTGGGCTGGAATATGGGGAAGCAGTTTGGATTTCTGAACAGGGATGTACAGGTGTTGGTACCGGTTGTGCTGTAAAACAGGCACATGATGGCTTTGGAACGTAACTTGCTTTAATTAAAGCAAGCTGCTCTTCCTGTAGAAAGGCTGATTTACCCATATAATTTAACTATTGAGGCCCTTTCTATTAATTTTTTTTAATGAACTTTTCTGCTGGCTGATACTTGGTCGGCTTTTAGTTATTTGGGGTTTTTTCTTTAATTTCCTTTTGATAAGCCCTGTGCACTTCAGAGGTGATTTCAATGCTATTTAATTTTCTCATACAAAAACCCTCACGAAGGGATTAGGTCAGGAAGGGACAAGGGTGATGTCATGTTGTGCTGGTCCATGCTGGACCACATTGATGCTGTGAGGGGGCTGTGACATAGTTGGGCAGAGGATGCAGATTGATGCTGTGGTGGGATGCTGCTACAGGGCTGGGGAAAGGTGTGTGCAGCATCAAGTGCCGCGTGTGCTCTCCAGCAAGTCAATTAACCTCGCTGTGCTCATTTTCCCTGTCTACAAGATGGGGAAATGCTGCTGAGCTCATTCATAGGGCTTAATATCTCTGAAGCACTCTACCATTCTCTGGGACCGAGGAAGAGCAAGCATCATTCGTCAAAGGGCGAGTGGGTGCCAAGGAATTTGACTGAGAAATTTATGAATGTATGTTTTGAATAATCAAATTTTCCAAGTTTAATATACAGGTGATTATTCTAATTTAGGAGACAGTATTGCTTTTAACTGCTCTCCCCCTACTACACACACCAGTTTTCCACCACCGAAGATGGTAACGGTAATCACTGAAGCAATGATGATTATTGACTGAAAGGTATTTTACAATGTGAGCTCCGTTATGTGGAGCTTAGCAAGCAGCTGCACTGATGCATTTGAACTCCTTATTTTGGTCTAGGGGCTGCCAAAATAGATATTGAAATATTAGTGAACAGGCATAGGGGCAAATCCTAACCCAACTGCAGTAGATGAAGGTTCACAGGTGACTTCAGTGGGACACGGACAGAAAAGTCAGGTTTGATGCCTGTGGCTGGTTGCA
Organism: Galbula dea; assembly: GCA_013399015.1. Taxonomy (NCBI): domain Eukaryota; kingdom Metazoa; phylum Chordata; class Aves; order Piciformes; family Galbulidae; genus Galbula; species Galbula dea. The sequence continues at coordinate 891,273 of VWZX01010081.1, forward strand.
GTGGAAAGCTGGAGGATCAAGCTCCTTTGGAAATTCAATCTGATCAAACTAAGCCTAAGTTTGAGTTTTTTCTTTCCTGTCTCATGTGAAGCCAAAGGAAACCAGCAGATCAGGTGCTGCTCTGCTGCCACAGGTTAGTCTTCACCCCGAATTACATCTTCGGAGCATTCTGGGTCCGTTCCCATGAGAAAAGACCAAATGCCATGAGAAACGTGAGCAGGATTTGGCCTCGAACAGGCAGTGCTTACTACTGGGTAAACTGAGCCATGGCCACTGTGGTGGTGGGGAAGTGCAGTGAAGGAAAAGTAGCTCTGTGGATTCCTAAAATAGAAAGTAAACATAAATATTTCTACTTTGCTTGTCAGATTTCAATCACCTCTCAAAACAACTGAGCTTCTTGATTTAATTAATTATAGCTTGCTTTCTTTTTTTTTTTCCTGTGTCTGTGTCTTCAGAAAAAGCCAAATGAAAATATCCTCTTTGTTTCCCCTTTGTAACTACTAGAGCTTTCGTCGAGTTTTAACTCTTCCTCCACTCCAACACCCTCTGCCTTCGTTTTTTTATGCTCTTCTTATCGCTGCTGTCCCATGGCAAGCCCCAAAGCCTGGAACATTTTGTAACGACTATGTGACAAATTGTTGGGCTTTTATTCACGTCGGACATCTTTTGCCAGGATTGCTTGTTGTTTTTTCTGTTTGGCTGTGTCATGGGACCAAAGGTGGCTGCTTTTGTGCAGCATGTCAAATCTGGTTAACATGCAGCCATTTATCTTTAAACCCCACTCCTGCACAAAGGCAGGGGTCTATTGGGCCACTTGTATGGGCTCCAAGCATCAAAAATATATATTTATTTTTTCCCCAGTGCTGTCCTCTCTATATGGTGCACCTCGAGCTGAGGCACTGCGGTGAGCAGGTCATGCAGCAGACAAGATGTTTCATAATTTTGGGAACCTTTTAGAGACAAATTGTACAGTGCAAGTGTAGTGTAACCGAACTGCTGGTTGCCCAGTGAAGTGTAGAAAATCAGATACAGCACAGCCTGAAAGAATGAAACAAGAATTCATATCTATGTATATACACGGTACTTTATAAAGAATTCATACACAGAGGAAAAAAACGTATTTATTCTCTTTTTTCTCTGCTTATATTTGAGGATTGTGCATGGGGTGTGTGTGTATAAATGTGTTGATGTGCATGGTATATATTCATACAAATAATATGCCACAGGATACAGGAATAGTTGTATGTGTGATGCATTTATATGCATAAGTGGTAGGTTTGCAGGTTAATGCCTGCTTGACTCTATGTGTGTGTGTGTAAATGATGGAAAGGTGCTCAGCACGATAAAAAGATGAATTATCCAAGAAATAGATTTAAAAAGCCCCAAAATTCCACAGCAAAGTTTGCAGCTTTGGGTCCTTCTCCAATATTTAAGTCACACAGGAACGTTTCTGGTGAAAACAATTTCCTTACAGATCTGGCAATAATTATCAAATAAAGAAGCTGGGAAAGTTGGATTTAACAGAAAAATGAGGGCTGGCTCCAAAGTCTTGGTGCCTTTTTTTTTGCAGCTGAAGCATTGGAGATAGTGGAACTCAATGTTTTTTTAATGATTTGCTGTGTTGTGTAATAATTATACATATAGTGCAGCGAGGTTACTTGGAGGAACAACCCACTATGTATGTTGTTGTTGGTTTTTGGTGGCTTTTTTTTTCTGAGTAAAGGACCCTGGAGATTGCCTTTCACTTTGAAAACAATCCCTAATATCAGGAAAATGCTCTGTTTGTTTATGCGTACATAATGCAAGTTTGTCCGCCTGGGAACTGCAGCAAATGGGAGAAGTATGCATGGATTTCACAGGTAACAGGATTACGTGGGCACATAATTGATCCATTTGGAGAAAAAAATGACAGTGCTCTAAAGATGCCTAGGCTTTGGAGATGGAGTTTATGAAACAGGCATTTGTAAATTCAAAGGAATCAATATGTCAATTTTATTACATCTCAGGACCAGCTGGGCATTAAAGGAACAGTAGCCTTTTTAAAATTGCAGCTGCGTATTCTCGCATTGTGTACCTTTCTTAAAAGGCTTTGAGGGCTAGAAAATGTACTTTTAGCAGTGCTTTGCACCTTTTCAGTGACCAGTTTGCATGGATCAAAAAAAAAAAGAAGAGACAAAACATCACATTGTGTTGGTTTTCCTCTTAAGCCACAGTTGGTAAAAACTGCTGGGCTCCAATTATACCATGCAAAACTCCTACAAATAAATATATATGTGGAAGGAGGCTAATGCCTGTTCTACCCCAAATGTTGAAAAAGATTTTCCATCAGGGGCTCAGCACATGTTGCAGAGGCAGCATCATAACATGAAATACCTGTAAGTCTGCACTAAAGACCTCACTCGAAATGTGGTCTTGAATCGTTGTAAAATACTATCTTCTCTTTCCTTTTCACTGGATTTTAAACCCTTATATGACTGAATGTAGTGCTAAGCTTATTTTTTTTTCCCCAGCACTCCTCAACTGTCCAGATTTTGAAATGCAACTTTTCATACATGTTTGCAGCCTGCAGGGTGGAGAGAGATGTTGAGTGGAATTTGGATTGCAGTGGTGGTCACTGTCTGTAGACTCTCAAGGCCATCTCAAACAGGCTTTAAATCCCAAAGATGCATTCTCAAGGAATTAATAATAGCCACTGAAGTTTTCCCTTTGAGGAGAAGGAGGTTAGCCAAGGAGCAATTGTGGCTTTCTCAAATGTGTGGTACACTCCCCTACCTGAAAGGCATTTGGTTGAGGGACTGTGTTAGTAAAAACCAAGCATGTCTCCAGCCATCAGTAGATGTCCTGTTGTCTTCTCTCCTCTGCTTGCTGGTGATGCTGCTGTGGACCTGATGGCTACAGGCTACTCTGCAACTCCAAATTCATAATTAACATTGCCAAAGTAATCACTTTGCGACACTTAAGTACAGACAACAGGTCCAACACATCTGAAAACATACTTTTAAATGTTCAAGGTTTTGAGTCCCAAGAACAGGGTTTCTTGGGTCAATGGATGCTGCTCCCTGAGACTTCCCTGACTTCTCAGCTTCTCCAGCTTTGTCACAATCCTCTCCGATCTTCTATAAGGTTCCTCCAGCTCCTTTTGCACGGTTTCTTTTTCTTTAAACTTGCACTTTTCAGGCCAGACAGGCTACAGTAAAGGTCTCTCTGTGGTACCCCAACTTTCTCCTTTTTCTTGCTTGAGGATCTTTACCTTCCATAAGGTATGTTTACAGCATCTCTCCAGTGGTCTGCTAATATTTAACCATGTAAATATAGCTTGGGTGATGTGGGATCACACTGTAAAAAGCCACATTATATTAGCGAGCAGTGTAAAAAATAGGTAGAATATTCTCTTTCTATATATGTGTATATTCTACTCTAGTCCTATCTCCCCTAAACTGAATTATGAAGGGAATATGAAAGAATAAAAAGTCCAGTTTTCTCTGAAAGAGCAGATACAAACAATACAAGGTAGTAAAGTGGTGTTTTTGTGGTCATAGACTTAGCATGAATTAACACTTCATTATGCAGTGATGTACTCTCAAAGCGTTTAAAGAATATTTGTGTGCCAAAGAAGACATGGAAAAAGAGGTTCAGAGAGTTTACATAGAAATTTGTGACATTGTAGAAAATAAAGATGACCTTCTGCCAAGCAGTGATGCTCAGAACTGATGTGAATACATATAAATGGAGTTAAGAGAAACCATATAAACTCAATAGATTAAGTCTTCAGAGGTAAGACTTCCTTTCAGCAAAGCTTTGCCTGCGTACTTAGGTGTGAAAAGGATGATGAACACACCTTGTTCGTCCCAGCATCCTCCACCAGTGATGAGAGGCTGAGGCAAGCCTCAGTTGTAATTAGTCTAAATTAACATTTTCCAAGCCCCACAGCCGTCTCCACTCGAAAGACGTCATCCTTTTCTGGGCTTGTTAGAGGAGAGTAAACAGAGGTAAGGAGACTTGAAGTGACTTGGCTGGAACTGAAAGCCTAGAACCAATAAAACCAGAGGTCATGATCTGATCCTGGTTACTTCCACACAGTCCCAGAACCACTCTGTGGGCAGCCTTTTGATTTTGTCAGTTCTTTGAGTCTAATTCTAGAAGTAAAACAAAGCTTCCCAAGGATAAGGTGGAAAAATGGCAAAAGGAAACCCTGTCATCGACCTGATTGATGCTTCTTCTGCTGAGATCATAACAGCTTCTTCAGAGACTTTTACAATCTCTACAGAAGTGCAGGAGGCACTGCCAATATCCGCAGATCATTGGCATGATAGACCGTAACGGCTTCTTCAGAGCCGTTCCGGTCTATCGTGTCAATGCGTACTTAGGGAGTCCTCAATGCATGGATCATTGGCACGGTACTACATAACGGCTCCTTAGAAGCCATTACTGGGTATCAAGTCAATGCATACTTAGGGAGCCCTTAATGCACGGACCCACGCAAGTTGACTTGCTCTGAATACTAACAATCCAGTGGAAGAGTAGTTACTGTGTATGGTATTAAGGGAGATTATTCTTACCTGTCTGCAAGAACTTGACTTGTGTCCCAGGCTTCTAATGTCTTTATGGTAGAGCCACTCTCCAGTCAGGAGGTGCTGAGATACATGAGTTTTCCTTCTTCTGTTAACATCATTTTATTTCATTAAATATGTAAAAATAAAACAAACCCCAAAACCCAAATGTTCTCAATTTGAGGTCGGAAAGCCAAGAGGCAGCTCAGGATATAGAACATTCAGAGTTAGAATATAAAGCCTTGAGAATAAGTGGTTGCAGCGGAAATGCTGGGAAGCCTAACATGTGAAGCAATAGTTCTGTGGATTTTACTCCTCTCACCTACTTTACCATATATTTACGATGATCCCTGCAAGACACTTAGCATCAAGCTGGCAAAAGTGACCCTCTCAAAGGAGGAACACTTGTTAAATATCCCATCATCCAGCAAAGAGTTTGTCTGGATTTCTTGACTTGGTCCCTGGGGAACACCAGCCGAGACTTTCCCAATCGTCACCGTGCCTCATCCTCAACCCACAAAGGCACATCCCCTTCATTTGGCTTCCCCTAGACGAGTTATCCCCGGACTGAGGGAAAAAACCGCCTCTAGTTTGCTGTTGTTGATATTTTTTCTTTTGTGTTCTGCTTACTGACTGACATCTGCTATCATGCTAAGCAGGTGTTCCTGTGTAAACGAACGTGCCCTGTTTGTGTTTCGCCATCCTCGCTACTGCGCACCCAAATGAGCAGCATGATTAAGAATCCTGTAAATTTTTGAAAGGAAACGGATGGCTGCCCTACTAGAACATAATTACACCGTTCCAACATCCGCAGCTCACTGCTGCAGCCAACTTGGAGAACAGCAGAAATTAATAATATATAATAGCATCATTCTCGTAATTTATAAATGAAATAAAGTCGGGAGGAGATTCTGCTGATATGCATTTTCTTCTTAATTCTAAAAGACAAAGTAGAGATTAGAATTTGACTGGGGGTGAAACCTGGCTAGCAATCTCACACTAGTTGCAAAGTGTAGAGGCCTGATTCATGGTAGGGGTTTTGCTTAGGGAAAAAAGCTAATATTTTTTATTGGACTAGGGCAAAAAAAAAAAAAAAAAGAGTCTACAAAGCCCTCTGAAGGCAGCCTCTGATGAAGGGAGGGGAGGAAAACTCCTCAGATCCTGTACCCAGTTTTTAGCTTAATTCATCTTTAGGTATTGCAGGAAGACTTTGCCGCATGCTGCGATTTTTTCCCTGACTGAAATAATACACTATCACAGGTCACCCCCTCAGAGAAGGGAGAGAGGATTAATCAGTTAAAGATGTTGTCTAATCTTCTATTTTTGTTGAAAAATGGCAATGCTTTCAAAAACAATATTTTGAGCTCAAGAGATGTTGCCAAAAGGAGCTGGACTGCAAATCATTGCTCCAGTCAAGCCTTGGAGTCGGTGCTTTAATTAAGCTTCTCAAGCCTGCTGGAGAAAAAAAAAAAAAGGAAAAAAAAGAAAGAAAAAACCCCAGATATATAACTTTCTGAAGACAAAGACATATTTGTAAAGACTAAGCAGTAAGACTTTTTTTTTCCCACTGCATATGAGCAGTGAAGTTAGTTAAATGCTTTTTTGTTTCTCTTCTGTAGCTCCCCAGATACACTCATCTGGGTGATGGCTCAGCTGATTTATACTTTTACTGGGATAAACTCAAACGGGAGAGCTACCAAAAAACCAAAATAGTGTTTACTTACAGGATAATTAGGGACATTTTAATGAATTTTGACACTGTAAAGCTCCAAAGAATGATAACTGCTTTGATGAAAAAGGTCAGCATAGATTCCCCAGGTTTAACCCAGGAAACACAAACGTACAGAGTGAGCCCAAAGAAATACTTCCCTTTTTAAACTATATTTGAAAATACATACTATGTATGTTTGAGTCCCACTCTTCTAAAGGGCCCCCTTCATAATTTGTTTCTCAGAAAATATGTGCATACACAGATTTATTTCATTAATAGGTATTTATTTAAGTGGGCTGCACTGTATTTAAATCTCTGAATAGTTTCCATTACTTCCTCAGCTCACTTACTTCAAGTTGACTAATTTTAATAAGGCTAAGGTGCCTAGGGTCTTATTGAGTGCTCAGTTTGATCAATATGGCTAAATTAAAATAGTGCAAAATATAAGCAAATGTACTCTAACAACTCTGTGAAAAATGTGGAGTGCACCAAACATTGATTAGAGTTCCACAGACATTAATTTGTTGCTCTAAGTACACTAATGCTGCTCAGAAACTGCATCTCCCTCTAGCATACACACAACGGCTGGGTCCTCATGGGTTGTATTCTGCCCAGCTCAACACCATGGGCTTTCATGGCTTCCCACATGGCTGAGGCCATAATTTGGGTCTGTATTACGCAGACACCCTGGTCTCACAAGCAGCCCTCCTGGTCCAGATTTGACTCCTTCCAGGAGGAACAGCATCCCTGGGCCACTCACAGAACAAGCCTGGATCACACCTAAGGGAAGCAGGAGGAAGACAGTTACGATTATTTACACGAGCAAAAACTATTTATATAATCATATTCATTATGAATTTGGGGCTATACATCAATTCTATACATGTATTTTTAAGACAGGCACAGACTCCTAGGGAAGTGGTTATATGTACAAGAAGATATTCGTTTTTGCCCTCCTGTAATACCACAATATTATTGTCATAAAAGATTAATGTCAACCCCCACCTGGTATTAAATTGCTTTCAGTAGCCCTTGCATTCGTGTCTTTCTGCAGAAGACAAAAACACTTTTAAAGTAACTACATGCATCTTCAACTCAGATTACTGCTGTTCCTGGGATACATTTTATTTTCCAAATGCCTTAGTTGTTCTGGTAGGGATCCTTTCTTTTTGGTTTTTGTTTTTGTTTTTTGCCATGGATATGATGTTCTGACAGGAACTTAATTTTAGGGCAGCAAAAAAGCACACTTCAGAAAAAAGGGTCTTATCGTAGTCTTGTTGATAGAAGTTGCACATGTTAATTATATGCTTTTTCTTCATACTCCAACCAAAAGCTGTATTTCCCTCATGCTAAAAATAATTTGTTTTTCTTTCTTTCTCTTTCCCTTCTTTTTTTTTTTTTTTTTCTGGGCTAGCAAAAGCATGAGATGATCATGCTTTGACATCCAATGCTTGCACAGACAGTTTTTAATGGTTTCTAAAAATACCATGGTAACTCCTTAGCAATCATACTTTTATATCATTTTAAATGGTTTCTGATCTCTTTCTTGGTTTGCTTTTTTTTTTTTTTTTTCCCCAGTAGTTTTTCCCCTCTTACCTGTAGTGTGACCTTTCTGCTTATCTTTAATCTCCTTGGTAAGTGATATTCACTGTAACAATTCTTCCTTTCCTTGATACCATCTTTTCCTACGTGGCCAAAAGGTAATAATTTCACAGAAGGAGAAGCTTATTTCGTGGAAGGTAAATCAGCAATGTGTGTGTAAGAGAGAAAGAAAGACAAAAAGGAGAGAAATAAACAGGAGAAAAAGGAGAGAACTAAACAGGAGGGAGTGCATGTGTTTAAAAAAAAAAAGCAACTTGAAAGCAACTGCTGCCACATGTAGGAGAAGTAAATTCTGTGAAGATGAAGTCAAATATGAAAAGCATTTCTCTAGTTTAAACTGCCCAAATAGAGTTATAAACAGCAGAATCATTTGAAGTTCCCCCTTTTTACATGAACACTGGAGCTTTAACTTCTTAACCTTCAACACGACGAGTGGAGCACACTGTGCAAAAACAACTTGGGAGTCTTCTTAACAAACATCTCAAGTGAGAAGGGCCAGCACAAGTTCAGAAGAATGGACTTTTCATTTGTAGCTAGGCCAAAACAAATGCTTAGGGTATTTTTTGGTTGTTGTTGTTTAGCTTTGGCGCATGACAATCTTGATTTTTTCCAGCGTTTCGCATGTTTAGAGTTTTTAATATCAAAGGTATTGCTCTCTGTAAACAAGTGTAAGTTTACCAAGGCAGCTTCACTTACACTCTTGCCTTGTAATCAGATGTGAAAATTACACCCTCCCTTTTGGCTACATGATAATTACACATTTCACCATGCGACGAATTGTTTCTCTTGCAGTTGCTGGAATGAAACAGCCAAGGCACTCAGGAAAATATGATATTAAAGATCAGTGTCATAGCTGTTTTTAGTAAAAGTGAAGTTTGTAATCACAACTCTGACCAAGATACTTTGAGATTTACATCTACATATATATATATGTGAGAGAGCAGTTAAAAATAAAATGAAACTAAGGTGCGTCAGCATGGAGCATGGAACTTAGCCTATGCATCCAAGGCCAGCAAACAGCCAACTCTCTGCTCAAACCTCACCAAAGCCCTGTTTTGAGGGTGAATTTTACCCTGAAATCATTACTTATTGGAAAGTTTAACAAAGTTTCTCCATCTTTGTCTTGTTTTTCGCCTTTATCTCTCTGCTGGTTTCTCTATTTCACTCATCTAGAAACTTAGCCTGAATATTTTGTGTATCTATCAATGTCCTTGCAAGTGCTGGATGCAGAAAGAATTCAGAATTAAGCATTGCTCAGAAGGAGCTGTGGGAAAAAAATTACATATGCAGCAAAACATGTTAGAGTTGTGTTTTGACAGTTTCATGACCAAGCCAAAAAATATACAATTTTTTTTTCCTTTTTTTTTTTTTTTTGTACCTGGCTCAGTTTCACAAAAATGTCCCCTCAGGGAATAGTCATTTTTTTGTCAGAATCAACTGTTTATTTACTTAAAACTCTAAAAGTTTTGCCTTACGTTAGAGGCAGAGTTGCTGAAGGTCAAAGTTCAACATCAGCTCGTTGCATTGCTTTCGCCGTAAAAGCATGGTTTGTGTCACGAGAGAGGGATAAAAGAGGGATAAAAAATGGACACAGGACAAACTGAAAATGCCATGAGGTTTAAAACCAGAGCAGATGAGGTTTGTCAGGTCTCTCATTACTCATCTGCAGCCACATTTTGGCCTGCTTGCAAGTGATGGGCGATGACCATGGACCTGCCATCACCGTGGTTGAACATGGTAGCAGTGGTTCAGGTTGGATATGATGAGTTTATCTAATCAAGTCAAAGCCCAGTTGGGTTTGAAGGTGGCAATGGTGTTGAGATCCTTGTCATTGCCCATAGAGATTTTCATGGCAGGCAGGGCTTTGATTATGCTCCCTCACCTGTGACTTGTTGGGCTGGAGGGACCAAAAGGGAAGTGGGTGGCTTCCCACAGCTGCACCCACTTTAGTCCATGCTAATAGAAGACATAGCCCAAGAGTGACTTAGTCATGTCTTACTTCAGGACTGTTGCCTTTCTTGTTTCTTGGTCAAAATGCTATCTGAATGGCCTGCAAATGTGCAGGGGATGTGACTGGGGGAGTTTGGGAGCTCATGTGGAAACATGCTCATGTGTGGTATGGTGGCATGGGACAACCTGCCTGCTCTGCCCACAGGTATAGGGATATTCCTTCCCTTCCTTAATGGAGTACTTAGGCATGTTTGGGACACAAGCCTAGATCATAACCAAATTCTGAGATCACACTGATAGGAGAAAACATAATGGCTTTTAAAGCAGTGTAACTGTACCAATGAGTAGAATTAGATCTTCCATCCTGAAACTAGGGTTTTTTTCCCAGTGTAAAACTTGGTGTTTTCAGCAAAGAGATAAGAGTTTTATTCATTCTTACATTTATCTGATGTGTACAGCAACAATTAATTTTTTTTGCCCATTATTAATATATAAGATTATAGGATTAAAATAAATGCATATATATTTTATTTTTTTATATATTTACCTTGACCACAGCTTTAAATTGCTGGAACTTTCAGGCTGACGTTTCATGCTGGCTATCAGCCATGTTCAGGCAATAATTCTGAAACATTTTGTTTTATTAGGATTTTTAACATAACTATTTATTTGGGGAAGCAACTTGTACCAGGGAAAAGAAATAAATAATTAAAAAAAATAAATCCCCAAATGTAAATAAGACAGCTTTCCCCAGGAGATTAAAAATAGTCCAAAACTAATAGCCTAATCTAATTCCCATAACGATCATCACACAATATACTCAGTGGACCTAATCTTGCCCTCGTGGAATCTCTCTGAAGTCAGGGACTTGACGTACCTGTCTACTTTTGAGTTTACCCTTCATATCCCAGCTACAGCAGGGGAGCAGCTTTTGTCTCTATGGTGAATAATATTTTGTAAATTAGACCTTGTTTAAATAAAAAAATAAAAAGTAATATAATAAGGTGTGGAGGGAGTCTCTCCTGACTCACACTCACAGGGCGGAGGTCACTGCTGGAGCTCCTCTGGTAGGAAAGAATTGAGCAGCAAAAAAATAGCATGAAAACTGTGACTCAACCTGATGAAGAGGCAGTTAATCGGAGATAAGGATGTCTCTTTATCCCCACTGAGTGCTGTCATTAGTGTGGCAGTTGAAGATGTTCCTCCATCCTCGTTAACTTTGCATTTGTCCCTTTGTATTTATGATTTGCTTCTTTTTTCTGCGTGTTTCCCCTGACTGACAAGTCAATACCAGAGCCAATTCCAGGCTGACCCCCCATGGGGTTATCTCTGACCTAAAATGGGTAGGACTGAGCCCAAAGCAGTGCTGGTTTTGGGACGTGAGACCATCCAGGAGGATGGGTGAAGTCCCTCTGTGTCTCCAGCTCCTCCTGGGTTCCTCAGCATTGCAGGAAAAATTATGTCCTGACTTTTGCTGCTGTGCTCAGAGGTGATGTCTGCATGGCCTCTATGGCTTTTAAACTGAGCAGAGACTACTGGGAGCCCAGTGAATGTGCATATTGATGTACCCTGTAGCTTCTGAGATGCTGAAGGAGCATATTGCTTATTTCCACAACAAGGAGCTAGGAAATATTTACAGTGACCCTGCTCTGCTACCTGGGAAATTTCTCCCCAGGTGATGGAATGAAGCAACATCTGATTTTTTCTTTTGCCCCCAATACAAATTAAAAAATAACTCCCCAAAAAAACAAAGTTCTTAGTCAGGGCAGATACACCTCTTCCACCAACATGCAGATATGATATAGCTTTAATTTGTATTCGTCTTGTCCACTGGGGTTAGAAGATGGAGGAGCTATTATGAAACCTTTTTTTTCCTTCTTCTTTCTTTTTTCTGTGAATTTGCTTTATTCACTGTTTACTATGCCAGGCTGACATGATATGATTTGTGCATTGCAGGGTCACAACAAGCTACTTGCAGGACAATTTGCTGAATCAAGAGGGTGATTGTGTCTGGTGCCAGTCAGTCGCAATTAGGGCCAGGATCAGGGAGGCCCAGAGCTTGTGTATCGTCTTGGGCAAACCTCATAGAAATCAGCTCACCTGAAACTAATTGTCACAACAGAGACCTTATGCAAATGAGCCCTAGGGTTAGCGTGGGAAAAGAAAAACTGTCGCAAAGATAGGTGACCTGCTGAGCAGGGGGTCTGTTGCTGGGGAAATCTTTGTTCAAGGAGTTAAAAAAATGTTCGCATTGTTCCAAATCCAAGAAAAACGTAGCAGATCCTCTCCCGAAGAAAGCGTGGCGAGCACACTCATCTGAAAGTCCAATAAAGTGGCAGCCAGCTTTCGAGCCGGTAATAAATTGGAAGTCTTTATTCTTTATAAGGGTTGCAGCAGGAAAATGATTTTCCTTTGCAAAGGGGCCTTTAAAGTTTAGCTGCTCGCAGTTAGGCAGCACTTAAAACTTCCCTGTCCGTTGAAGCTTTTCCCCTCTTAATCTGTTGGATCCCAGTAGATTTCCTGACCTGAGGTTTTAGCAGCTGGAAGGAACCCTCCCTCTGGCTCCTGGCATGGCCTTTTGGAAGGTCTGGCTCTCATACCACAGCAAGCCATTGAGTTTGGAGGGTAGGAACACACGGGGAGCAGATCCGTGGAGATTCTCCTGCAGAAATCTCCAAGGGGATCTCCAAAGCTTTCCAACTTTGAACATCTCCTCTCTCAGTGCCTTCCTGAGCACGGAGATGTGCAGGCTCAAGTGCTGGAAACATAATTGTGAATTAAGCATGTTTAACGACAGGATCATTGATGTCTGCACGTGAAAACGGCTGTTTCTTACACGCTTTCCCTCTCCCTTCTTCTCCTCTGCCTCCAGCCTGAGCAGAGAAAAGCATAATTTTCAGCGAGCACATTACACAACATTTGTCTTGTTCACTCCTTCCTCTTTAACAATTTTTATGGGGGTTGCTCAACACGTTCTAAAATAGGAATGGAGACGATATAATCAAGTGCTGAACCGATGATATACGCAGCGCTTTGTGCCGTCGATGGTTGCATTCAGAAGAAAAGGATGCAACACGCTCCAAACGAAGAGATGGGAGCCCTATAAGCACACAGAGTGAGAGGCAGGCAGGGTATTTTTGCATGTAAAGCTCTTCCAAAGAGGTTGACGGGGACAGAGGTGAGATTAATTGTGCTAAAAGCTACTGGGCAAATTTCAGAGCCATGAGATGCTCTGCACTATCATTGAAGGCACAAGAATAGTTATTTTGCTTGGTTAAGCTGTGTTTTTAATATGCTGCTTTAAATGGGTGAAATGTAGATGGTACCAGACCAGCAAGTTTGGAAGTTAACTTCCTACTTGGCAAACATCATGCAATAAGGATGGCTTAAAAGTAATGCAGATTAATCACCAACTTTTTTTTTTTTTATAATCTCTTTTGTCCCTTTACCACTGTCTGAAATAATTTCCACAAATAGGAGACGTTTCACAGTGGGTATGAAGTGCTCAGCTTTCACTCATCAAACTTTAATCGGAACTGCATTTTAGTTTTTGAATAAAGAACACTTAAAAAATTTAGATGCAAATTATTTTGCATTATTCATGCTCTAAGTGTCCTTGTAGATTTAAACACTTCTGAGGCCACCTTGATTCAAGTAATTACCTAGGCCCTCACTGCTCCATCATGAATAAGGTATTTTGTACAAGTAAAGTATGCACCCGATGAGCTTTTAAAGTGGCTTTACACTGAACTTGTGTATTGCTTCTTGTGCATGAGTGATTCGAACACGCGTCGCAATCTGTCTCAGGTGGGAAATCCTGGCAGAGCATCCATGAGTGACGGAAGGAAGCCTACCAGCCTCGGCACACACTATTTCTTTGTCTTCGCAGAAGAATCTCAAAGTGATTCTCTCGCTTAAGTCTTGTGGCTCCTCTTAAAAGTCTGAGGAAGCAATAGCTGCTAGCAGGGAAAGAAATGACAGTCATTTTTCACTTAACCCTTCATTTCCCATCCCGGTCCCCCTTTGCCTGCGCTCAGTCACTTAAGGCATTCACATAAGATAACATAAGTCTTTCTACTTTTATGTAGCATTGTACATCTGCCTCCCCATCTGTCCGCTCAGCCTCCCTCACGTACCCGCACTAGGTACCACCTGAGCAGGATTTTTCACACAATAGAGACAGCTCAGTGCTGAGCATTGTGGCTTAGAGCTTCTCCCCACAGACGTGGCTATCAGGGACAAGTGAAGCATATATCTACACATATATCCCCAGCAAAATGAGCTTGAAAGAGTTAAATTTAATTGGCTGAATATCGTAGTTGGCGTTTGTTGCAAAGTGCCCATGATTTTTTTTTTCTCTTCCAGCTACATTGCTTTGAAGAATTATAGGAATTTTATGATGTGCTATTGGAGTTCCACTGGCAGAGATTACAGTAAAGGGGTTAAAGTTGGTTTATGTTAAAAAAAAATTATGCAGAAACCAATAAAAATAAACACACTCCAGTAGACTAAACTTGCTGGGCTTTTAGTTTTAGCTTAACAATAGAAGTTTAGATGGAATCCAACATTGCAGCTTTTAGAAAATTAGTTGACACTCACAGTTGATCATCTTTACTACACAGCGGTATAATTAATATTTAAACATTCTAATAATGCAGCTTGCTTTGCATGCACTTTTCAGCCCCACCACAGTATATTTTATCAGGACTACTGCTAGCATTTTCCTAGGTAATGTCATTTTTTAAAGTTATATTTAAAATAGGATATTGGCTTCTCGCTCAGTGCAAAAGAAATATCGATAGGCCAATAGGCAGGTTTCATATGTCAGTTTGTGATTAAGGCATGTCTTTACTGAGGACAATAGAAAATATATAAGGGGCTACTTCACTGCCATCATCATAAAGCAAATATACCACAGACTATCAGTTTAGAAAACTGTCTTGAGTTGTTAATTTTCCTTTGTGTTATCTACAATAAGAGGAACTTTTAATAACCAGATGCAGAGCAAAATCAGGCAGTGACCCACAGATGTGTGAAATACTGCACCTCTGACACCCACTCATTTAAAGCCAGAGAGCATTTAATAAAGAAATCAGGCAAGTAAAATGAAAAAAAAAAAAAACCAAAAAATCAAGCAGGGAGTTTTCACATGAGTGTTGTCAGGGTTAAGGCTTCTGTCAGCCTGGCAATTTAATAAAATGGGGAGAAATCACCAAAATGGAAAAGGACTGTGCTGGTTTATTTACATAGGAGAGTCCTCTTCCTCCTCCAGCCGAGGTGGGAAGGAAAAGTTGTTTCAGGTGCTTTGCTCATCAGCTTAATCCCCCTGATTAGTGCAAGGTGCCCTTTATTCCACATCTTATAAGTTCTAGCAACTTGTGGTTTAGGCTCTTTCCCAGAACCTTCTCCTGTGGTTTTTCATGTGCGTGGCTCCTTTTGATGCCACCCAGAGGGTTGGTGCTTGTGTGGCTCTTATTAAGCACCATGGCAGTGAGGGCACCATTTGTAAAAGCCCATCTCCATGGCTCCATTGGACTGGTCCAAGCAGGAAAAAATATATACAGGAAGATATTGCTTATATCCGTTTTGGCTGCTGCATGATGCAATGGGGATCTCCTGGATGTCCTTGCTGGAGAAGCAACCTGTGATGTGAGCTTGTCATGTAGCTCCCAGCCTTGGAGGTATTTAGGGGTGTGTCTGGGTGGGGGTAATACTCTCTCATATTGCAGGAGATGGGTTTTGTGGGGTATGGCATCAGGTAGGCCTGCAGTGGATTGTGAAGGTGTCTGAAGCTAAGCTGAGAATTGAGCCCTGCGTTTTGTCACATTTCATTGCATGTTTGAAAGCAGGCCCATTTCTATTAATGCTGTTAATAAAAGGCACATGTTTTGTTGAGCAAAACCACCCTTTCATTAAAGCAGAGCATAATTTCATGGGGTTTTTTTACATTCATGCAGAAATAGCCTTTTCCCCAACATGTCCCAAAAAGCAAAGCCAGAGAGTGTGTGTGTGCAAAATTTCACCAAGCCACAAATATTTTCACGCCAAATACCACAAAATGCAAATGCTCAGCATCTTGCTGCTTGAAGCTAGTCCTAGGGCCTCAGCCTAATTGCCTGGGAGGTGATGGGAGTTTTTAATTTACTGAAAAAGTAGCAGGAAAGAGCTTTAAAAATTCTCTGTGTGTATAACTGATGCCATGAGATCCATAGCACGTGTGAAAATAGGTTGCATATTGCTGAGAACTGACTCTGGGCTTGGCTGTAGATTGCTTTGCGTCACATGTGCCTGCAAAGAATTTGGGGATATGGTTGTGGTGGAAGATGTTGCAGGGTGTAAAACAAAGTGGCCTTGTGTTGGCAAAGGGCATGTGGGAGCTGCTGTGCTGCATGCGTTTCGCCCATAGGGTGGGAGTGGGAGTTTTAAAGGAAACAGATAAACAACAAATAGAAAGGGCTCAAAAACAAGGCTGTAACTTCTAGCCTTGCTCTATCACAACCAACAAGAGGTAGTTATGAGTCAGAGCTGCTCCAGCTTGTACTTTTTGAGGGAAGGTTAATGCTGTGAGGTGCTGCATTTGTGTTTGAGATGGAAGTAAACTTCCACTGATGGTTTGGCTTGCTCCTTCTTTATCAGGTTTTGCCCAGGAAGGCAGTTACACACACCTTGGCTGCAAATAACTAAGAGACCCTGATCTATTTTAAACCTGCTGCTGAGGTGGTAGAGAAGAGATAAGTTGCAACCTAGCTGCTATCTTGCTTGTGTGTCTGAGAGATATGTCCAGCAATGGATAAAATTAAAAGCATTTTTCATATGCTAATAGCAACCTGGGTAAAGGAAAAATAGAGGGAACAGAGCAGTGGAGTCAAGAGGTTTCTATCACAAATATCTTTCTCCTATTACCTAAACTATAGGACTCTTTTCCCCAAAGTGATATACATACTTTTACTGGGTCTAAAAGAAAATTCTACAGTAGAGTTTGATTTCAGCATCAACCTTATGGCAGCCATGTGGGAGTGAGATTATGGGACATGTGGAACAAAAGTCTTCCAGCCAGAGGAGGCCTTCTGAGCATAATGATTCTTATTTAAATTAGTCTATGTTTTATTACTCAGTTGGGGAGGGGAGAAGGAAACCCAGGGAAAGAATATTTCTTTCAAACCATGGTCACCTGAGTTGTAGATGAAGAGAAGTTAAGTAGTTTTCAGCCTGCAAAATGGACAAACATTTTCCTATCATCATAATAAATTCAAGCAATCCCCAAACTTTTTATCTGAAAAAAAAATTTTACATTTAACCTTGTTTTCCCTGTTGGCATGCTTGTCGATTCATTTGTAAATGTGCTTTAAATTCCTTTGTATATTACAATGAATGCCACCTCTTTAACCGCTCTTAGTAATTTAGCGAACTTCTTTGCCAGTGGGTGAAAGTACAGTATTGTACGTGCCTAAGAAAAGGTACATTCATTATCCTTCACGTATGAAAAGGTATATTAGGAACGGTTTTGCTTAAAGTGGAGGGGTGAATGGAGGAGCCCCTGATCCATCATAGTGCTTTTGCATGTGTGAGAATGTGTCTCTGGGAGCCCAACATCCAGAAATGCTGGCTGGGATCTTACCGGCAAATGTGTGCCTGTGAAACCTGAGAAGATTTATAACAAGTAGGTAATCGTTTCAGGTCTATGATGAGAAGGGAGAGGGAACTAAAAGCTCACACTGGGGCCAGACAGGAGTTTTGTTGGGAGAAAAAGAAAACTTGAGAGTCTGGGTTCTTATATCTTCCTCCATGGCTGTCGCGAGGTAACGTGACATGGGAAAAGGGTTGTGCAAGGAGTAGGCTTGAGATCTTCCTGGGATTTTGAAGCATGTTTTCGGGTCAGGACTGATGCCCAAATATTGCCACGTGACCAATTTGAGGTGTGCAATAGGTGGAGGAACAAAAATTAAGTGGCCCTGGGAACCTTGTCTTGTGCTGCTTCCCACCTCTTCTAGCCAGCTGAGATTAGTCCTGGCTCTCTGTGAGAGCAGGAAGGTTCAGTTAATGGCAGTTTTATAGTGTGAGAAATACATCATGTGCCACAATGGAATCACAGAATGTCTTGAGTTGGAAAGGACCTCTGGGCAATCATCTAGTCCAGCCCTGAAGGTAAAGAGAGTGAGACACAGTGGGTATGGCCAGGAAGGGCCAGCATCTCTAGGGAGGACTGCAAGGCCACAGAGGGCCAAATTCTGCTCCTCACTTTCCCCCCTTTTTTCTTGGGAGCACTCACTTCAGTAAGGTGAGTGGGATTCGTGCTATTGGCTTGGATTTTCTGTGAAGAACAACCGCAGCATTACGGAGAGGCTTGGTCAATTTATGGCCAATAAACATAAAAGCTGCGAGAGTTTCAATGAAACATTCTTCTCCAAACCAGAGGTCATTCATTTTGCACTTATTCCTTTATGTGGTTTCTGAAAGTTTAATTTTTAAGGAGAGGATGTGGGTGAGCTCTGTTTGTTTTCCTTCTCTTTCCTTTTCTTTCTTTCTTTTTCTCTTCTGAGCTCTTTACTTTGAATTAATTTCACGCAAAGGCGTGCGAGTGCTTTCCAGTGGCATGCCAGCTGTCACTTTTCGATCGAGGGGGGAACCCAGAGTTTATTTTCAAGATGCAATTTTAAGCTTGATTCATTGTAATAAGTGTCACTGTAAGGCAGGCGAAGGAGAGTTAGCTTTCATTAACATTCTTCAATTCTAGAGCCCATCAGGAGGTAGATAAGGTACCACTGGGTCCATCCACCTCCCCGACCACAGGAGGACAATGCCAGGAATGTTTGCAATGTGTTTCTATTTTTGTCACACCTATGTGTGGCCATCCATCTGGTCTTAATCAATCAGTCTCATCCTGGAGCTTTGCTGTTCTCCCAGCTGAAATAATACACTTCTGCAGCTCGAGCTCTGCCTCAAGGAGGGTCACTACTCGCCATTCCCTAGACAAGGCATATTAACAAGGCTTACATATTTGTAAACATAGGTAAACCCAGGAGGGGTGGTTGGGAAGGAACATTTTGAAGTATGAATATTTTATGAATAAACCACTGTGCTGTTTACTTAGCAATATTACACAGGAAAACTTGATGAAGTACTAGAAGTAAATTTGTTCTAGCAAAAAAAAAAAAATAAAACAAACCCAACACCAACAACCCTTCAGAAGCACTGAGACAAAGATAAATGATGAAAGAGTGAATGATCCACCAGCCTATTTAAGCAGAGGTAGCATGTATAAAATGTCTCTGAAAGAGCACAGAAGTGGGTGGTGAATACTGTAAAATGTGCCATTTATTTATTTAGATTGCACATCAGGAGATAAAACAAATGAAAACTCTGACTTGTTAATAATTTACATTTAAGTGGAAAATTCTTACATGCTGTTACGATACCTCCAAGACCTGACACTGCAAATGCAAATAATTTACATTCTGTGTGCGCACAACTTTGCTTGTCTGTGGGGGAAAAGGAAGAAAATACTGAAATATATTCAGGGGTGAAGAAAACCAGGATACATTTACACTCATTATAATTATCTTTATTAATTTTGGGTGCTTCTTTTGAAGCATTTGTGAAGCTGGCTTTCCCCCATTCATCAGGTGTTGTTGGCTGAGAATCCACTGGGCTATACCTCACAACCTAGGAGGTAGGAGATGCAAAGAGAGGGGATTTCTTTTCAATAAGCAGTGCTATTACTCCCCCCCCCAACAGCTTATGCAAAAAGTTTTGTGGGGGAGAATAAAAAAGCCCCAGAAAAAAAAAAAGAGGAGTGTGCATAACAATAACTACCTCTGTCCCTTCTGTTTTTGTTCTTTTCATGTCAGGGAACTTTTTAGCTGTGCTGCCTGGGTAACTGCTCTGGAAGGTTGGAATATCTCTTGTTGAAGGAGGTTTGTGATTGAGGGCCCTCTGACACAACCTTTTGTTACTCTGAGGTGTTTGATCCTCTTTCCCTTTCTTCTAAAACCAATCCCATCCCTTTAAAAAATGGATAACCAGCACTTCTTTTACTTATTGTCAGCTTTTAGAAAGTTACTGTGGGGGGTTGTAGAAGTTTAACTAGTTAACCCCTTGCATCCTGATAGCGGGTTGCCATTAATACTACTTTTGCGCGCTCCTTCCCGGGCAAGGAACATTTCCATAGCTGCGTCAGGTATGCAAATCCTCTTTTGTAGGGAGCCATGTGACGGGTTGGCTTGCAGACAGTTTGCTCTCCCAATCTTTCTTTCCCTTGGCTTGGCAGAGCTCAGCCAGGAGCTCTGAGCATGAGCAAGGGCTGAGGAGTCGGTCCCCGAATTGGGGCGGTCGCTACTCAGCTGTGCTTGAAATTTCAACATGAGTCAGACTTTGGTAGCTGCTGATTTTTTTTTTTCTTCTCTTTCCTTGAAATGAAACTTGTGAGAGTCACCACAGGCGTAGGCTGATATGATAGGCTTGCTTTTTTTTCACCCCCTGTCTCTGAGAGCAGCTCTGAATAACAAGAATTCACAGATAGTTGCTCCTCAAAAGTGTGTGGCCAAATCTGAAAGTAACAAAGGAAGAACACCTTAAAATAAGACATGTAATAAGGACACTAACTCAGAGCCTTGTGATTAAAAATAAGACTCTTGGCTTCTTGTTTATTTATTTTTTCAGAGGGAAGGGACACAACCCAGGCTATAGGAAAGAAAAGCAGCTTAAATGGATTATTTCACAAAAAGCAACTTAGAGCTCCTAGATAGTGACCTACATTCTGCACACAATTATGATGTTTTACGGTGGTGATAGGGTTAATAACCTAACATCATTCATGTAGTGTTTTTTGAAAATTGAATTTTACTGCTACAAAGTAAATGTAACAGCCCTCTGGAGACAATATTACAGGCACTTTATTGTTTGCTAAGCTGATGTCATCTTTCTACGGACTGACTTTAAAACAAAGGCAGAACATTTATTACAAATATCACTGTGTGAAAGGAAATCTACTGAAATATTGTTTGGAAGGTGGACTGATAAAAATGTATTAATGCTTGGCTTTGATTATCTGCAAAGTTATGCCTGTGGAATGCTTTCTCGCGTGATCGCTGCTCAAGAGAAATGTTCATCTTGGATATTACACCTTCTATTTTGATGTTATCCATCTCTGAGCATGTGTTACTTTTAAAATGTGTTTTATAATATACTCTGCAGCTCATTTATAACTCTTTGTAAGAATGTAAACAAGGTTTTGATCAGAACTTAAAATATTTCCCTTCAAAGTATTTTCATGTAAACAGGGCCACGTCTTCCTTGCTGAAATCCCTGCCGCTACTCACATGAAGAAAACGATTGAGACTTGGCCCTATTTAAGGACACTTTGGCTCTGATCTGCCTTCTGCTGTGAGTTGTCCCAGTAGTCACAGTCCATGTAGATTATGGACCCCTTATGGCCATTTTTCTCCAACCAGTATCCCTAGTCAGGTGCCTACATCAACATCTCCTGATGGGGGGGGAAGATGCTGGAGCTTGAAGATTCAGTGCTTAGAAGTTATGTGGGTTAAGTTTTGCGCTGTTCAGTCCTCAGAGAAACACAGCATGTTTTCATACAGAGTCTTAATGAGATCACCAGGTTTGAGAATTTGAAGCTGGTTGTAGATAACCCTGAACTTTGAGTATTTATCCTTCTTGTGCAGGCTTTCTAAGAAGGCTTTAAGTGCACAAAATACATTTGTCCCTTTTGAGAAGAGCAGATGATTCATTTGCAAATAATTTAATATCCATTGAAGTTTAGATTTCCTTTGTTTCCTCACTTGCAGAGTAAATCAATGGCCGTTTCAAAGTAATAAGTACGATGAGGGGAAAATACATTTTCCTGTAACACAGCATTGTTGTTGTGGCTTTTGCAGGTGAAGCATAGGAATATGAGGACAGGTGTCTAAGGAACTGATTAGCTCATCTGTGTTGAAGACTACAAGAGGAAGTGTAGGAAAGAGGGACAAATGTAGAAAGTGAGTAGTGGAAGTCACAGTAAAACTAGTAACTAAGTCTGTGATATTAGTATCACTTCTGAAGTCTCTGTACATGTAATGTACTTTGCAAAGGTGGACATCTACTTACGCTCCCAAGCAGAAGTTTGTTCATACCCTCTTGTTATATACTCAATGCTGACAGGTTGTGGCAGCTTATATCAGTGGGATTAAAACTGGCAATCGGATGATAACAGTTTACTTTTAATATCCTCAGAGCAAAGTTTTCAGATTGCCAGCAATTATCAAAGGGTGTCTTGCCTGCTTCATTAACGCTAATATTCTTAGATGTTTGAATATGATTTTGCATGTCAAGCCAATCTATCTGGCATACCGCTGGACATCCTTTGACTGGTGCTGTGTGGCATTTTTTGTTTGAACTTTGGTGTTGCTCACATGAATTTAATCCTGACATAAACAATACTCGTTCTGACATCAGTAGGATCTGAACATAGGTAGGGCAGTGACTGCAGGCTCTGCTGGAAAGTTGGAAAGGAGTTTGGCTGTTTAAAAATGTGATCAAGAACAGGCTATTAACTTTTGGCTTAACTGAGGAGCTGAGGTTTTTCTTAACATGACTGAACACAACTGTCCTTATATTCTTGAATAAAATACCTCTTAGAGCCTTTATTTAGAAACACTGCATGGTTCTAACCCAGATCCTGCAGAAGTCACCTCAATGGCTTCCAGGTCAGGTGTCCCAAGCCACCTCTTCAGTCAAACCTCGAGCCAAGGTTTGAGCCAAGACTAAAACACAAAGGTGTTAGAAGATAAGGCTTCTGTGGAGAGGCTGAGACCACAGGTTTCTCTGACACACTTTGCTTTCTTTAAGAGTTGGAGGGCAGAGATGGAGGGTTCCTGGCTCGTATTATCTGGTGCTTCCTGATGAAAATCAATTGACTTGTGGCCGTTGATGCCAGCTCAGAGTTTGCCTCACATTGGCCACTATTCCCAAGGTCTGCAAGAGAGCTATATATAACTACAATATATAATGGTTGCTGTTAAATGCGTCAGCTTTGCAAATGGATGCACTAGACATCTCCTTTCTGTCTCATGTACTACAATTGCTTCAATTGTTTGAAGTCGAGTGCTTGGCGCTGCTGAGAAAGAAGTCTCTGTAATGTCTCCCACAGTAGATAAGGCCAGTTGTATTGAAAATAAAGGTGATTCTTTATTGAACCTTGGACACAGACAGAACTCTGTAGTTCTCTGGATGCTTGATTGGAACTACTGAGCACTGGCCTGAAGCTGGTAGTCCTGGAGAAGATTCTCAAAACACAGAGCAAATGCACATAATAAAAGAAAATAGGTGCCTTCATTGCAGGGGAAATGTTGAAACAGCATGTCAGGTTATACAATCAGCATTTCTTCATTATTTTAGTTGTACTAGAATTCAGAAAAGGTTTCGACTTAAAAAAACCCCTCATCCCAGCAGCAACAATGAGTATAATCACACATTTGAACATAAGAATTAGTTTTACGTGGCGCGCTAGGAGGAAAAAAAAACACAACACAATCTTGAGAATGCTTCCAAAATAACCAGAGAAAAATAAACTGTTCCTCATGTCAGTCTTGTTAGAGAGGGATTAAGAAACTGGCAATTATTTTGGCGACCTTAATTGTTGCTCTGCAGGAAAATATGTAATTAGAGCACGTTTGCAGGCCTGCACACCTGCAGCACATCCTACAGTATAATGTCAGCTTTCAGTGCTTGCTGGTGCCAGGTTCTATCACAACCAGGCACAGTGATGCTCTGAGAACATTTCGGACTCATGTAATGTAGCTTCTGTGTATGAAAGAAGCAGGCATTTACACTGCCATACAATGGAGAGCATTACTGCAACACTGGTTTCATTATTTCCCGACGCCTACCTTCAGCTCTGCTCTGGTTTACTCAGTTTGAGGTTTTATTGTTACGGTATAATAGTCCTGTACATTTCTGAAATTCCCTTATTATTCAGCTTATTAATACAGTACAGGCTTGATTATCAGGCTGCAGTTGTGAAGGGGAAGATTCAGCACAGTGCTAGCAAAGTCAGAAGCTGGGTAAATTCCTGGGATAATGAGAACAATTGTTTGAGGTGGTTTAACCCAGCTCTGTGCGCGTATGGCTGTGGATGCCAACGTACGTATGCGTGTGCATGGGATGTGTGTGTGCTTAAAAAAAGTGAAAAATGTTGGAAGCCAGCTTTAATTTTTTGACAGGAGGAGTTGATGGGGGAGAAGAAAACAGTAAATCCTCTTTGCAATGTTCCTTGCCTTTGCCTCTTCCCTGCGTTGCTCCTCTGGAAAAGTGGGAAGCGAGTTAAAATAAAGGCGCAGTGGAGGGAATAGCTGTCTTCCAGCTAAATTCAGTAATCTGGCATGCTGATAGTTAACAGACTTCTCCCCCTAAGGGAGATACACTGTATTTTGCTATCTGACATGTTGTCATATATAAAGAAATCAATTGGTAATTAAATGATGCACCTTGTGAAGATGACAAAAGGCATTTGGTTGCGAAAAGAGAACTGGGTTGTGAGGGGTTTGTAATGAAGGCCTAATGACTATTCATAAGAGATTTTCAGTCCGTTGATCCACTTGACTGGAAAGTTCTGCCCTGGAGAGTTAGTGCTGTCAGATTCTCTCACCTCAGAAAGCTGCCGCGATCGACGGTGTGGAGTATGAGCGAGAAATTATCTAGTTGTTGCTTCAGGCCTGTCTTAGGTCACATGCAGAAGGCACACATCTGGCTTCCTGTAGGTGCAACCTCAGGACATAAACTTTGACTAATTTTTAAACTATAAATATGTAAGGCTGACACTGAATAAGCTACCTTTTTTTCCCCCCTCGTGTTTTCATACATTTTTCTAGTGCGTTAAAGCCTTTAGTGGAACTGCCATTTTGGACTTTTCAGCCTCTGCTCTTTTTGCAACATTTTTTCCCCTCCTTTCCTCTGCCAAATGGCATTTTAGGAGATTTCTGTGGTGCAGATATTACCCACATTACCTCCTGTCATCTTGCCTACAACTGATGGACCAGCCAGAATTGTTTTGGTAGGGTCACCTACAGAGAGGACCTGGTAGAGATGTCAGGAGGCATTATAGGGCTGCAGAACAGATTTTTGCCCCCAGTGGAGCTTTTTCTTGGTATGTATTTCTCCGGTCACTAGCACTCAGGATAACCAGACCATTGAGTCTCCTCCTCTGAGATATTTCCTGATCTTTTCCATTTACAAGAGGTCCCTTGGATAGGGATTGCTTGGAAGTGGCACACCAGGAGGTAGATACCCACAGTGTCCTAGTTAGAGCAAGAGATGCACCCTAATTGCTGAAACTGCAAAGATGAGCAACTTTTACACATCCATCTCCAATGCTGCACCCTCTTGAGTGAATAAATCTCTCTCTAGCGAGTGGTATTTTATAATTAAAACTGAAAAGGAACAAATTGATTTCAGGAAGCTATTCCAGAGTGTGTAGATGTTGCCCTATGCTGATCAAATCCAGCACAGCTCTTGTGTGAGAGCCTCGAGCTCTGTACATGTTTGCTTTTGAAAAGTGGCCATCCACCTTATCTTATCAGGCAGCTCACCTTATCAAAGGTAAACATATTTACCACCTCGTTAAAGGTTCTTTGCACCAGCCCTTGAAAGCAGTATTTGTGGACAAAAACCTGTCAAAGTCATTGTTTAAGATGGACAGGAGGTTAAGGTAAACTTTGGGGGTTAGAATCTGTCAATAATAGAATAGCAAAGTAATTCAATATATTACGCATATTTGAGCTGGCCTCATTGGTGTTTCCTTCTTGTGTCTTGTGGTTACTGGATTTTGCTGATGTGTTTGCTGGAGCTGACAAGGTAGACCAAATGAATGGACAAGTGCCAAAAAACCAATTATGTTTATTAATGTACATTGATTGCTTGTTTAGGGTATAAAACAAATTAAAAAATACATTAGTATTTAAACCTTCTTTTTATAGCTGGCCTAATGACTACTTGTAATATAGTGTCTAGTAAAGGACAATCTACACTACCTGTAACTCCTGGCTTTATTTTCATATGGATTTAAAAGGATGGTTCTCTTGTCATTTCTCTGAATGACAATTTCTTTATTTTAATATATAGGCCAGAGTCAGCTATTCTCATTCACTTTAAACCCAATATCAACCTCAGCAGAGACCCCTGCTTTCATCCCACCCACCCACTCACCCTTGGCCCTGGTGGAAAGTGTGGTGGGGCCCCAACAGTGAGAAGGAGATAACTTCCCCCAAACTCAGTACATTCCTACCACACTTCTTTCCTCAAAGCAGGACAATGCCACCAGGAGATGAGGCAAGCCCGAACCTCTGCCTGTATTTGCTGATTTTGTTCCCCTCAAGTGTCCAGGAGGCACAAGGTTGCCAGCAGTTTGAGCCCTTCAAAGCTGGAAAGGCACATGATTGCTCTTTTCCCTCTTTGCCCTATTCCCATGTAAGGTACCCAAGACCCACCACACATTCACCATCGAAATTCAGCATTCAATGGGGGCCTGACTGACACACAGGAGGGAACTAAACATCCCAGTATTGTTTATGGCACAAGAAGTTGCTAAATAATTTTACAGTATCTCTTTTAAGTCTGGGCAAGAAAGTTAAGCATTTTAAGTTGAGGGCAACATCATTCAGTATGGTCTTAGAAGTACTGCCAAATAGCAAAGTGAAAGCCATAAAGTAAACATGACTTAGCGACACCTGGACCCTTCAGGTTTTATAGTAATTGTTTATAATGTTGGACTGGCCCCTAAAAT
Source organism: Galbula dea (assembly GCA_013399015.1). Lineage (NCBI taxonomy): Eukaryota > Metazoa > Chordata > Aves > Piciformes > Galbulidae > Galbula > Galbula dea. Next base: position 917,857 of record VWZX01010081.1, read on the forward strand.
ATGTCTGCAGAAACGGCACTGGAGCTTTATTTTACCTAACTTGCTCACTTTTTATGTTTTACTCAGGTTCTACCCTTCATTATTTGCACTTATTTAAGGAGTCCTGCTTCCTTTCCTTGCTCTTTTACTTGGCTTTTTTATTCACCAGCCAAGGTGGTGACGTAAATTTAGTAGCACAGCTTCCACATTTAATGGGTGTCTTTCAGAATTCCTCAGTATTATCAGCACGGAACATGGCTAAACTGACTCCAAATAACATTTTTACCTTTTTTGGGTTTCTCTTCTGAAAAGAAAAGCGGAGATGCTATTATCTCAAACAGCAGCTAAGATGGGGGCGAAGAACCCAAAAAAACTAAGCCAAAACAAAAAATAACAATGGAATTAACTCCAAATCCACAAAAGTTCCCATAAAGCATTTTAGGTTTGTTTTTTTCTGTTTTTTTTTTTTTTTCCTGCTCTGTTGGAAACTACCCTCATACAATGCCCTAATAAACCTACCTCGGTACTACCAGGCCCTATTGGAACTAATGGGGCTTGACAGTTCTTCAGTTAAAAATTATACATGAGGGTCACTTTCCCTTAAATTATCTATTGTATGCCAGCTGTTCACAACTACAATGGTCTTACTTTCTTCCCACTGCCTAAAATGGTTAGTTTCACTGCAAAGCTGCGGCAGTTCTTCCTGTAGATAGCTTTTTAAAAAGCACTACTTCATCTTGAGCAACACCTTGACGGCACTACTAATTTCAGATAGATTTTTATCAGTTCCAGGGAATGTGTGGAGCATTTGTTTTGCTTGTTTTGTGTTATAACACTTGAGTTATATCATAATTTCTCATTTGCTGTACAACTTTATTCTATTTTTATGCTTCTGAGTGATGCTGCTTTAAGTGCCCATGAGTGGTACTTCCGGACCATAAGCACTATCAGAGGCAACCTCAGACAGATAAAACTCCTTGTCTTTTTGTTGGGGCAGGGAGAAAGGGTCATCATCAAGTGCTGGGTTGTTGGGGTTTTTTCCCCCCTTTTTCCTCTTGCCTACTAAAACTGAAGCTATGGCAGCTTTTTTCATAAAGGGAGACTGCACTTAGGTCATGTTTATTTCAGAATCAAAGCCCTCATCCTCAGATATTTCTCATTACTTGCTGAAGTCTGTAATGGTCATCTTTGGGCTGTAATTAGAAAGCCTGACACTCCTAAAGGATGTCTGTAGAATGGTATATTCCTCAAAGTTTGGGGTTTTTTGGTGTGGTTTTTTTGGTCCTGATTTGAAAATGAAAAGCAACTAATTTTCTTGTTCTGCTCGGTACTTCAATAAACCTGCCACCCTTATTTCCATAGATTAATGAACAGAGAAAAATACATGGCAAAGGTTTACACTCATACTTTCCCCTGCCTTATCAGAGGGGTTCTTTTTAGTTGTAAGATAAGTGTGATTCAGTAGTTATTTTTGCAACCTGGCAGAGCTACCGCATCTGTAACGTTGTCTGATTTTTGGCGTAGGATGACCCACTCTCCATACCTCTGAGATGCTGAGAAGCCTACAGTGGCCCAACTAGTTGCAGCCAAAACCTGGCGCAGCTGCATGTTGATGCTTACCATTAATTTATTTAAAAACCCAGTCACTGATCCACAGGCTGCAGCAGCTGGACCAGGTCCCATATTGGTTGCAGTTACATGTTTCTCTCGCTCCATTATGTGATCTTTCAGGGGTTGGGTGCATTAATATGCAACTGTTCTGTTTTCTTTCAGCCTGGCTTGTAAACTCTTTAAGCAGCCGAACAGAGTTTGCAATTGTTGCGGGGTTGGAGTGGGTGGAGAGGAGCTAGGGCTTGCAGCCTTGTCCAGTTGTAGATAGAATAAAATTGACAATGATGCAATGGAGCTGGCATCTGGACAACTCCGTGGGATGAATGGCGCTGCTCTCGCAGTCCCTCCGGTGGTTGTACGCCTTGTAATAGCTAGCGTAGGAAGGGTGGTGAAAATTGATATGCACTATTACTACATGTATAAAACTTAACACTGGGGCCATAGCACAGGTGGGGGGTTCCTGTTTATTGATTTTTATTACGCGGTTAGAACATACGGCTAATGCTTTTATACTCCAGGAGCCCTGGGAGTGCTCACCTCAGGTAATAAACCTCTCCCTACTTTGCCTGTAGTTCCCAATTTACATGTGAGCCTGCATTAAGCTGCACAAAGCCATCCCCTCTCCCTTTTGGAATAGGTGGCTGAAAGGGAAAAGAAAGCAACTTTACAGCACTTTGTTTGGATTTTCAAACTTATCCTTTCCTGCAATGGAAATGGTCCTTTACTCTAATTACTCATATTTCCAAGAAAATTAGTCACACAAACTTATGTTATGTGTTGTCTCAGAGGTTGAAAGCAAATTAGGTTTCCAATAAGACAGTACATCAAACAAAGTAGCATGTTCTTGATGCAGATTACTTTTTTTTTAGAATTATGGTTGGACACTTTTGGCAGACAGATTGTCTTTTACTCTATCAAAATGACAGTTTCTTTTGTAACTGCTACATTCATAATTAGAAGGAGAGAAGCAATCTGCCCAATTTAATATACTAAAAGAAGTTTAGTGTCTTCTGCTAGTAATTTCATTATTTTAAAATATGAATTAATTGTCTTAAAATAATATTGTTAGAAGTATAACTAGTAGGATTATGGAGCTAATTCTCTTTTTAAAAAAAAAATCAAAGCTTCTATTAATGCACTTCAGGCTAGATTAGGATTTTAGGTTTATATCAGGTGTTCTGTTTGAAGATTCAGGGGAACAAGCTGGAGGTGGGGGAAGAGAATCTTTAATGTGAAATTCCTCCCTGAAAAACCCAAGCTCTCCCAGGTTTACTGTAAGCTTGCAAAGCTTAACTCAGGGTAATGAATGAGGAGAACTAGAAGGTTTTAGCAGCCTGGGAATAGAAGAAAAGGCCTTTCACCTCAGGTTCATGCGGTTTCTTCAGGGAGCTCGGTGCCAAATGGGCTGCCTCTTTGTTTTTTTGGGTGGTTGTCAGAGGAGTTTCACATGCAGTCCCTGAGCTTGCTTTGCTCCTGGTGTTCATATAATGGTGGTTCTGGTGCCCAAAATTATGCACGTTTGCAAATGTAAGGTCTCCAGTCCCCGTGGAAATCCACAGGTGTAAGACACTGCTAAGGGGGGGAAAGAAAGGCCTCCAAACCCACTCCTTTTATACTTTGTTCAGAAACACCATTAACCTTGAAAAGTGTAACTTTCTCCCATGAGATAAAATCTCAACATAGGCTGTACCTTGTATTTCATTAGAAGACTGAATAAGTTGAAATTTCAAGTAGGTTCTTTATTTGTTAAAAATTCATGTTATCTTTCCACCTCAAGGTAGGCACTGGCTGAAATCTGAATGGATTGAGCAACAACCAAAAGATGTTCATAGCCCAAAGCAACCAGCTGAGGGTTTCGGACAGGTATCTGGTACAGGAAGGAACATATCCTTAATTAGAGAATGAGGTCATCCTGCCTGGCTGGGTAGGAACTCCACCAGCAAGGGAATTGTGGAGAGAAAGCAAACTTTCCACTGGTAACGGAGAGACACTGGAGCACCCACACTGGGGATGCTGTGGTGCTACTACTAATACCACATTTTAAAAAAGGGAAAATACAGAAAGCTGAAAGAAAGGGAAAATACTCTTGAAGGCTTGAGGTCAGAAGCCTCGCTCCACATCCATTATTTTACCTCTTAACCACAGGCCAATGCCTCTGAAGTTTACATACTGAAAACAGCAATAATAATGCATTTTCAAGGTCCCTCCTCTTGCTGCTTTTCCCTTTTGCTCAATGTCAGCTGAGCCCTTGCCCTTTTCCATCAGCTACATAGGAAAACAGCTGCAGAAAGCCTTATCCCAACTGAAATAAAATCATTATGACACAGCAAACCCAAACACGATGTGTGGTTTCAACAGCCTCTTATGCCTGGTTCTGCATTTCCTTTTGGCTGTCAGGATAAGGTTGTGGACCAGCCCAATAAGAACATTTCAGCTGACTGTGAGGTGCACGGAGATAGGAGAAACTTTGAGCCAGTGTAGGCTCAAAGTATGGTGGGAAGCAGGCTCTGGAGGTGGTGTTACTCCACACGCACACACAGACACGCTGCCAGCCAGTAGTTTCTCACGTGCATGGCAACAAAAGTCTGTGCTGAAAGAGCATCAGTTTCAACACCAACTGGAGTATTTCTAGTGCTGCAAGGCATGAATTTTGCCTGTATTGTTTTGCATTGAGCAGGATATATTGAGTGAGACACCAGGAGGGGGAGAGTGAAATAAAAGGAAAATAGGCCACAGACACCTTATGCTTGATGGAGGGCTGGCCAGAGGAGCATGGCTTATTTCTCACTTCCCTTCTCAGGTGTCTTGAAGAGGAGTAGGAAATAGCTGGTGAGGAGTGCTGGGGGAAAACCCATGTTGGGGCACATTTGGGGCTAGCCTCTTCTGTTCCTCCTCCACCCCATGGCGCATCCTGTTTGCTCCTGACACAAGCTTGTGACTGTGCTTGCAGATGTGAGTGCTGGCGCCGGGATGAGCTTGGCTGTAGGACGGATGGATGCATGTGTTTATTAATTTGGTGGATTACTGTCGTTCTCTTGAGGAACGTGAGTGATGAAAGGCTCCTGGGCACTTTGGAGTCCCTATGTCTGCAAAAGCCAGGGAGAACACCATGGGCATGCAGAAGGCACCTCTCCAGTCCCAGGTCATTGTCACTGCCATATGTTGAAGGCTCACACCAAACAATGGAGGCTTTAAAGCTGGTTAGAAAGGACAATCAGATATTTTTTTCCCTAACAGAAAATGCTGGTGGTTTAAATATATGGGTCACTGCTAACTCTAATACCTTCTGCTCAATACATACCAAATGGGAGAGCAGTCCGAGGCATGTCCTTGGGACCAAGCCAAACCTTCATTTCAGTAATGTTATTTACTGGGAGACATCTTGATTAACAGGACTTAATACTATGTGAAATTGCTACCAGTTTTCTAGTTTGAGTAATACCTAAGCTCTTAGCACTTTCTGATTATTTTGGGGCCTTTTTTTAAACATTTCTCCCCATAATCATCCAGTTCCATCGGGCATCATGTCCTTCTCCAGAACATCGGCCGAGCTGGGCCCCGGCTGCATCCCACACACTTAGTGAACACGTCATCCCCGTTATGCTGCTGCACATTGAAACCTGCTGTGAGATCAGTTGAACACTGACTCAAAGGTCCATTCTTACCTGTCTTTAAAGCAGATAAATTGTTGCCTGCATCTCAAGAGTTTCACATCTACTGTCTAATGCGGGAAAGAGTGAAGTAGCCTCAGTGCTTTTTCATTTCTTATCGGTGCGAAGCTGCGCAGCGACAAGTTAGACAATGTCCTACTCATTTCTGTAAGTTCAGAAGCTGGTGCTGGTAGTGCAGTTTTTCACACAGCTTCTTCAGTGACCCCTAACATCTGCCTAACCCTTGAGCGTACACAAAACATTTCTGACTTAGGTTAGAGGGGAGAGGGATATTTTTGTCGTGCTCTTTTGCGAAGCATGTTTGTTGTACCTCTAGGCCAATATTTTTTTCTTCTTTTTTTCCTAAGCATTTTTACCTAGCAGATTTATGTGCTCTAAGCATCTCTCTGGTTATCTTTTTCTAGCAAACAATGCTGAATTTCCCCTCACTATTGAATGCGTCTGAGGTTGGCTCTTTTATCACTCCTTCTCTTCTTGATGTCTCAGAGTTTCGGAGTCTTCCTCCTTTGTCTTGGAAAGAAGCAGTGCTGAAAGCATTTCCACCTGGATGTTTAAATTATTTAAGTTGCAGGAACCAGACCTTTTCCCTTCTGAGCAGTTGTGGGTTTTAAAGGCTAAAATTGCTTCATCATGCCAAAGTGAAAGTATGCATAAATTATTTAGTTAAACCTGAGAAAATACAGACTTTTCTCAGTGATCTTTCAAGGGCTGCCTACTTAAATTTCAGAAGAATGGGCAGGGGTTTCTGCCTCTCTCTTTCCTCTTTCTTTCTCTTGAAAAATATTTGAAGTACCTATTCAGCCTTTGCTGAGATAAAGCTGTGACCAAAAATTGGAGGGCTGGGTTTTGAGCAAGGGTTTATAATAGAAAGGAAAATGCTGTAGAAATCCTAAGTACCTCTACTTCATCACGAATCTATGAATTCTCTCATCAGAGCAGGTAATGGGCAGTCTCTGCCTGTTCCCGATGCCACGCAGAGGTTTGTGTCAGCATTTCTTCTGTGGCCTCTGTTTATCAGGAGTTTATAGCTCGACTGTAAAAATACAGAAGAGCATATTTTTTTCCTTAAACTGACTTTCAGCTATTTCTTTTTTATAGAGTTTGGGCTCGAGTGTGATGTTCTTGGTAGTCCACACCACCCAAAGGCCTCGCTGGGAGCAGTAACTCTACCTGAAGGGTCAGGTCGTGATTCTCCTGGAAACAGAATCCATCCCTTTTTATTTGCAAGGTGTAATGTTGTTGGTACTGAAGTTAATAAGAAAGCTCTATTGGGCTACAGTGGAGCAGGAGAGTAGTGTTTAAATCTTCTCCAGGCCACTAGGACCCCACCAGCATGGGACCTGGTTCTGTCAACATGACAGAGTTTACAGGACTAGTCCCCTGTGTAAGGAAACTTGATCTTTCCCCAACTGATGTCAATGTTTCTGTCACTGACTGTGGGATATAGATCAGGGTCAGATATAAGGGTGTAAAAGAGGGGGGAAAGAAGCAACATGCTTTCCTGTGAAGGCAGTTATTTGTTTTACAGTGGTTCTTAATATAGTCAGTCTCCCAGGTTGTGTGTGGTAGTGGGAAGCAAAAGAGTCAAAAATACTCTTCAAAGTCGAAATACAGCCCCTGCTCTGTGGCTGATGCTAGAGGGAACTCCACTGTAAATTGTGAGGAGTTATCAGAGGGATAAAATTCCTGCAGGATCTGTTTCTTCATTTTGTAAACAATTCATTTGACCTGGCTGAAATTAAAATTTGGGGAAAAACAAAAAAAAATATATTAAAAAATGCTCTGAACTAGAAAGCTGTGTTTTGGAGGGGGTAGGGAGAACAGGCAGCCGCTTTGCTTTTTTGCTGGAGTCAGGGATGTGGCTGGAAGCTGGAGGGGGATGCGTCAGGGCTCCAATGGGGTCCATCAGCTGGTGATTCATTCAGTGAGTGATGCTGACACCATGCATGGCAGTGACTTCACGTTTAGGGGATTGCAGCATGACCCACAATGAATATGTATTTTCAGAATGAATGCAGCCACCAAGATCCCTTTGGTTTTTAGTTAAAGGAGCCCTTTACAATCAATCAGGTAGATGATACCATATGTGCAAAACCAATAGAGATCACAAAAATACATATTTATCCAAGCTGGTCATTCAAGCTGTTGTAGTAAGTCAGATAAATTTTGCATGTTTTCCAAACTGGAGCAGCAAGGTCTGTAGGATGTTAGGAGCTGTATCTTAACAGAAATCCTGCTTCACTCCTAGAAACTTTCTCCTATCAACTCCCATCTACTTTAATCAACAGTTTGGGGGGTTATCTCTTCTGCACATTAAGGGGAAAAGGAGCACATTAGGAAAAAAAAGGCTTGGGGGAAATAACTTGTAGCTGCAGCTGAGTGAGAGTGCAGACAGGAACTTTCTCCTGCAAGTGGAGAAATAAATTGTTAAATATCAGTGCGAGGTGGGGAATCAGCTGTAGCTGCAATTCTTATTGCTTTGGTTTAGTTTCTGCCACAACCTGCACATTAACATTTTCTCTCTCTGAATTATTGTGAAGATTTGTATTATAGGTAATTACAATACAAAGAGGCTCTGCTAGATAAAGCTGTTTGCTGAAGTATGGTTTTCAAGAAAACAGTCCTTTCACGCTTTAACTTACACCTTTTCATTACCTGCTAATAAAAGTAGAGAGGATGGGTTTGCCTAAACATGTCTTGCTAAGAAGAATAACCCCTTGGGTAACTCTGGCCTTTTGAGATACAAGCTTTCAATTTTAGTAATGTTTTCTTAAAAAAAAGCATTGTTAAGTAAAGAAACTGAACTATTTTTGTGCCCTTTTGCCAATGTTGTAAGGGTCCTTGTACCCTAGACAAGAGTTAAGTATATAGAAAGTGCATTGTGGCTGGGCTCCCAGATTCACTACTGCCATGTGAATTATAAATCTTACAAACATGGGTGATAGATCATTTTTTATTAAACTTATACCATGACTGCTGCACAAATAGTGTTTACATAGAAGGGTATACATTTAATTTACTCTCTGGGAACATTTCTAAAGAATATAAATTGCATTTTGAAAGCTTCCTTCTCCATAAAGTTCATCAATTTTTTTCCTTTTTTTTCCTGGCATTTTAATTGGAGCATCCAAACCACACATCCTTACTCAAACTCTCAAAGACCAACTATCTGTTAGATAGTTATAAAATCAACTCTAATTTTCTTACTATGAAGTACCAGATAATCAGCTTGTAAATTTTACCTACATTACCGTGGGGATGCGGGGCTATAAATTCAAAACAGGACGCAGGTTGGTGAAAATTGAGGTCTAGGCAGCAATGTATGTCCATAAACTTTTTCTCAGGTTATTGGAATAGAACAAATCAAAAGCTGTTCCTGGTTGTATGATATTCTCTTTTGATAGACCAGGCTGCTTGTTGTTAGCAATCCAAGTGCAGAGGTTAGTCAGAGCAGAATGTAATTTCTAGCAATCTGACAGACCTGCGGATTGAAGCGGCAGGTTTTCCCTTCCGATTTCAGGGAATTGCTTCTTACTGTGACAAATGATTAGCTGTTATCTCAGACCGAATTTGATTTCTACAAGCAGCTGAGTCAGGTAACTTTGCAGTATTTGAGGGGGTTTTACAGGAAATGAAATCAGCTCCCTAGTCACATGCAGACCAAATGAAATCTTCCCGTTGGGGTAAAAAAATTGGGCTTTTGGTTAACTTACAGGCAGCTTGACCAAAATACACATCTACATATTGATGATTTGATGGATTTTGCTGTTTTCAACAGCCCAGTCAAACCCACACTCTGCTGGCATGGATGGAGGATGGTTGAGGGTAAAGTTAAAGCTGGTGGTGCCAGATGTGCACTGCTAAGAAAGGTACCCAGGGTGATGCGACACAAACTACGGTTACTAAATTTGGCTCCACATTGTTTCCACACAAGGGAGTGAATGGTGATGTTAATCAGATTAGACTCATTAAGGGGGGGGGAAGGAGGAAAAACCCTTCTCGCCCTTCACACAACGCCTTCTGCATCGCTTCACCCCACACAGGAGGCGGAGGTGTCATTGCACAAGGGTGGTGGCTCTTGCACAGGTCCTGAACCTGCAGATGAAAATCCCCCTGCTTTGCCCCATGTGTTATAAGCAGGTGAAGGAAAAAAGCATTTTCCATGCTGGAATTGGGTAGAGAAGAGGAGGATGGGGTCAGCACAGAGATAAGATAGTATCTTCTGTGTTGGGGAGTGCTTTGAGGGAGCCTGATGCTGCTGCCAGGATCAGACCCGTGTGGATCTTTGGGAGGACCACTCGACACACCAGCCCTGAAGCTGGGCACTTTGCAAGGTTGTAAGAACAGCCTTTATCTGCAAAACTAATAAAACAGGGCAATCTTGCTTCTTCCTCACCCAACTCATGTTCATGTGGCCTGTGAAGAGCCCCTGCAGCCCCTAGGTGCTCCTAAGATCAGTAGTGTCAGCATGGAAGGGGCTATGGAAAGAGGCAGAGAGATCTGAGCACTTGATCTTTCCACAGCTTATGAAACAAGAAACAACTTAATAAGTGATTACAGGAGATTCCTTTCGCTTTCTGACTTTCAGCACTGCCGCCTATGGTGTCTGGCTTAAGCCTGGGGCTTGGTTTCACCCAGACTTTTGTTTGCACAAGTAGCATTACCCCCTCACTGCTGTTGCTAATAATCCTTGTTTTATTTTTACATTCGAAGGCCACTCCAAACATTTTGCTCGGGTGCCCTCAGACTCCCAGCTCAGCTTGGCTGGTTCTTGTGTTCTCTACTCCTTTTTGCCGTGTGTTGGGCAGTGCAAAATGACAACGTAGCAGCAGCAAGGGCTGTGGCAGCAACAAAGTAAAAGGTTTTTCCACGTGTTCACCTCTGTTAGTGTTAAATACGTGTCAGGTAATCCCTTAAGTGCATGACAATTTTTTTCTGCTTTTCCTAAACATCATATTATTTTATTAGAAGAAGGTTAGGGTGGGACAAACTGTGCTCCTGGTACGAAATGACTTTAACACCTTCTTCCTTTGCTCCTTTGAAGGTTTCTTTTGGGTTTTTAGAGGGCAAAACTCAAGGGGTAAGACCAGGCAAAGCAAAGTGAGGCCCTGAAGGAGAGGATGGAGGAGGAGGGGACAGGAAACTTGATCTGATCTACTTGACCTGACCTGGATCTGGGGATGCCCCAACTCAGCTGGGGTCCAGCCAGGACGGGTAGTACCAGCCTTGGAGCACCCATAGGTAAGAGTCTGGTGGTAGCACAGAAACTTTCTCGCTTCCCGAGGTCAGAGTTTTGTTTTGCTTTGCTTTGTTTTAAGTCCCTGTTGCAAGGGCAGGTTTCTGTTTGTCCTAGTGCCCGGGGAATTTGTGTTCTGGCTGATAAAAGAAAGGCTGTGAATTAGTTAAAATCTATAACGCACAAAGTAAATAAGATGATAGACTTACAAGGATATACATTTCCTGTAAAGAAAAAAAAAATAGAATGAATTCCCTTATCAGGACTTACTTGAAAGGAATATGTCCTATTACAGGAGGAGAATGCCTTGAGGAATGTGCAAAAGATTAAAGGCTTTTGTCAGGAGTTGAGGTTTGGTCCAGGTTTCCTGTGCAGTCAGCCCTCCTGTCCCCACGTAAATGTTTTGCTTTTCCTTCTCTCGCGCTCTTTCTCAGCGAGGGGAAGAGTAAACCCTTCTCGCTGCCTGGCGGTGTCAGATTAAATACCGAGATGGCGACAGGAAAAAGGCTGGAAGGAAAAACAAAAGACGGGGGTGAGAGTTATCAGGTTGGCGACGGAACTGCAGGCTTGTCGGACTCCAATTTACAGAAATCCAAACAGATTTTAGTTGACACGATCTGCAATCATTACCGCCGGAGCAGAGCTAATTAAGAAATTAGCTTTCCTGATTGCCTGTTCTCACAGTGATGAGTAGTTGAATAATGTTGTATGGCTGAAATGGTCTAAAAATCAGGCGGTTTAACAAGTGTTTAGACTTTCGTGGCCGTGTTGTGTTTGCTTTATCTGGAATATTCCTGCTCGGGTGCTGTTTGGTTTCACCAGTTTGCGGCACCTCTGGAGGACTGGCTCTGTTGGTGGGGAGGGTGTGCTTGCCCTTGTGTGCAAACACAGTGGTCCATCACCTCCTGGTTACTCTGATTATTCTCTGTTCAGTTGCACGGTACAAGGATATTGTATTCCTGGTGTAAATCATGACAGTTTCTACCACGGGCTTACGTGGAGGTGAATAACATGAGCAAATGGAAACAGGCCCTAGTAAGCTTCCCCCTTTTATGTGTCAAAATATTTGCAATACATAATTCATTAATAATATTTATAATAATTCAGTAGCCAATGAGGAGTCCTCCTACCTCCTCAAATTGGAGACTATTTAGGAAGCAGCAGCAGTCATGGCACATAAGGCAGTAAATTCTGCTCTGCTTTACTCCTGCTGCTGGAAAGGCAGCTCTGGGTTGACCACACACATGGCCAGAACCCTATCCCAAGCTGCCACCTCCTCTTGTCAACCCTACAGACCAGTCCCTCCACTTTAGAGACACCCCTGAACACTCCCTGCTGTTGGGACAGTTTGGGAATTTTAAGAAAACATTTGCAAGGGAGAAGCGATGCTCCTGAGTGTCATTTAGTGGTGATGAAAATACAACTTCTCTAAGTCCAGGGAGCAAACGGAGGAGACCTAGCATATGTAGGACAAAATGTAATTAAGTGATGTGGTTGATTTTTGACTTCTTTATGGTAATTGGACTCTTTATACAGTGAGGTATTGGTCAGGTGGGAGAGATGGTGGCAGAATTAGGCCCTAATTAACTAGTTAAAGTGTAAATGTGTAAAGACATCTCTGAAGCTAACCATTGTGAGGAGGGCACAAGTTATGGGTGAAGCAAATCATTATGAACCCATAGAAGAAAAATAAACAAGTAACCAGCCCACTTTTGGGGTGCTTTTGTAAATAAACCAGCAATGATGGAGAAAACCAGATGGGTACTTTTTCTTCACTTGGTTCACCCCAAAACAGCAAAGAGAAGGGGCGACTTTTGTTAGCAAAGTGACCTTGATGTGCTAAGTGATGCTGGCCAGACTACGGTGACATTATGACCAGGGGCTTCTGGGAACAGCATACCAGGAGCTCAGGGTCTCCCAGGGGTGTCTTTTGCACTCATGAACACACAGGCACACACAGAGGCTTAGAAAAGTCCAACAGGGGCTACTATACAAAAAGTGGCAAGTTGGCCAAAATGTAGTGTACAGATCCTCGCACAGCCCAGGCTTCATGGAAGGGTTTCATCTCCTTCTGCATCACAAGACTGGTAATGCAGTGGTGTGGCTTGTCCTGTGGCACACAGGAAAAATTACAGGTCCTCATAAAGCACAAAGGCTGTGATTCACCACCATGCAGAAGTCCTGAGCAGACCACCAGGTCTATTCAACAGGCTTTCTGGTGTCCCTTTTCTTGGGACTGTGGTTCCTCTGAAGGTTGCCTGTGTCTCTCACAGGTGGTGAGGGTGGTGGCTTCTAGTGTTCAATGCTGAAAGGAGCATGACCCCTGTGTGCAATCACTTCTGCCTCCAGAGAAGGGAAGAGGAAACGTGGAGGTGAGGTCACCCAATGTGGAGGGCTGATGCCCTTACAAAGGGATGGGGAAGTGGCTTAGAGATGTCTTGGCTAGGCACAGCAAGAATAAATAGTGGATTGGGGGACCTGAGGGCATAGGCTTTCAGCAGAGGGCACCTAAATCCCATAGGTAGGCCAATCAAGCTGACAAACATTTTGGGGACAGAGGATGAAGGTGAGGGGAGAGGACATGGGGCCCCACCAAGTCAGCCTGTATGGGTCACAGAGAAAGACTCATGTCCAAGTGGATGACAACTTGGGTGAAAGCTTTTGTGATGCACCACGATGTTGGGTAGTAGGATGTGGTGAGTCCCCTCTGGAGGTCTTTTTGTGATGCTCCTTAGTGTGCCTGGCCTCATATGACCATCCTGTGACAAACCTGTGCAGTGGGCTTCACCCTAAAGCCATTTCAGGGAGCCTATTTGTGGAGACCTCAGATCATGCTGTAGCACTGTGTGGGGATTTTGCAGCTGCCTTTGAGGGAGATTGATGCCTGTGCAAGACATGCATTCTAGAAACGAGCACGTTCTCCCACCTTTTCTACTTGGCTACAGGTTTCTTGTATGGCTTTTCTTCAGGGCTTCAATCTGTGTGTGTAGGCATGCCCTTGGCCCACTGTATCCAGGAAGGGACAAGCTGGCTGTCACATAACTTAAGCTTTAAATTGCTAAAAATTGCTAAACTGCTAAAATTTGGAGTACTGATTTAATTTTCTTTGCTCCTGTGGTAGTCTGCACATGACAAAATGTACTTCTCCAAAAAACTCAGTAAAATCAAGCCAGGAAAGCATGCATGAGCCTATAGAGAGTCCTCCAAAAGGCAGTTATTTCTTTTCCCCATATTTTTAAAACATTTTAAGTCTTAACACATGTTGGCCCAAAATAATTATTTACCCTGTACAACCAGTAGTAAAAAGAACCCAGAGGGAAATAGTGGCCAAGTTATTTCCACGCATCTTCAACTGAGTCTGATTCTAGTCAAAGTTACATTAGTGTAAATCATGGCCTGAGAAGCTTGGTTTAAGTCAATAGTTACACTGGCATAAAACTTGTATGAGTGTAATTAACATCAGCCCTCCTTGGAGCTGTGCATGTGTGGCAAAATTGGGAGCCACATGTTGCTGAAATGAATTAATAAATGCAAAGAAGGTTTGAAAGTTGTAAACCTAAATATACATCTGTGAAAACATCCATCCAATTACATAGCTGCACATTTGCAGGATGCACTTTTACACTTCTTGTGGAATTAAACTATTAGTAAGAATCTGTCTGCAAATAGTGACGCTTACTTGAAAAGATCCCATGGACTTACATTGTTTCATAACACATCTAAAATAGCAGTTCCTTGAAACATCACTTCTACTTTAACAAAATGTGTTACTCTCATACTGGTTAAAACCCCTGTTTTCCTGAGGAAGGATTATTGAAGTATAGAAGTATTTAGCTGGGAAGGGTTGGGTTAATACGTGTAATTTCTTTTCTTCCATTGGACTTCCTTTTGCCAGCTTTACCTTGTATAAATAATTTTGCCTGTGAGAGTCTTTACATGGAATGTAGATTGACTATTACTTCCTGAATAGATTTAAATTTAACACCAATTCAGTCACTGTAGTATTCCTATATTGGAAATAACAGCTTCCATAGGACTTCTACAAAGTGCCAGAAATATGATCTCATATGTGGAAACAAATTTAAATGTGTTTTCTTTTGCATGTTTTCTTTTTGCCTATTTTTCCCCACCTATGTTTCCTTTATTTCCCAAATTCTCTCCTCTGCTCCAGGGCTGTGAGAAATCTGAAAAATTACCTGGTGGGGGGAAAGAAAAAAAAAGTATTTAAAAAGAATTGCCAGTCCCACAAGCATTTTAATGTTCAATCTTGGTTTTTAAACAAAACAGGCTATTTCTCTTTCCCAAACACCAGATGCTTTTAAGATAAAGCTGGGCTGTCCCATTCATAATTCCTGAACTGAAATGTGAATGCCAGCACTAGAGAGAGGTTTGATCTGGAAGCTGGAAATCATTTTATTTAGCTTTGGTGTTGTGAAAGTGGTTGGGTCCTGCTTTGAGAAGTGGCATTTCCCATGGGCTGCTCCCGGGGTTTGCCAGCCAGGGAAGGGATACTTGGGAAGGACCACGACTCCTCACTTTGTCCTCACCTGTCCACGGGGTTGTATGTGGAGGAGCCAGGTCTCAGCTCTGAGATGTCAGCATGTGTTGGAGGGCAGCATGGAGTTGTCACCTCCTGGCCCTGTGGTAGAGCTGAAGAAAACCATCCCCTCATGTACAGCAGAAGCACTGTAGAGAGGGAAGTAACAGTGACTTTCCCTGTTCCTTCCCCATGATACTGTGTTAATGTAAGGCTTAAACCTGGTTTCCTCTTTACTCAAAGAACCAAAACCAGATAAACACACCCCCCCACCTCCCCCAAAAAAGGCCACTTCAGAGTGAGATCATAGCTCATTTCATGATGGTTTGGATGCAAATGTACATTTTCAGTGGGTTCCTTGGCTCAGATGTCAGGTGCTATTGGAATGTTTGGGGCTTTTTTTAGCTATTTGGCAGTTGAATGGAATGGCTTCCAACTTCTTCATCAGCTTTTGAGGCAAATAGAAAAGAGCTAATAATACACTTTAGTTTGCTCTTCAGGATTTGAAAGCTAGCAACCAACTTGCTGGGACTCTAAAACTCCTCCTCTAGCCTGCCTTCTGCTTTTTGCAGTCAGAAGTCTCTGTAGGTGCATCTGGAGACCAGCCTACATAGGTGGGCAATATCTTGCCTGCTCCCTGGCAGGAAGAAAAATTGCTACAGGTCAACAAGGCAACACTTCTTATCCGTATTACCTTTATTCAGCTTTTTGCAGAGCTTTACTTGATGTTTTCAAGGTAGGTCACACCTTATCTGCTTGCCCATCTCCCACAGCACCAGAGGAAAGCCAAGAGGTGTTTAGCTGGAGGTTGGGTCACAGCCCAACTTCCACTTGCTCATGCCATGGATACCTGTGGCATGTGGCCACTGCAGTTGGTTGCAGGCTGGGTGCATGCCAGGGTCAAACAGCAATGCCAGGGTCAAATAGTGATGCAGCCCTTGAGCAGCTGAGCTTCTGCTTGCCCTCAGGGAGGGGTGTTGGGGCTGAATGTGAAAGTCCCTCACTATAGAGGTCTTTATCCTAGTTCCCATGTGATTCTTTTGCTGTGAGCTTTATCAGTGGAACTGATCTTGATGATCCTTGTGGGTTCCTTCCAACTTGGGACTTTCTGTGAGACTGTGATCTTTACTAATAATGCTAAATGTTTTACAAGCTTCTTAAAAGTCATGGCAAAAGAGTAGACAAGGAAGCCCCCCTGCCATGGGGACAAGTCACTCAGGGATGGGAAAAGGAGCCTCCTCAAACACCTCATATTTTCATGGTGGCTCTGGTGCTCCAACAGCCACAAAATTGGCAATACTCCATGGCCCTCAAACTCACTTGCTGAACGTGTACTGTTGAGGGACGTGCTGGGTGAAAAAGAGGAAGAGCAAGTTTTCTGTCTGATGGTTTACTTTGCTGCCTTTTTCCTTCTTTGTCCCCTCTCATGATGTCTGTGCTTCTTGGGTCACTCAAAGATACTTCTTCTGTGAGTCTCATTATCTGATAGGAAGCAGTGAAGCCCTGAGGGTGTGAAGTGAAACAGCTATTGACAAAGGGGTAACATGAAGATACAAAAAGAGCAAAGCATGGTCCATAAGAGAAAATGATGAAGGTCTGTAGAAGAAGTAGGAATATTTGAAGGAGCTATAAACTCCTTGCCTTTCTTGCCATAGTGGTGACTTCTGCACCATCACAGCTCACATTACCCCAGAACTTCTGAGTGACATAGGAAGATCTCCATAGCTACATGACATTGTCAGTGGCCTGTCGTACAACTAATGGGAGATGCTATTTGCTGAGGTCTGAGGTGCTCCAGTGTTGCACTCAGCCTGTTATGTTAGTAAACAGGCTTGTAGAGTAGCTAAACAGGATTATCTCCAATGGAGCAAAGACTGAATTGGCTGGTCAGGATGTGGCAGCAGGAGAAGGCACAGCAAGACCCTTGGAACAGTAATCATGTATGTGTGTTTAGTCTGGAAAAGTAAAACTAATTGCTCCTGCGTTGGGAGCAAGGAAGAAACATGCACGCTTTCTGCAGGTAGCACAGCTAAGGAGCTTTGAAAAGCTGGGTTTGCAATTGCATAGGCAGATGCAGAACTGCCATAAAACTTCTAAGCATGTCCAAGGGCAACAGTTATTGCAAAAAAGTATAATTTTATCATTAGGTCTAAATCTGTCCCTAGAACAAGCAATGGGTAGTAACTGGAGTCTGTAGCTAGCAAAATGTAAATTAACAATATCAGCTCCTGTAGCTAATGGTAGTTTTACCAGAGGGAGTACTGCAGGATTGGGCTCATAACAGATTTTTCCAGACGAGAGATCCTAGTTCAGTGCTGAGTCCCACACAGGCACAGGGATCCCTGCCATGTGGTGCTCATCTTCCATTCAGGATGACATGTGTCCAGGCCAAGGATGTAATGGCTAATCCACAATGCATTAAGTTAAAAATGTAACAGCGAGCCTGTGTCGTCGGCATGCCATTCGGGGAGGAAAACACTCACTTGTGAATATTAAACTGAATTTCTGTGCTCATTTTTACACTTCTTTTCTCCATATACCCCAAAGGATCGTTAGGGACGAATGGTCTGTACATCATCATTTTATGAAACAAAGATGTGTTTGTTTTACACGAAGGCAACAAAAAAAATCCTCGCTGACTTCTGTAATTTTTCCCTGTATCGTACTTAAAACAGAAGTAACCAAGTGTTATCCCCTTTTATCTCCCCACCAGCAGAAAATACCTGCTATGGGTGTATACCCAAAGCCTTGCAATGGCTTTGCCAAATGCAATATAGCAAAAGACCTTGGTCCTTTTAAAGCCTTGCACATGGGCATGGCTTCATATACATAGGTGATTTCATTGTCCTCTACAGGATGTAATACTTCTTAATTCTGTGCCTGTGTAACAAACTTGGGTTCACTCCAAATTTTATTCCGCTAGTTTTTCAATGACAGCATCCTAAGGAAGTATGGTTGATGCCCATAGTGTAGTGCTTCAGAAAATGCAAGTAATGAAATCCTGCATTCCTCTAATTCCACCTTTAGAGAGCCTTTCCTTGCCTTCATCCAAGTTCTTATTGCAGTGCAGAGCAGAAGAGAAAGTGTAAGGAAAAGTCCTTTCCTGGTTTCATACAAAGGAGGGGAAAACCCTCTCCATTTAAATGAACATATATCTCTTATCAACTTAACTAAGCAAAGGAAGGTGTTCATTAGCCAGGCTGAATTAAAAAACAAACAAAAAAAAAAAGGAGAGAGAGAGAAGAGATTGAATGTGGAAGAGTGAGAAGAACAAACAAGTCAAAGCATTTGTTCATGCCGCAATCTACACATCAATTATCCTGCTGTGCTAATTACCACCTTTCCATACCCCAGGTACCTAAGCATTCACACTTACTCACTCTTTCATGCCTCTGATCAAAAAAAAAAAAAAAAAAGAAGGGGGGGAAATGATGGAAGGGAAGATGAACCCAGAGGTGAAATAAACTCTTAGATCCAAATTTTCTTTTCATTTGGAAGTCTAAATGAGGGTCTTCATAGCAGTTTTAGAAAATGAAACATTGACAAATATTTTAATTGTAAAGCGATTAATAGTTGTAAATCCAGGGATAGGGGATGTTTCAACTAGGTAAGAGGGAGGTTGGTATTCCAGACAATGAGGGGCGATTTTCAATGCCATTATTAGTGTGTTACATCATTAAAGTCAATGGCCACTAATTATCAACTGACTTTTATGTGGCTGTTGGGAAAGGGACTCCAGCATCCAGCTCCGTGCCCGGCGTTTGTTTTCGGCTCTTGACGTTGGTGACCA
>VWZX01010081.1:944180-951680 GCA_013399015.1 Galbula dea
TTATCAAGCTATTATTTCCTTAGAAGTGCAATACTGTAGATTGTAGAAAGCAAGAGGACCTGAGTAATTTTCTAAAGAAGGGAAGGCACAGGTCTAACTGACTGACTGTATGACACATTTAGGGTTGGTTTTATTTTTTCCTGAAGCATCAGTACAATGCCTCTTTCCTTTTTTCCTTTTTCTTTTTTTTTTCTGCATGGGTTAAACAAGGTAATCAACCCTGTTATAATTTTACTAGAGGGGAAGAAATCCATGGTTGTGTTTTTTAATGTTTAATTACAGGGTGGATATAAAGTTCCTGTATTACAGGCTTGGCTATGTAAGGTCTGGCTGAGTGATGTGCAGGACTAGATCCTAGTCCCCACTGAAATGAAGAAGATTGCATCAAAGTGCCACAGAAAAAGCAATCAATATTGATAAAAAGAAGTTGTCCCAGAATGATTTAATTCTTTTCTTCTCCCATCATTACAATGATGCTTCTAGTAAGATACAGAACTTATTAAAATGATTTTTCCCCTTCTTTACTTTGTCTTACTCTAAAATATTAAAGCTCACAAGCCAGGGTGGTCTTAGTATGCCACAGGTATGAAGTCTCCAAGCTCACAGTCAAATAGTGCTTGTCTCTGGTGCCATTTGAGGCCATTTCCAAAGGGTCTTTCCATTCACTTCAGGCAACCAAAGTGCTGCTCTTGTCTAAAAAAATAGTTTATATCTTGTAACTCCTCCTAGCAGTTGTGGGGAATGTTAAGACCTGTGTACTCAATGGTCCACTTTTTGAATGATGTCTGTAAGCAGAGATTTTACACAGCACAAAAAGACAGGTTTGAAGAATAAATCTCATTTAACAGTCTTAAGGGATTTCAGGAACCACTTCTTTGCCTTTTTTTAATAACAGAGTCTTCAACCTATGATATTTGGGTAATTCTATCTTTCCTTCCACCTACCTATCTCATAGGCATTAGGTATGTAGCAACTTTTCCTGCTGTTGTCTTAGCAGTGGATTTGACTTCCTCTTGTTTGAGGACAAGGGAGAAGTTGAATCATTTGACAAGGACACATAAACCACTCAGCCACCATCTCAGTTTTCCTTGACCAGGAAAGAAAAAAATCAACAATTGCTTTCTTGGTCTAGATTTACTTGTTGGGAGTAAGAGTTGATTTTTTAAATGATTTTTTTACTTCTGTATTTTTCTACAAGATGCATCCCAGGTGAATAACCTCAGGACAATTTTGTTTTCCCCTATGAAGTCCATTATATGGGGGTTCTTCTCAAAGGTACTGCCACCTCCCTCCTAACAACGGGAACCTGACAAATTCTTCTAACACAGTCCACAGCTGGAGGAAAATGACTCTGCTGGCAATTATAAACTTCAACTCTTCCAAGGAGATATTGAGAAGAGCTGGATTCCTAGAAAATAATCATGTTTGGCTGTTGTAGCTCTGCCTGGGTGTGACAGCATTGCACAAGCTATGTTTCAGGCACTTCCCAACAAAAAGACAGAGTTCCCAGCAGGTTGATAGGCACCTAGGGTGGATAAATCTCAATTTACTCTCCTATATGTTTCAACAGAAATTAGCCTTTGCTCAAAAAATTATACTATAGCTAGACTACCACTTTTCTCAGGACTCTTCTAGAACATGAACTTGTATTCCTTAATACAAAAATATGTGGACCTCAGAAGACACTTCTTTTTTCATTAAGGATCCTTTCTTTCTACATAAAAGCTAAAAACAATAATGAAAACAATAAAAGTATCTTTGGGACAAAAGACAAAGATACACAATTCCAGCTCCTCTTTCATGGTCTCTGTTCCTTATCAGTCACTGCACTGAGGAAGGAGAACTATCAGACTTGCAACTGTTCTAGTCTAGCTTTGATTTTGATTTTTTTGATTCTGTGTCTTATTTTTTTCTTCCCCTGCTACAATTCTTAGGCATACTGTATAGGAATTATCAGGCACACTGCATAGGAGTTGTCACTGCTGTTTGCAAACAGCCAGGAAAAGGGATAAAATATTCACCTCCAAAGTCGGCACCAAATGAAGCTATGCATCTATATTTCTCTTTCAAGGACATCATCAAAACTCATGGAGGCAAAGCCATTCACTGCAAACCATGAGGCTGTATAGATTTTAAGGTAATAAAGCTAACATCCACTGTCAGTCTCTAAACTGAAACCATGGTAGCCTTTTTAACTAAAGAGAAAAAAAAAAACAACAAAACTTTCTTTCCTGAAGAGGCTGCTTCTTCAAAGACCCTATTGATGGGGAAGGTAGAAGGAAACCTGACATCATTTTGGATTCTTCCCAGCCTACCTTCAGGCATCTCTTTCTACTGCTTCTTTCATGGAGGCACTCAAGTCTTAGTGTGACAATTGAAAAAGTATGAAGCCTCTGGGCTATTATGAATTTCTGTCCCCAGAGAGAAAAGCAGCACAGTCCTGGTACATGAGGAGACTCCAGGGAATGGTCTATTTTCTGTTCTTTTCAGATGGGCAGCTTGAGACTGAAGGTGAAATTGTTGAGGGGGGGTGTGAAACCTGCATCCTTTTTTCCAAGGGGGAACTCCTATAAGTACATAGAAGTGCTGCTGGGGAACTGAGAAATACAAGGAGATGGGGAAAGAGGTGTAAGGATGAGAGTGAGAAATAAGAAAGAGAGGGGTGATGGAGGATATGTTGGCAGATGTCAATGGACAGCTTGGGTGATTCTGGGGATGACATGTGTTTTCCAGACAGAACAATGGCATCCAAACTGCTAATCAGAACACAGGGTTGGCTCTGTCTCTCTGCTGTAAATCTTGCATTCTTCTGTCTGTTCTGTAGCCAGAATTTTCTGTTGGGCAGTAGAAAAAGTGGACCAAATTCTGTAGTTATCTGAAGCTCTTTTTGCAGAAGTCTGTGAAGTGGTTTAAAATGCCTGTGAAAGTAAAAGGAAGATAGTTTAATCAAAATACAAAATACCAGTGGTTTTCTTCCATATAAAAGCCAAACAAACGTTGTGAACTAGGGGTTCTGGGGCTAGATCCAATCTGTTTTCTGGTTCTACAACATCTAGAACATGAGAACAAACACAGGGATTTTGAAAAGTGGAAAAGATTGGTTTATGACTGTTCATCAGGAGCAGGATTCAAACTGAAATAAAGGGCATTAAACATAAGAGGGCACCTCACTAGATCTCACAAGTGTTCTTCATCCATCTTTTCTTTTTCACTTGTCTGTTCAATCCCCAAAAAGATTAGACAATAGTTTCAAACTACATTAGTAGGGTCACCCTGAGAATAGTCCTGTACTCTCCTCTATGTTTAAAGAAAGAGAAAAGTAGATTTTTGGTAGGGAAGGAGAAGTGAGAATGTATTAAACTATGCTATTATGGAGAGAATTTTCTTCTGCTATTTGATTCCTCATAAGCTAATGTGTTTGTAATTTCTTCAGACTTACAAGATGTTCCCTAAATACTTAGAAATCATCAAAATCAGATCAAGGATACAGTTAGGCAACAATAACATCTCTTTGAACATCATGAACATTAGAGTCATGCCAATTCCACACTCATTTCAAGCAAAAAAACTGAAGGTATATTGTCTTCCTCCAGGCTATGCTTTTGTTCCTCCTGTGAACAAGCTCTATAATCTACCAGGAGAAAAGGCTATCTTGAAAGATAAATAAATAATCTATTATTTATATGTCTAAAAGCATTCAGCTGTGCTCTTAATGCTGTGCAACCGTTTAAAAGTACATATTCAGCAGAGAAATTCCAGTCTGGAAATCTTGTGTATGTGATTTACTCAACACCCTCAGGATTCACAGGAAGTCAAATTTGCTCTTGGTCATCAACATCCAATAATAACCAGCCTATCTCTTCAGAGCAGAGACTGCCACAAAGACAGCACTGATTGGTTGACCATATAATTGTCAAAATTTATGTCTCCCAATCAGGATGTATAAACCTTGATGAATCCCATTGTTGTTAGCAGGAGCAAGTAGGCAAACACTTCCTGAGAGGAGAAGCCAAGAGAGAGGCAAGAGCCTTACACAATGTATAGGATATCTCATCTCCCAGTGCAACTTGGGTAATGGCCTCAGGACTCTAGCTAAACATATAAATAGAAAAAAATAGAAAGTAATTTCCCTACCTGACATAGGAGCATTCATTGCTATTGGAGTTTAACATAGTCTCACAGTCTTTTGTTGAAGTCTTTAGTAGCTTTCTTAGTAGGATGCAAAATACTGTCACAATCTCTTGTTGAAGTCTGTAATGGGGTTAACTATTTTAATTAAACACATATTCCAAAGCACTTAGGTATAAAGGCAACCTGTCAGGGTGAGAGACAGGCCTGAGCATCACCTTTTTAAGCTTCAGGACTAAGCAATCCTTGAGGTCTGCCTTTCAGATCTCTCTGGGTTTACTACCTTTTAATATCGTACCTTAAGGACAGTTGAGGTCTTGCCCCGTGGCAAAAATTTGTGTTCTAAACCTTCAGTAGTCTTATTTTTGGAGTTTACACTCAGATAGTACATCCTATTGGAATCACCATCCCCATACCAATTATGCTTGCCTGAGAAACTTCTAAAATGAAATGTATTTTTCTTATCAATGAGCCTTCCCTGAGAACAGTGTTTATTCTGGTGGGAAAAGAGTAGGTGTACCCTTAGCTTCTTGTCATATCACTTGTCTCTTCCTCATTTCTCTTAGGACAGAGAGACTCTCATTAGTAATAGAAGAGAGGAGATAACAATCACAGACACAAAAAGCAGGTAAAGCCCTTTCTGTTTAGAGTCTGTAGACAACAAAAGCAAGGAAATGCAAGGATAATGCTATTACTTCATTCTTAGATGGTATCATCTATACTTAATGTGCTGCACAGTGTAGGGAGCATTACAGGGCTCTGTTATTTAAAGAGTAAGAAAGCAATAAACCCCCAAAAAGTGCTGTCTGATCTACATGCAGAATTTACCCATGTGGAAGTCTTTTTGCTCTAAATCCTTTGCATACACCAAGCTGGAATTACATGGTCTTGGTTTGGGAATGTCCAAGATCCTGTTGGAAGAACTCAGATTCTTCTCTTCAGTTCCAAGCTTGAATAGGCTGCAAGCTGCTTCTAAGTCATCTTCTCAGAAGAAGGTGCTTCTAAGTCTGCGGTTTGTCCTCTGGTCATCCCACTGGCCATTCCTGACCAGGACTGTCTGTCTGAACATAGGTAGATCATAATGGATGGGCAATTCTTCATGTGAAGATGAAATAGACTTTTCTTCATCCATACAGCAGAAGGGCATATTGTCATACTGAAGGGGACACTTTCATTTTCATCTCGCTCATTGCATTAATTGCCATCTTTAGGCAACCACTTTCTCTTCTGTTAAAGAAAAACCCAAGGAGTGATATGACCTGACCATCTAGTACACCTGAAATGGCTAGGCCCTTCTTAAAAAAGTGAACCTTGGTGCCTTGGCTATGCTGAATGGACCAGCCATCTCCATCCTATGGCACAACACACACTGCCTTTCCCATCCCTTCTTCTGCAGGGAGCTGTTTGCATAAATTCCTTGCAGATCAGGGAGAAAATTGATCTCCTACTTTTCAGTTTCCCTTCTTTTACTGGTTGTCACAACCTTAACAGCACTTGACATCAATGGGAGGTATGTTGTGGACTGGGGGCAGTGTTTGGCCCTTAAGCATAGTTTTTGCATGTTAATACATTAGCAACTGATGTCTTATTTGTTCAGTAACTGACAGAATAATGTACAGAGAGCACATAAGTATGAAAAGGGGCTAGTTAGGTAATGTTGAGCAGAACATCTTCAAGACAACACTGCAACCACTGTATTTCAAATGTCAGGCTAATTACTATCAACATTTAAATGTTAGCGTGGGCCACTTTTGATAGTGGAGCTTTTTTCCAGCAGGTACCATTATGGGAAGAAAATGTCACATGTAGTTCTGCTATCACATTGTTCAAGAAAAGTACATAAAACAAGGACATTCTTTTGAGAGACAGCAAAAAGAACATCTTGTTTGCTTAGCTCTGTAAAATTAATCTGTCTGATGATACTGTTTGAGGTATCATTTATTTTAAGGAGGCACAGAGAATGTTTGCTAGAATATAACAATTTCAACTGCAAATAGCACTTCTCAGAGCTAAAGCCAGAGCCTTTTAGGTGTAGTTTTTTTGGAGATTCACACTTGTGCAGGTCCCAGTTGGAGGCAGTTAGTCTGAGCTGAGTTGCTGTGGAGGCAGTCGAAGTCTGAGCAGTGCACCCTGTGGTAACCCCTTTACAGAAAACGAAACTTGAATATGATTCAGCACAAAATGGAATGCAATGCCAATAATTCAGATACTCATTCTCAGGTCTGATCCATCCTTTACCATGTCAACACAGCACTAAATGGGAAACACCACTGCAGTCTGGGACAGTACCTGTGTATGATCATGTTTTGCTAGTGCAATTGTTACACAGAATTAGTATTAATTCCTCTGAAGTTTTGGGTACTGGTGTTGCTCTCAATAATTATTCATGGAATCATAGAATGGTTTGGGTTGGAAGGGACCTTTAAAGCAGGGAGCAGGAACATCTTCAACTAGATCAGGTTGCTCACAGCCTCAAACAATCTGACCTGGAATAGTTCCAGGGGTGGCACATCTACCCCCTCTCTGGGTAATCTGGGCCGCTCACCACCCCCACTAACAGTTTCTTCCTTCCATCTAGTCTAAATCTCCCTATTTTAGTTTAAAACCATCACCTCTTGTCCTGTCACAGCAGGCCCTGCCAAAAAGTCTGTCCCCATCTTTCCTACAGATCTCTAAGTACTGAAAGGACCCAATAAGGTCTCCCCAGAGCCTTCTCTTCTTCAGGCTGCTCTTCAGGTGGCTTTTTGCTAGACTTGATAGTCAGATATAAAAGGAGAGTGTATCTGAAGCCAGCCATCAGTGTGGTAGTGAGAGAGAACTTAGAATCATAGAATGTTTTTGGTTGGGTTCTTCTCTGTGGACTTGAAGTATCTTGTTTTCATGCTGTCTCTATAGCTCCCTGGCATGTGCAAGGTTTGAGTGAAGCTTGAAGTTGCTCGCTTGACCTAGTGGAAAGAACAGAGTCTGAAGTTAGGATGCCTTGTGTAGGAGGGCTTTCATTTCTCGACACTGAGCACAACTTTATGCATCATAAGTGTGAAAATAGTATTCAGCTTGCAATGCATTAAGTCTGCTTTGCCCAGTGACCCACATTTATAGAAACTATTGTCAATTATTATAAAAGAAAAAAAATATATCCTTTTTGTTTTCCTGTAAAGGCAGAGCTGGGCTGCTGAGGTGTGTTTGTGCTGACAGTGGTGACAGCAGTTAACTTCTGAAAACGGGAAAGCAAGGGCTGTGATGATATTATATTAAATTTCACGTGGTGAGGCTGGGATTTTTTATGTATCTCTGTGTCTGATCCGACACAGAAACAAACAACAAATGCACGCAGTTAGTCACTGAACTTCACCAAAGTCTGCAAAAAAAGAA
>VWZX01010081.1:959180-984180 GCA_013399015.1 Galbula dea
AAGGCAAGAAAGAAACACTATGTATTTATTTTTTTGCCTGTGAAAACCCTTTGGAGAGTTCAATCTTAACCAGGCTGTGTGTGTTGAGTACCTGTTGCACATAACTGATGAATTAGCAGCAAGAAACCAAGTTTGACAGGCACTTTGACGCAGGCTAAACCCTCAATGAAAATGCATCCTCTCTAGTGATGGAACTGCATCTAGCCTCTTCAAATGCTATTTTAACTCACTCCAAACATTTTCATGGAAAGTAAAGCGGTCCCTGAGAAATGTAGAGTAAATAATTCTATACAGGATAAATAATTCTACACGTATCACACTCATTTACGTGTGAATTAACAGAGTTTATGCCCACAAAGGCAGACTTTGGCAGGGCACAGAGTGCACAGGCAGAGAAGAGCTGCCCAGAGTTGAAAATTTGTCACATTTCTGCTGCACTTGTTATTAATCCACCCTGCACCTCAAATGAGGTTAAAATAATGATGACAGCTCAGAAGATCTGTGTGATGATAGCTGGAGAGAGAGATATAAGAACTTCTTACATCTTCCTTTCGTATTTGCAGTTTCTTCCAGGTATAGATCTCACAGTGTTTGTGTTAACTGATGATTTCTTTTAAATATGGAAAGAAAGAAAAAAAGAAGAAAATTTTCCCTCTTTATCACCCATCTGCTTATTAAATTCGATATTGGGGAAAGCCCTTCATTCACCCTGAACAAATAGCTCTGTTTTCCACCCCTGGCTGTCATGTTTAAAGTAAATAAGTTCTCGTCCACCCAGCACTGCTGAACTCATTCAGTTGGCAGAACAAAGCCATTGTGTAGAGGTCCACAAGAGCCCTTTTCTCTCCTTCCCGTAGCAGGATCTTCCCTGTTCCCGCAGTGTGTGCTCCCTAGCTTTGTAAGCAATTCAAGAACGTGCGAAGGCTAAAAGTGTTCATGCTTATTTCACAGAAGAAATGAAGGAAGATTATGACACTATGGGGCCTGAAGCCACAATTCAGACCACTGGAAACAATGGTACAGGTAAGGGATTGCATGATATGAGCGTCTCTTCACGTAGAATTAGCTGTGCATGAAGTGCCAAAAGAATTTCTTTCTTTTCTGTTTAACAATTGGGAAATATTTACATAATTCTCCTCTTTATTGTTAAGTTTTCCCCCCAGTTTGATCACAGTGACAAACTCATCCAGTGAGTCCTCACTACCGCTCCCATACCCCTGCAGCATTTCTGCCCCTAACTCCTTTGAACTGCATCCTTGTGAGCTAACAGGGTTTTTTTCAGTACCATGAGGAGATGTTTTCCCAGTGAAGGGTGAATTTCTTACAGTTTAAAGTAGCTGGACCAAGATACAGCAGTCTCTTAACGAGAGAGACTGTACAAAGAGCTTGGTAATGAGGATGGGGTGCACCCTCCCTGGCAACCCCAGATTCGCATAGTGCACAGAGTAAGCTACTTCAGAGACTGAAAACATCTTTTCAGCAAGACACACATAAACCCCTTACATAGATACACAGACTCACACACACTTTAAATGCATATTTATGAGATTATTATGTTTCTGGCTAATCTTTTCCCCCCCCACCCACTTTCCACATCTCTTTCTTTCCCCTCTTCTTAGAAATCAATGCATTTTGTGGAAGAAGAAAGGGGACAGAGATATTTAGCAGGCAGCATCTCTGAGCTATCTTTATTTTTTCTTCCTGTTATTTTCTATTTCTTTTCCTTCTTTTTTTTTTTTTGGTCTGTAGCAGAGCAAAACAGGTTTCTGTTACTGTTTTCTAATCCAAATGAATTGAGGGGTTTACCATGTTCTTTCCAAAGGCCACAAGGCCCTGCTCCATCCTCAGCACAGCTGAATGCCATACATCACCCAATGTTTCTTTTGCATTTTGTCACCCTTTGAGATGTGGCAGATAGCTCTGATTTAACATGCTTAAAAGTGTTTTCTAGTATAATTACATTTGTATACATTCCATTAAGAGATTGACTTCATAGGTAATGCCCTCTACAAACATTACTGTAAAAGGTGGTACCTAAGTCTTGTGAGGATTTTATTACTCACACTTTCCTGGTGTTGGTAACACCCACATAAAAACCCCAATGCTCTTATTAAGTAACACAAGAAATTTACTTTATAATTCTTAAGGGGGGAAAATAATAGGAAAATAAACCCATGTCACTGCCTTTTTTCATCCATTAAATTTCTAGTGCATGAAAGGAGGGTGGCACCTAGGAACAGGTTATCATTATGTGTATACATAATGCTGTTGTCATACAGAATTGGATACATATGTATTTTAAAAGCACTTCTATTGCCAAGGGACGTCAGTAAAGTGACAAACTGTACTTAGCACTTGGAGAAACGGGACTTTAGAAGATGTCTGATTCAGAAATAAGACTTGATGGTTATCTGAATTAGCATTACCAGAGCCTTTCAGGTCCCCTATCAGTCCTTGTGACTTCCTTTGCACATATTTTCCTTACCATAACAGGCCCTGTCTCTTTCATACTTGCAATGTGGTCTGCTTGAGGTGGAAGACTTCATGTCCTCTTAGCCCCTTCCCTTTCAGTATCTGATGGTCTCCTCTGTCTGCTTGACGTTGGCCTTGTGACGTCTCTCTGTGGGGAGGATGCTGTCGAGACCCTGCACAGCCCTGCCCCTGACTCTCCATGGTGTGTCCTGCCTCTTCTGAAATCAGCTTTCTAGAGGAAAACATAAGGGTTGCCCCTACCCTGCTTAGTGCACTTGGTTCAAAGAGGGCTTTGAGTTTAGGTTGTCTGCATCTAAAATGCAAAAGCTGCTGTGGATGTTGCCCCTGGCAATTCCTTCCCCAAATGTTCAGTGCAGAAGTCTCAGCCCCATCTTCACTCCAGCTGCTATTTACTGCAAAGGGCATCTTGCTCAAGTAACCATTTCAAGTTGTCTAGTGTTCTGCTAGCATTTGAGTCAAATGTTTTATCTCCTTCAGTGGAGGCTGGTGCCTGACTAGGTTAGGTAGAACATGTTTCTATAATGGCTGCAGTCTCCATAGTCTCTTAAGAGCAATGTCAGGTTATTTAGTCATATTAAATCATCTGATAAACTAAATGCCTTTTCCAGTCTTTTCACCTTGAGTGGAAGATGCCAGGTGACAGTTAGGAGCTGCAGCATCCTTCATGCAGAGTAAAATCTCTCCTGACTTGCCTGTTTAAGCGCCTCAACCACTATTTGAGGAGAAAAGGGAGGAGGTCAGTCCCTGAGCCATTGGAGATCCTTCCTACCTATTCTGGGAAATGTTCAAAGTTTTCTTCTTCAGCCTTACAATAGGCTTTGGGCCTCTTTTGAGTCTCTGGCCTCAATTTTTCCCTGCAGGTAGCAAGAGGATTTAATACTGATGTTTAATAAAATAGCTGAGGTGTGACTGAGACACTCTACACAATGAAAAGAGTTGGATCAGTGACTCCACCTTCAACAAAAGCCATACTACACTGACCTTCTGGTGTCCAAGAAAGCCAGTTGAGTCTTCCTACAGATTAACATAGCCTCTTTCATATGAGCCAAGAAGATTTCTCTCATTTAACACAGTGTGCCTCTCCCTCTTGGCATCACATCTGGTAGTGTTCCATCATCTGGGCTGACACAGGGACAAGAGGTTCAGCTTCAGACTCGTAGCTGAAGATAAAGCTTCAGACCAGCAAAGTTGCTGTAGGTGCATGCAACAGCTGTGGTGTATTTTTAGTATCAAATTCATTGCAGAACACCACTACTACAGAAAGGAAAGTAAAAGAAAAAAATCTCTCCATTATTAAATTATTCTACCACTGTCAGAAATGGCCCCTTCCAAGTGGCACTCAAAAAAGAAATCTTGTTATCCATACATTAATCAGCTGCACTTTTACAATGAGCCATGGTGGCTTTATAGTGGAAAAACAGAAGTGACCATCAGAGTCAAAATTTTAGTCTTTGGTCCTGCTAAGTTAATTTGCAACTACTTCTGGGATTTCAGAAATGGTTATTTGACAAACTGATGTTTTGCAAAAGAGGGTTTTGAAATGTGAATGAATAAATTCTCAAGGTTTGGGTTTTTTTTGTGGTACCTGTTTCAGTTATTACAAGCTGGGTGTTTGCAGAGAATAGATCAACAAATTCCCTATAAACAAATAGAAGAATTTTCCTGGTTTCTATTACTAATTCCCACAAGCTTTGAGTAAAGATCTTTTAGTATAATTTAAAGAAGGGTAAAACAAAACAAAAGGTAACAACTTTCAGGGGGAGGAAAACAGAAGTAGAACTTGGCAGGTTGGAGGACAGGCCGTTTTCAGGCTGTAATCTGTGTGTACCAATGGGGGCCTCTCACTTCCTGGCTAATGAAGGCTGTGGTTTTATTAGCTTTGTTTGTGATTAAGGGCAGCTATCACCATCTCACAGGACGAGTTCCCACACAAAATAACTGGTCTCCCAAGCTCCTTGAACCTCTCTCTCCCTTTATCTTGAAAGGTCCTAAAGGCCTCCAAAGATAGCTTTGCTTAATGTGTTTTATTTTTATGTGACACCACCACATCAGCTTTTGGAGCTGCAAATGTTTCTGCTCTCTGGGCTCCAATAATTAATTAAAAAAACAAGACTTATTTGGTGAGGTCACCTCACCCACTGTAGATCTTGCTGAAGTTCTTGCCTCACAGGAGGGGATGTGCAATGTGTGTGGAGTGTCAGCCCATGAGGAATCTGGGAACATGACTTTCTGCATAGAAAACAAATTAGGGCATGGGGTGGAGAAGCAAGCCTTCCCCCCAGAAATGGAGAGAGAAACCTAATGGTTATCAGATGGAGCTTTTTAGTAACACTGGAGGAGCTTCCAGTCATGTTTGAATTGTCAGTAACGTCACTGGTGGGAAACCAGATACACATGGTCACCTTTTGCTATTTATGTTAATCTGCAGCGTTGCAGTGCTGGCTGTATTGTTCCAGTTAAGGATCTGTCAGCTTTTCCACTAAATCCTCTTGTTTTTAGGGGTTTATAATGTAGACATAAACATTTGCTTTAGCTCCCGGATTGCATGCACAGACATAGAAGCCAAATAATCCAGAGAATTAAGAAGCCAAGGCCAGTAATATCGCAGCAGCCTGTTGGATCAGCCTCCAGATAGACTTGGGGGCCAAGAAGGAAGAACCTTGTCTGGATTCGAGTTTGGGACTGAAGCTTCTAATATTAACTCAGGCCTTGCTTGGTGACTTGAATCCACATCCTATAAATCCAGTTGCCAGCTCCAAAACCCTTCAGCCTGCCTGCTGACACATGGAGCTATCCCTTGGAGCCATCTCACCCTTTTCCCTTCCTACTCACCTGTCTCCTCTCCGGAGTAAAGCTCTCTTTCTCTGCTTCACAGGTAGCATTTACGGGGTCATGACCTGAATCTGGCAAAAGTTAAACTTATTTGCCTAGATTCTATTGCTAGGTTAAGAGGAAGAGTGGAGATGGGATAGTGGTAAGCCAGAGGGTGGATGATCTTGCAACAGTTGGGAGATCTTGACATGGCAAGGGAAAGTCAGGTTTCCAGCTTGAATGCATCAGCTCTGTTCTGGTAAAAACCAAGTCAAAATCATAGTCTGATGCTCAATTGCATAAGGTGTACTTCAGTAACCACCATTTTGTTATAGCAAGAAAATGGAGGTAAGGTACTCTGTCTTGTTCTCCATAGTCACCCTCCCTTTTGCCTCTATGGAGGGCAAAAAAAGAGATATTGTTTCTCCCACTAATAACAAGTGACAACAGAGGCCAACAGAAGGACAAGGGAGGAGCTCTGTGGTGTTGTAGCGATTCCCTACAAAACTGCTGTGATAGGAACAGAAGTTTCTTTCCAAAACTAGGGTCCTGTGTCCTGTACCATTTGGTCACTGTCACTAAAATGCTGCAGAACAGTTGAGAAGCTGCTCAGCTCATATGAAAAATAGGACATATTTGTCTCAGCCAGAGGACTTGATTTTATCGGCTAAAGGGATGAGGTTTGCATAGACAAATATCTACTTTTATCTATGATGGTGAGATCAGTGCTTCAAATCAGGCACTTTCAGGTTTCCAGTGGTGCCCCAGTCAGAGGTCATGTCCCATTTTGACTGCCAGCATCACCTTGCACGTTTGTAGAAAACTGAGGCACAGCTTTTACTTCTTTCTGAATGCCAAGGAGCTGATTGGTCTCTCATTTCCAGTGGTTAACAAACTAGTGTAACCCTGCAGGGCCATAACCCCTTTGATTTCCATGAGTTTACTCCATATTGCTCCCTGGCATCATTGAGAGTAGAATTGTGCCATTTAATATTTCACTTTTACATGAACTGTAGAGTACTTTCTTATTTCACCTAAGGAGAAACACATTAGAAACATAATCAATCATAAGCCATTCCTTTCATTTACAGTCAGTTAAAAACAAGTATCTTTAATTTCTTGCCACCAACTGTGTCTTCCAAGACTTAATATATTAAAAAAAAAAGAAAGAGAATGAGCCACTCATTTTTTTCATGGTACAATTGTATTCTATTTGTCTATAACATCCCAGAGTTTTTAAGGTTTTTTCTGTTATGCAGTGTTCATACATGGAGGAGAAAAGCATATTTTTAGCAACAGGATGTTTTGTGGTTGAGCATGTATTATTTTTCATGGACATTGCATGGACAATAAAAAATTGGGTTTACATTTAAGGAAAAAAAAGGAAAACTCTTGTGTAGACTGTAAAAGTGGTTTTAGGCTCAATATCCCTGTTATGGTCTAAAACATGTGGTTCTATTTGTAGAAGTGTATAAGCAATGTGTTTTTTTAAAAACAACCTATTCTCCCATTGTAAATTAATTTTTCAAGGAGAAAAAAAATATAAAAGGAAGATGTTGTTGCCCAGTTCCCTTCTAGTGCCTGCCACAGAAGAGCAGCCTAAGACAGGACCTGTGGTGGAGGAGAAGCAGTTGAAGTCTTTACTACCTGCAATTCCCATGTCCCTTGAGGGGACTGTCTCAGGGTCTGCAGGATCTGGGGGTAGCTGAGCTCAGTCCTGTAGATTGAGCTCTTTCCATGCCAAAAGCCAGGGGTCCCACAGGAGCCCCCTGAAGGTTCAAGTTCCAGAGATGAAGGATTACCTGCATTACCCAAGCCTCATAAACTTCTCCTGCTGCCCCATAGAGCCCATCTTCCTGTTAATTTAGCTGCCTGCCCTTACTACCATCCACGATGGTGGAAAGCGCACGCTAATTATATGAGGAGCTGGAGCAAGACCGATGAGAGCAAGGATCCAGCTGCAGCCCTAGCTCCATAGCTTCAGTAGACCAACTCAGGCTGTGCATTTGGATGCTCAGCAATGTGAGCTCTTGAACAGGATGCACTCCAACACTTTCTTTTCCCCTTCTCTCATTTTAGTGAAGAATGCCAATTGCACGTCGGACTTTGAGGAATACTTTGCCAAAAGGAAACTGGAGGAAGGAGATGGGCATGCAGTCAGCATAGCGGAGTACCTGCAGCGCAGCGACACGGCCATTATTTACCCCGAAGCCCCTGAGGAACTGTCTCGCCTTGGCACTCCAGAGGCCAACGGGCAAGAAGAAAATGGTGAGGCTGGAATTCATTTTTAGCCAGTAGCCTGACCTCGTGCAGCTGTTGCAATTATAAATGCACTACATGCCTGGGTGTTTACCTTAAAAATTGAAGAACAGCTGCAGCGGCATGGAATTTCATGAGCAAAGATTGGGGCTGTAATTTCAGTGTATTGTGATTTTTTAGTCAGCAAATTTGTATTATCTGGTGGGTGAACTAACTGAAGAGCTGAATCTCAACGAGAGGAAGGCTGCTGCTCTAGTTGGGGAGTTTGGGAAGTTTTTAATCAAGTTTTAAAGCATCGAAAGATGTGGTAGCTCTCCAATGCCTTGATAACTAATTGGGAAAGCATTGTAGGAAGGATTTGGTCAATGCTATAAGTAACATACCGAGCTGGGGCTGGAATGCAAATCATCAGTTGATTGGGAAAAGTATTTTCTTAGTTTTCTAGCCAGTGAGGTCTGCAAGAGTTGCCATGCCCATAATTAAGGTCCTCAAGGGGTCCTGAGCAGGTCCTGCGAGTCTGCCGTGGGTGTGCGCGGGTGCTGGTGCCTCCCGTCACCGGTTGGAAGCACCAACCCTCCCTCTTGGGCAGCAGATTGCAGCGATTCCTCTCATACCATCCCGGGCAATCAGCCCATGAGCTGCCATTGATTTGCTGACCTTTTGGCCTGCTGTTCTTTCCCCCCCCCTCCTCTTCATCCTGGGGTGCAGACCTGCCACCTGGAACTCCAGATGCCTTCGCCCAACTGCTGACCTGCCCCTACTGCGACCGGGGATACAAGCGCCTGACGTCCCTCAAGGAGCACATCAAGTACCGCCACGAGAAGAACGAGGAGAACTTCTCGTGCCCTCTCTGTAACTACACGTTTGCCTACCGCACCCAGCTCGAGCGGCATATGGTGACACACAAGCCAGGGACAGATCAGGTGGGGGGCTGGTTTTAAGTGATTTCTTTCTGTAATAACCCCTTAGAGAAACGATATTGCTTTGATTGGCAATCATTATTAATTTTTCATGGCATTTTGAAGATGCAGATCTTTTAATGGTAATAGCTTTAATTGAGGTCTAAATGATTTTTTGATGGTCTCTTCTAATATGATTTAATAGTCTTATGTTCACGATCGAATGAGTGTGTTAATTTCTAATTTAGAAATTTTATTTGCACTTTAACTTGACTTTAGTTTCGTTTTTATGTTCCTCAAAAAGTGAATGAAACTGTAGCATTTTAATTATACATTATTAAACATCTCAGCAATTTTAATTCCATTTTTCACCTAGTTTTACTTTGCAGCGTTGCAAATAGGACCTCCAAGACATACTAAAAGACCCGCTAATATTTTTTCATTGCTTTTTGAGCAACCTTCTCAATCACGTGGAGTTACACGTGTTCTGTAGAATTGTTTCTGAAAGATAATTACACATTTTTAGAACTCTTCCTACAGTACATATAGGCTATCATTTGTGACTGTGCCACTAACACACATGCCTGCACTAGGATTGCAGCATCGCTATCATTTGTAGAGCCCAGCAGTGTACCTGCAATAAATCAGAGCGTTTTTTTCATCAATGTGATGCATGTAATATTATATCAGTGCTGTATTTAAGGAAATGCTACGTATCTCAAACAGGTGACTGAGCTTTCCTAGTGCTCCTAAAGAGGCTGGTTATAGACCTGTGCCACAAAACTCTTTACATACCAGCAGAAAAACTATTTCTGTCTTCAGCAGAGAATTACTCCTCCTTACGGAGGGTTGTAATGGAAACACACATGACTTGGTTAAAACCTGAATAGATGTGTGCATTGTGTCAAATCATAAAGCCTTCATGTCATATTTGTTTTTCTGAAAAGCCTGAAAAATCATGATTGGCTGTATTTCTCTTGGTAGGTTTTTCTCAGCAGAAGGTAAATTCAGTTAGTGAAGCACACATCTCCTAATTGCACGATTTTTGCAATTAGCATTTTTAAGAGAACTGTATCTTTTGCTTGATCTTAAATCGATACAAATGATTCTCGAGCAGTTTCTCCTATTCTTTTCTTCTCCAGTAGACAAACACATTTTCACGTGTGTATTTTTCCTAACCTGATCCACCCTAAGGTTCTTTCTTTTGCTTTGCAACATTAAAAACACCAAGGGGAAGGAAAAAAAAACCCCTACAACCCGCCTAGATATTTATCCAACGTAAGTGCCTGAAATTTCACATGCAAGAGCGCACTGGTGCTGGCGCATTATGAATGGTAGCTTTGGTGTTGAAAAGTCCCCTCATTTGCTCATGGCATTTACAATTAGTAAATTAAAATGATTGTATCATATTAACAGTGGCACAACTAAAGTTTATAGTAGTCCTCGGAGGGCGATGGGGGGAGACAAAACAGCTGTTGCTGTTTGTTTATGCAACTCAGCAACATATGAGCGCGGGTCCCTCAATGGCGCGCGGCGGGCTGGGCTCTGCTTGATCTTTGAAGGTTGCTGCTGTTTGAACAAACCTCCCTGTGTCCCATGTAACACCATCTGTCTCGCCAGGAATGTGGGAAGAGGCAGCACACCCTCGCAGTTGTCATACCGTTTCGGCGCTGTCTTTTTTTTTTCCCCCTTCTTTTTTTTTTTTTTCCCCTTTTCCCCCTCCCTTCTCCCTGCTTCTGCAATAGGCTTTTGTGTCGTGGCCGCCTGCAAAAGGCTGACCTCCTACCTTGAGCATCCAGAGCAGTTGGCTGCATAATTTTTGATATTATTGAAATTTTTCAAATGAATGTCTGTTTTCTCTCCAAATTCAAAGTCACGGAGCTTTTCTCGCTTGTTGCAAAAAGGTCAGCTCCCTTTGATTATATCTTTATGCCACTTTTAACTTGCAACTTTCCCTTGCCCCTTAGAAGAGCACAGGGGGGAAAACATGGCACAAAAGGTAGCTCAAGTCTTCCCTTCTCTTCTGTGATTTTAAGAAAACATTTCCAGCAGAAGCTCACACTGAAGACACAGTCACTTCTGCTTGATAATGAATTAAATCTTACCCAAAATGCCACTACCGACAGTGTTTCTGCCTTCCCCACACACACAGTAAACAGAATTTTTAAACAAGCAGAGTCCCACATGTTCAGAATCTGCTAGGAATATTAAGAGCCACAAATCTTCTTATAAAACAGTTTCTCTCATCGTAAGATACCTTAAAGCAACACATTTCTGTTGAGAGACTTAGGAAATAATTCTAAAGCAAATATCGAATGCTCCTGTGAAAGTACTTTCTCATTTGTTTCGCTTTACTGCCAGCATTTTGATTTTTATTGCGACACTGATGAGACAAATAAATGTACATGCAGACCTTTTGGTCCGCTTGACAAATTCAGAGCCACATTAATTTGGGGTTTGTTTTTTGAAGCTAGAGATTCATGGTTTCTCTTGCATGAAATTCATGTTGGTATCTCATCATTTCTTATTTTGGGGGTTTTGTTTTTGTTTTTCCTCTCCCAGCACCAAATGCTGACCCAAGGAGCAGGCAATCGCAAGTTCAAATGCACTGAGTGTGGCAAGGCCTTCAAATATAAACACCATCTGAAGGAACACCTGCGAATTCACAGTGGTGAGTAGCGGAGGTGCTGGTGTGCTCATTTGCATTTTGTTTAATTAGCTGAGTTTTAAAGACCGCTTAAAATTTACACAGTTCTGCTTCTGGCTTCTTGAAGCTACCAAGGTATTTCATAAGTGATATCTGAGTCATCCTCATTCATTGTGCTGTTAATACCATGGTCTCACTGAAAAAAATGGAAATAGTAAAGCTTCCTGCAAATAATATAGATTGTTTGTTTGGCAGTGTGAGTTCAGAAGTGTTCATCTCATTTCTGTGCAGCTGGACCCTGAAGAGTCCATTATATTTTCCATAACAAAAAGTCTCCCCAAGTGAAATACAGCTCATGTGCTCAGATCATGAGTAAGCCCAAAGTGTCTTGTATTGAATGACTTCTGGATTTTGGCTCTCCTGCTTGATGCAGCATTCGGCACACAAAATGCCACCAGGCTCTGTCTAGGCACAAACCTCCAGCAATGCTGACATGGAGGTCCCAACATCAGGACTCAGTTTCCCACACTCTGCTCATTTCCTGTGAAAAGTCCTTTNAATTTTGAACAGTCTGGATTTGATTTGACTCCCTTCAACACAGGGTACTTACCTGTGACTTGCCAGGGTTAGTCTGGAGCCAATCTCACACTTTGGTGGCTGTTGCTGGCCGGAGACCGTGGGTCCAAACTGTCCTCAAGACCTACAGAAAAAGGAGGATGACCGATAGGAAGAGGAGGTCAAAGCAGTGGTGGTGTGTGGCCATATTCATAATACTTGTATTTTCCTCACTATTAACCAGTATATACACAGACAATTGATGGGGTATCAAATGCGATCGCTTGCAATTATAGCAGCAAGAAGAGTAATTAACATTTGGTTTTAATTATCATTTTAGGTGAAAAACCATACGAGTGTCCAAACTGCAAGAAACGTTTCTCCCATTCTGGCTCCTACAGTTCGCACATCAGCAGCAAGAAGTGTATTGGTTTGATCTCTGTCAATGGCAGAATGAGAAACAATATCAAGACGGGTTCTTCTCCTAATTCTGTATCTTCCTCTCCTACTAATTCAGCCATTACACAGCTGAGAAACAAGCTGGAGAATGGCAAACCACTTAGTATGTCTGAACAAACAGGCCTACTGAAAATTAAAACAGAACCACTAGATTTCAATGAGTATAAGGTTCTTATGGCCTCACATGGGTTTAGTGCAACTAGTCCTTTTATGAATGGTGGACTTGGAGCAACCAGCCCCTTAGGAGTTCATGCTTCTGCTCAAAGTCCAATGCAGCACTTAGGTGTAGGGATGGAAACACCATTGCTTGGGTTTCCTGCGGTAGGCAGTAATTTAAGTGAGGTGCAGAAGGTCCTACAGATTGTGGACAACACGGTTTCCAGGCAGAAAATGGACTGCAAGGCTGAAGAGATCTCCAAGTTGAAGGTTTACCATATGAAGGATACATGCTCTCAAGCCGAGGAACAAGGAGTTACCTCCCCCAATATTCCCCCCGTGGGTCTTCCAGTAGTAAGTCATAATGGTGCCACTAAAAGTATTATTGACTACACATTAGAGAAAGTCAATGAAGCCAAAGCTTGCCTCCAGAGCTTAACCACAGACTCGAGGAGGCAGCTCAATAACATTAAAAAAGAGAAGCTGCGAACCCTAATAGACCTGGTAACTGAAGACAAGATGATAGAGAACCATAACGTATCCACTCCATTTTCATGCCAGTTCTGTAAAGAAAGCTTCCCTGGTCCCATTCCGTTGCATCAGCATGAGCGTTACCTGTGTAAAATGAATGAAGAAATCAAGGCAGTCCTTCAGCCTCACGAGAACATGGTTCCCAACAAACCTGGAGTGTTTGATAAGCAAACCCTCTTGCTGTCATCAGTACTTTCTGAGAAAGGAATGACTAGCCCCATCAACCCATACAAGGACCACATGTCTGTACTTAAAGCATATTATGCTATGAATATGGAACCCAACTCTGATGAACTACTGAAAATTTCCATTGCTGTTGGCCTTCCTCAGGAATTTGTGAAGGAATGGTTTGAACAAAGAAAAGTCTACCAGTATTCAAGTTCCAGGTCACCATCACTGGAAAGGGCCAGTGCCAAGGTGGCGCTGGCTGCCACCAACAACACTCCCACTAAAGACTCTTTGTCAGCCAGATCTCCAATAAAGCCTGTGGACTCTATAACGTCACCATCTATAGCTGAACTCCATAACAGTGTTACTAATTGTGATACTCCTCTCAGGCTAACAAAACCTCCTCATTTTACCAATATTAAACCAGTTGATAAATTGGACCACTCTAGGAGCAATACTCCTTCTCCTTTAAATCTTTCTTCCACATCTTCTAAAAACTCCCACAGTAGTTCTTACACTCCAAACAGTTTCTCTTCTGAGGAGCTTCAGGCTGAGCCTTTGGACTTGTCTTTACCAAAACAAATGAAGGAACCCAAAAGTATTATAGCCACAAAGAACAAAACAAAATCTAACAGTGTAAATTTAGAACACAACAGTGTTTCTTCATCATCTGAAAACTCAGATGAGCCACTGAACTTGACTTTTATCAAGAAGGAGTTTTCTAATTCAAATAATCTGGATAAAAGCACTAACCCAGTATTTGGTATGAACCCATTTAGTGCCAAACCTTTATACACCACACTTCCACCACAGAGCGCATTTCCCCCAGCCACTTTTATGCCACCAGTCCAGACCAGTATTCCTGGGCTGCGACCGTACCCAGGACTAGATCAGATGAGCTTCCTACCACATATGGCCTATACCTACCCAACTGGAGCAGCTACTTTTGCTGATATGCAGCAAAGGAGAAAGTACCAGCGGAAACAAGGATTTCAGGTAAGTTCTTACAACCATTTTATTTTGAAAGGCTAGAAATTAGTATTTTGTGATATGTCCCCTTACAGAGAAAGAACAGGAAGTTATATTCAACATTCCCAGCAAAATTATCAGCGTTCATTTTAGTCTGAACTTGCCAAAAGGCAGAGAAGTAGGAAAGCAAACTGCAATTACCTTAAGAGTACCTCTACTTGGATTCGGAAGCAGTATCGACAGCTTTGAACACTTGCAATTTTGTTCTGTTGGGAGCTGAATTGTTTCTTATTTAGACTTGTGTCTAAATAACAACAATAATGTCCATGACAAATCCCATCCTGCACAAAGTAAAAGAGGAAATTTTGTAGGGAAACTGATTTCTGCAGGATGTAACTACATTTCACCATGGGTGAAGGAGCAGTAGGAGACCTCTTGGGAATCACCCACACACTCAGACACAACAGTGTGTCCCTCTAAGAAGAGGTCCATATGGCCTTGTAGCAGATCTATCCCATTGAAAGCCCTCGAAGCTTCCTTCTCGGTGTTTTTGGGGAGCTTGTTCACCCACAACACATGGGAAAGATGTTCTATCTCCTCATGTATGTCTGGGGGATGAGAAACGTTGATGTGTTGCTTCACCATAGCTCCCTCCTTCAGCCCACCTACTGCCCTTCCCAGACTACCAGTCCTTTAATCCTGCCAGTCATCTGGAACAGCTTTGAAAAAACCCAGAGATTAAACAAAATTATTTGGAGAGGTAGCAGCTAGGGCTCTTAATCGCAGACAAAGTCTTTCCCTGGATATCTAATCTGGGTCAGCACTTCTTCGTGCCTGGGTACAACCTTTAATCCTTTCCTGGGGTCGTCTCAGAGTCAATGCATGAGTAGCAAAGGATTTCACCTCTCGCATGCCTAGAGCAAAGAGCTGCTCTACAGAAGTCATGTACTTTTATAGCTTTTTGCTGGATGTATTCAGATAAAGTGTACAGAGTTTAGTTAAATGAGATTAACTGATTATAGATTAATAACTTTTTTTTTCCTTTTTACCTTTGTGCCTGTTCCCCTATGTCCTATTATGGTCTATTAGTAATTTTACTGACTAGTAAATGTTTAATGGTTTCAAATGTGAAAATCAGGTATGGTTTTACATTACAGGCTGTAATCCCTCTTTGCACAATAGGAGCATAAATAGTACTGCACCTCCATAACAGCTGTTCCACTATTCCAATTTACAGTACATCTGCCCTCTTTGTAAATGTATTTAAGCCTATTTAATCTTCTCTAATATTAATTAGTGCAAACCTAGTCTAAGAAAACTGAACTGTGTGATAGCAAATGGAAATGTATGTTATCATGCAAGTTTGCACTCTCTTTGGATCAAGACAAAATAAATATCAAGAAATTTAATAATTTACTGATCCACATTCATTATTGCTTAATGCTGAAGGCTGTTTTAACATAGATAGAACATTGATAAAAAGTGTTATTAATATTCCCTATTTCAAATTACAAAATTAAATATAAAAATATAGCTTGAGGCCTTTAGTCAGGAGACATACATTTAAATGGATTGCATAATAATAACATTTGTACCTAAATATAAAATTCAATTAAAACCTTTCTACAGATACAGACTATCTCCAAGTTTCAGTGTTTTGAAAGGGATGATCTCTCAGCTGTTGCTTACTCTGACCTCTGTAAAATGTTACAATGCCTTTTGCTATCCATTAAGAGCCTCCCTTTTCCATTTTCCACTTCTCAAAAGTATTCAGAGCTTGTATGATAAATACTGTTTGCTTGAGTAAATCATATTCCTGCAGAGTGCTCAAAACCAGAAAGTTGGTTGAAGGTGGAGAAGTAAGAGGCTCCTCCTTATTTCCACAGTCCCCATCAGCTGTAGGTCCATTAGCACTGTGTTCCTAAGCTAAGGGGAACCACCATCAAAAGCAGACATGGTTTCAACTTTCCTGGGCTGGTTGGTTCCTCTGTGGGAAGGAGCGGTGATGGAAGTGACTGTCACTGACGGGTGGTTTCCTCACAGGGAGAATTGCTTGATGGAACTCCAGACTACATGTCCGGCCTCGATGACATGACAGACTCAGACTCCTGTCTGTCCCGAAAGAAGATCAAGAAGACGGAAAGTGGCATGTACGCATGTGACTTATGTGACAAGACATTCCAGAAGAGCAGTTCCCTGCTGCGACACAAATATGAGCACACAGGTAGGACAATTGTGTGCACCGAGGGGAGATTTGAGACCTGTCACGGTGTTTCTTGAGTGTTCTGAGAATGCTGAGTCTTTCAACAGGGATCTTTTTTTCTCAGTTCAACTTAGTTTTTAATGGTTTTTATTTATCAATGGTTATTTCTTGGGAAAGGATGTAATGGGGTGAATTATAGAATGGTTTGGGTTGCAAAGGACCTTTAAAGGTCACTTAGTCCAACCCCCCTGCATTCAGCAGGGACATCTGCAATTAGATCAGGTTGCTCAGAGCCCTGTCCAACCTCACCTGGAATGTTTCCAGGGATGGGACATCTACCACCTCTCTGGACAACCTCTGCAAGTGTCTCACCACCTTCATTGTAAAAAATTTCTTCCTCATATCTAGTCTAAAATATGTCTAGGCAGGTGCTAGGTGAGCCTATGTCATGTTGAGCACGGTGGCAATTTTGTCACTCAACATCTGGCAGAATGAGCCCTGGCTAGGGGCAGGTCCTAGCACTCAGAGAGGACTGCAACTTAGTCAGTACAAAGTCTGGCACAGGACACTATCTGACCTCACACCGTTTAATTCAATAGAAAAAACTCCACTGATGTTAACAGCACAAGAAGCATCTCTGAACAAGTTACCCAGAACCACAGGGGCTGCTCTTGCTGTGATTTCGTGCGCCAGCAGCAAGAGCTGGTTGCATTTCACTTTTTCACTTCTCAGTTAATGCCCTGGGAAGGTTTTCTTCTTTCCTGAGCAGGAACTTATTTTTATCTAGTTTAAGGAATCTGGCCAAAGCTCACCATGGATTGTCAGCTTAAAAAATATTTTGGTTTGAAATAGACCCTCCATCACACCTGTGCTGGCTGTGGTTCCCCTTGCAGGCAGCGCTCCTTTCGCCTGGACAGGGATGAGCCCAGAGCTGCAGTGGTCTCCAAGGGGGATACAACAGCTTAGCATCTTTCAGTTCAGGGAAAACGGGACCGGAGCTCCCCAAATAATAGAGATATCATGTTGTTATGTTAGACAAAGGGAATGTGAATTATCATGTGGACTATTGTGCAGCAGGCCATAAACCAAACTCCAACTTCCTAGAGTTAGAAAAAGCTTACTCAGGAGGAAACTTTCTTTAACCTTGAAAGCTGAGTCCCACTTCAGGAAATGGAGCTAGTCACATCATCCTTCAATCTCACCATGTGAGGGTAAAAAACTTCTACCTCTCTATTAATACATCTTCCAGGCCCCACATAACCATTTGGCATTTCACGTATGAAAAATTTACAGTCCAGAAGTGGACTATGCCTTTAAAAAAAAATCCTTTACTTTGTTATTTTTCCTTCTGATACTTTTCTTCTACATTTTAAGCTAATCCCACACAGGAAAATAAAAAAGGAAGTTAAAATACATGTGGGATTAGGAAGGAAAATTAAAAGCAACATTTTGGACTAGATCAGCTGGTTCATTGGTGGAATGTGCTTCCCGCTACATTATTCAGATCAAATTGTTTATTCAGTAGAAGAAGCTTTGAAGGCTTTATGTCCCTGCACCTTTCCTCTCCTGAATGATTTTATTACAGCCATCTGCAAGCATTATGGTTTACTACACTACTACCGTAAAGCTCTTATGTTAGAACTGGCCTTCATATATATCGGGATCTGGACATATGGTTGAATCCCATAAAGTTGGTAGTCCATAAGGTCGACAGACATATGGTTGAAAGGCTGAAAATTTGACAAGCTGAAATGTGTGCAATCACCTTGATTTGCAAAATAAACTGCATTTGTAAAAGCAAAAATATGTTCTGGTCCTTAAGTAGCACAGGAACCTACTGCCTTGAAAAACACCCCACAGCTGCAGCGTAGGGATTTCTCTCCTTCTTCTTTGCTCTGCTCCTTTTGTCTCCTCAACCCTACGTCCATCAATTTTCTGGGACTCAGCCTTATGATCCAGAATGTGTATGAGGTGTCAGATTTAAAGTGCAAGAACTGCAGCACCTCATCAAGCTCGAGTGTGGCATTTGGAGACAGGAAGGATGGTCTTGTGGCAAAGGTGCTGGGGCTGAGAGCACCGCGCTCTTTTCTGCCTTGCCACAGACTTCCTCTCCAAA
The DNA here is from genome assembly GCA_013399015.1 of Galbula dea. Classification (NCBI taxonomy): domain Eukaryota; kingdom Metazoa; phylum Chordata; class Aves; order Piciformes; family Galbulidae; genus Galbula; species Galbula dea. The sequence continues at coordinate 977,447 of VWZX01010081.1, forward strand.
TTTCTGCAAATTACTTCATCTTTCTCTCACCTTCACCCATCTTTGAAAGAGAGGAAAACGATACCAGCCTGTGTCACACTTCTCAATTCATGGAGGTTGAACTCCTGCAATGGAACTCGCTATATAAAGTGTGAAGTATTATTAAGGATGCGCTGGCTTTTATGGAGCCTCCACGCATCACGATAGAGGTGGTTGGGAGCTCTGAAGACCTTGGCTGGGCTAGCCTCCATAACTCATTCACAGCCTTCAGTCCCAGCACTGGGACTTTGGCTAATGGCTTCACACACACCTACAGTGAATTCCTAATTAATTTGATAGTTTTGGGGACAAGCTTGTAATTGCAATAATAACAAAGGTGTGAAATTGCAACCTGTGTTCAGTGGAAGGAACCAAATTGAAAGTAAAGCCCTCCTCTGCACTTGGGTTCATTGCAAGAGTAGGCCCAGATTTTTCAATCAACTTTTAGGAACCTAAAGAAGAGAGAAAAAACATTTTTTTCTGAGTGTGTTGCTGTTTTCTGACCAGCTGATCATGATCTGTTGTTACTTCATTAAAAAACATATTTTGGGAGGAATTGGAACACTTCCCATCTTTCCTGGAGAAGCACAAATAGTGGATGTTTTTTATACTGACGTCCTTTTTCCTATGTAAAAAAACCCACCAAAAACCAAAACCAACAACAAACCAAAAAACTATGTGCTTTTTTAGGTCTTTTTTCTGATATCTGAACAATCAAATTTCAGATTTTCCCTTGTCACCACCTCTGATGGTCCACATACCTATTGCAACCAAGGGCTAAAAGAGTCAGACAAAAGCCACGTTCCTGCTTTGCAGACCCTAAAGAAATTATTTGGAGCAAAAACTAACATTGACATATAAAACTACATGAGCTGGCTTAATCATGTGCTACACCAGCTACTGCAAAGGAGAAACCAGGAATGTTGCAGGTATTGTAGTGGAGGTGAGTTTTCCTGCCAGGGCAAGAAGAAGGATGGGATTTGGCCAGTTCTTTGTGTCAGCCCAAGAACTTTTGGTAGGACCATGTGGCCACAGATCAAAGGAGCTCTGTGATTACCTCTGTACACTGTGTCCACCACAGCTTGAGTACAGTAGAAAAAGAGGCCCAAATGTCACAATCTATAATGACTTTATGGACTTATGGCTTTAATTTATGCTGTATTAGTGGTATTTTGCAATAGCTTCTAGCTTCATGTGGAGAAGGAAAATTTATTGTGTTGCTGCAATGAGGGAATTGCATTGGTTCTGGCTGGAATAAAATTTAGTGTAGAGGCCACTGCTTGCTGCAGGACCAAATTCTGCCAAGTTAATCTTGGGATGCCATTTAATTTTAAGAGAAGCTATGTGTCCATTTTAGAGTTTGAACTTTACAAGATCCTATTTCTTTAAAACCAGGGCATGGCAGGTAGCACAGGAATTCAGCACTCACATTATTTTCCTGTGGAGTCTTATGAATCCATCCTAACTTTGGTCAGGCTGAAACCACTGCTTGATTTGCATGCCTCTAATCTCAAACTTCTCCAAGCTGATTAGAACAAGGTTCAAGACGCTTTCCTTACTAAAGATGAAGGAGATAGTTGCCTCTATGGCAAAACATTGGTGTCACTTGGCAAACAGAAAAAATGTTTGTGTTGCAGATAAGGAGGGAAAACAGTAGTGGATAAGTCAGCAGGAGAGCAAACAGAATGGAACACCTAGAAAACAGAGACATATCCTGGGTAGCAATCCAGCCCCACCTTGGTCATCAACACTGGTTCAGCAGGAAGGTGAAGGTTAGCGTTTGTTCTGCTGTTGTCAACGCCCATGTGTGCCACACACCAGCTTTATCATAGCTTCACAAGGAACCTTACAGCATGCCTGCTCCTCAACAAAAGCTGGAAACAGTTCTTCAGAATCCTACCTAGAAATTCTAAATCCTTTCATTGTTGTTCTATATTACATCATATTCTATTTTATTACTTGTGTGGGCTGTCGGGGGCCTCATAGCTGTGCTAGTGCTTTCATCCTTTCCTTTTCCACTGTATATTTTATTAAGACCTCTTTTTTATTTTTGTAGCTTTCATGCTGATGCAAGCACTAGTTTTATTTCCAGATTGTTTCTGTAAACTAAATATTGTTCTTGAGTCTGGTAGCAAATCAGCTCTCTCTGGCTAGTATTTTGAATTCCCAGCTCAGGAGTTTGCTTTATTTAGAGCTTGATTCATAAAAGATTTACATGCTATTTAAAGGTTATTTTTTCTTGCTTTACTCTGATACAAGTTTAGAATTCCCCATTTTACACTCAAATAAATTAAAAAAAAAAAAAAAAGAAGGTATATTCTCTGCTTGTGAAATTGGTTCTGTAGACAAGGTCTCCTATTCAAAACAGAACAGGTGCAGCTTGGGCAATTAGATATAAATTACATTTATCTTGCACCTTTGACCGCTTCGCTGTGCTCTGGCCACTAATCCATCTCCATTGGGGCTCCATCTAACATCCAACCCCCTGAGCAGCTTCAAAAGAACTACCTTTAAATGAAAAAAAAAATGAAATACAAACTGTCACAAAAAATTTTTCCTTCTTTCCTTCAAAGAGTAGGATTTCTGGTTGCATGTGTGCCGTGTCCACCCCAGCCTCCCCCNAGTGGCAGCTTATGATCTGATATCTTATGGCTTCTATACCACTTCAGATAGGAAATGTGTAGCCTTCCCATGAGCTGCTTTGGGTACCTCCCTCCTAGCTCCATCCCCCATGGATGACACAAGTTATCTGAAATGAGACCTGTGGGGTGGGATGTTCAAATCTCCTTTTTGACCTCTCTCTACTCCACTGCTGTTTGACATTGCATGGTGATGTCTTACTATGTGTTAGGTAGACAGCTGCTAAAACAGCCAGGGCTACCTACAGTTGTAGGTTCTCCCCATCCACCTATGCTTGTAGGTTCTCCCCATCCGCCTACAGCTGTAGGTTCTCCCTATCCACCCACAACTGCAGACTTATCCCCATCCTCAGAGTGAAATACCTTACTTCAGCTTTATTTTATGACATCGTAATGCATTGTAGGCATTAGGCACTCTTTTTAAATGGCTGAAATACTGGGGTTTGCACACAGGGGGAAAAAAGATTCTTCCACAAATGTTCAGAAACCTGATACATTTAAAAACATATTTCAATTAGTGTTGTAACAGCTGCATGCTGCACACTGCTAAGGTATGTTGTGTGGTGTCTGAACAAAGAACTTTCCTCAAGCTGTCATGTTCCCTTGGCTCAAAACTGAGTCTTTTATATGGATGTGGTAGACTAAATAGCTCCAGTGTAGCCTTTTTAGTAATAATATAAATTAATATGAAAATACGAAGCATTTTAATCTTCTCATTTCTAAATTAGTTTATAAAATATGGATGATTCCCTGCCAAGCTACCTCTCTGCTGGCTGGGGGGAGGCCTTAGGTAGCACAAGGTGCAGTGTTGAATGAATGCTGCATGCAAGGCATGAGAAGAGAAGGCAAGGATGAGGAACGAGAACATCACCGTGCCTGGGGGAAGGGTGGGTGGAGGCAAGACTGGATGAGAAGTAATGGAGGTGGTTGGCTTCTTTTTGAGGAGAGCAAAAGTGCTGGGTAACTGGATGGAGCACAACTAGGGGGGGAGAAGGGTGTTGTGGGCATCAAATGTAGTGTGCATCCAAAAACTCAGGAGATTTGCAGGATCAGAGAGGGAGAAGTGGAACAAGACAAGTGTTGGGCTTGCTGATGTTAGGGAAAAGTAAGTCAGAGGGAGGGACTGAGACAGTGTGGGCTGTTCAGTGAGGAGAAGGGCACAAAAAAAAAGGTGGAAAGGAAAGCAGGAGATCTTTGAGGAACAAAACAGGAACAAAATTAACAACTATGGAGGTACCAGCAAAGGGACAGTAGCATGTTGGTCTCTAAGTAGGCACAGCAGGACAGCTGGGATGAGGCAGGAATACAGCAGGCATAACTGGTATATCCATCTGGGTGGTTGGTAGCATTGGGAAAGCTCCCACCTCACCCATGAGGGTTTTCTTCTGGCAGTGCTGGGGTTTGAGGAGTGCTTAGGTTGAGAGTGCTTTGGGAGTTGAAGCTAATTGGAGTAAGTGACTTGATCATGCTAAAATCTCCTGATGGATTTCCCCATCGTGGCAAAACTTGTGATCCAAATTGCAGGAAGCTGCCTCTCAGCTCTGGATTTGGTGCACTCCTAGTTCAAGGCTGGAGGTTCAAAGCCAAAGTACAGCTCAAAGCCCAGAGTTTTCTTCAAGCTTGACTTTCAACAATGGGCTAAATTGGCAGAAATGCATATTTAGGGAACAAGTCTTTAAAGCAACACTGCTATAATTCAATATATCAAGGTTGAATTTGCAGTTTTACTATAAAAGGACATAAAGGAAAAAAAAAAAACTAACCAAAAAAAAAGCCCTGTACATGTGCAAGCTTAGGAAACTCCTACAAAGAAATGTAGTTTGAGTCCCAGTTTCCAGACATCTACCATTCACTAATTTCCCAGTCACTTGGCTTATTCTATCTGTGGTTTCTCCCGTATTTTCCTTCCTGCTGGATCTACCCTTCATTTTATAACATGCAATTTTTGGCTTCTTGAGAATTTGTTAATCACACCTTATTAAATGTGAACTTTCACAGTGGGACTTGAAGGTAGCTGTGACTAGATGGAGAAAAAAAAAATAGCATATTCCCTGGTATTTATTCTTAGTGACTTTGCTATTGAAGTGAAATCTTTCTAGCTGACTTTCCCTGCTCTCAAGTCCCAGCAGTGACTGCAGGGGAAAAGGAAGAAGATCAGGTTCATAAAGGAGCAGCTTGTGTTTTTCCTGGAAGTTGAGTTCCTTCAGTGGCCTGAAAACAGTTGGGTTGTTTTGTTTGGGGTTTTTTTTACTGCTGGATTTTCTTCCATGTCAGAGCTGCTGGTGATGGTCTTCCATCTTCCCAGCCCTTCACTCTCAGATGGGGTTTTCTCACCTACCCTCCACCCTACTCTTCCTCTCCCTACTCTTGCTTCTTTAAGAACTGACAAAATACCACACTTTTACAACTGACAGGATGGGAGGGCTCTGGTGTGAAGTTTATTCCTGTTCTGGTCACATGCCACATTAGCTAAGTATGATAAATACAGCTCAGGAGTCAGGCCAGTTCACTAATAAGTTCCTAACGATCTGCTCTAGCAACGAGACATGCAAAGCAGAGCATCAAATACCAGCATTTTTATATGGACAAAAATAGCACAAAATATAGAATAATGACCAGTTGGCATCATATCTGCCTGCTCTACTCTGGAACATTAGGTAGAATGACACAGATATCATACTTTGGCATTTTGAAAATAAGAAAAAATAAAGATTTTAAAAAAGAAAGCTGGCTGAAGGTACTAATGTTTGATTTTATTTTTTTGCCTTCTGCAATCTAAGTTTGGTGATTGGTCTCCACTAATTCCAATCTTTGCACCATATGTTATGTCTGGATATCTCACGGTTGCATCATGCTTTGCTGAGTTTTGTCGTGTGGCATCACGCTGACAAGTATTTTTTTGTCAGCTCTATTTTGGAATTAAGCTTTCAGTATGGCAGTTCTGGAAGGTGTTGAAGGCATTCCTGTGCTATTTGTGGCCTGGGATCAACCAGATGTGTTTAGGCTTGGCACTGGTTTTGAGTTTCAAACATTGGTTCGAAACTGCCTGAAATGCCAAAGGAAATACTGTTTTCTGCAGCTTAACACTGCTTTAGCACTCACTGAGTGGCTGACAACATTTTATTTAGAAACCCCTTATGCTTCCATGGCAGATGCATATATTTGTATTTGCTCATGTGCTGGGGAAAAAACCTCCATCTTTGGGTCTTTGAGGGTTTCCTCACCCAGGCAAGGGCTGGAGGAGAGGACCCCTGTGGTGGGTTGGTGTGGGTCCAGCCCTGGTCCTCCTACCAACAGCAAACCCTTGATAGACTCAGTGAGTCCCAGCTCTCTGCATCATTGTCTCTAGACTCATGTGTCAGGAGCATCCCAAGGTGAACCAAGATGAGCTCACCTTGGCATGCCGTAGGTGGGCAAGGGTTGGAGGGTGGTTGGCTAGTGGTTGGGTGGCACCACCGGTGAAGGCACAAACATAGGATGTTGGCTTCCTGTTATTCATGAGCAATGTACACAAAGAAAACTTTGAAGAAACAAAGGTCTTCTCTACAGGCTAATCTCTTTAGTGAGGGGCGGGGGGAAGAAATAACAGCATGGATATGATTCTGTCAGCAGAATTATTTATAAATGGGGATATTTTTTGAACATTTTCATGGGTGTCAGCTGCTTGCTGGAGCTGCCAGTTTTCCATTGATGCTCTCTGAGTCATTTTCTTTATTATCCTGAAATGCTTGAGTAAAAAATACTACAATCAAAAGCATCCAAAGTCTATGTTGTAACATAAACGTGGAGGGGTTTTTGTTTTGTTTTGTTTCTGCAACTGAGCATCCTTTAAAAAGAAGTCAGTGAGGTGGTTTAGGCATTAGAGGGGGAACAAGGGGTAGAGAGAAGCCAGCATCCCTACCTCTGTAACCCATCTGTGTCCTCTTGTCTTTCCTTGCAGGAAAAAGACCACACCAGTGTCAGATTTGCAAGAAAGCATTTAAACACAAGCATCACCTGATCGAGCACTCGCGCCTGCACTCCGGGGAGAAGCCCTACCAGTGCGACAAGTGCGGCAAGCGCTTCTCGCACTCGGGG
>VWZX01010081.1:989180-998849 GCA_013399015.1 Galbula dea
TTATTGGGGTTTTTTTTGGGGGGAGGGGAATATCTCAATATGTTCAGCAATTTGAGTTCTGCATGGCCTTTGAGTCTAAAACAGAAAGCCTGAGCACACACTGCTCCTGGTATGTTTTGACATAGGAGAGTTTGAAGGTAGGGACCTGTGCTCTTGGGTCAGATGTGTTTTTTCCAGTATTCTAACAAAAGAATGCAAAAAATAACACCTAAGCCCAACTCAAGGACATGAGTAACACCAGGGGATTACTCAACTTTTCAAGACTTTGAATCATCAAGCCCTTAATTACCACAAGGGTGACTTTAAAATGTCACACCGCCGACCACTGCCATGCTGCTCTTTTCTTTCCCTGGTAACAATAGGTTTGTTCATTCATCTTGCAAATAAAGAAACATCTTTAGGTCCAAACTGGCAAACAGAGAAGTCACTAAACAACTGACCTCAGTTCATGTGAGGAACACTACTTGCCTGAATAGTAAAAGTGAAGCCAGAGCTTCAGTGTACAACTAACCCATCATGATCTTTGAGTGACAACACTGAAGTCAAGGAAGCGGTTTGTAAGTTCAAGTAAGACACAAATGAAGACATTCATGTCTTTGTGTCCACCCAAATGGGAGTATGGATATTAATTCTCAGCAAAGCTAGTTAAATATTTTTACCCAGTAAAGTATTCAGGGAATATTACATTATTTTGAAGCACATAATGAAAAGATCTCCTCTTACATCTTTACCCAGCTCTACGTAAGGTAAGAGCCTTCGTTGCATTTTTGGATGTTTGGTTGACAAATACTCTAAAGCTCTACAGAGTTTGAAAATCCTGCACAGTGCATGTGCAGTCCACTGGCTCCAGACATACATCTACAATCTGGAGTTGTGCAGCCTGAAATAAACACAGCTGTGTTTATCTGAATGTGTGATCCCATGTACACGGTGGAAAGTTCAAATAAATGCACTGGGTGCGACGATGCCGTAAATGCAGCGAGCGCATTTGTCAGATGTGTGGTGATGCAATCTCTTAAACAAACAGACCGAGCTGTTTGTTTGAATCCTCAGCTACGATGCCATAAAAATACATGTACATTAGCTGAAGCCAATAAAATGAAATCCAAAACAACTCTAAGATCTTAATTGAACCTTTGCTGAAAATTCACTTCTTGTTCTTACAGGCAGAATAACGAAGTTCTGTGTGTTGGCATCAAGTGTATGGTGTAAGTTTTAGACAGTAATAGACTAAGGTAAGAGACAACCATCAGTTTTGGGTTTAGTGGACCAATCCTGGTTTTTCCTAAGATGGGCCATTGTCTGAGACCCATTCTAGAAATAACAGGATATCCCCAACTTTTCTTCTCATCAACCAAAGAAGTAGCTTTATTTTACAGCTAAAATATCTGTATTTGGGGCGTGTGGTCTGTTCAGTATTCGATAGAACCAAATCTAGAGGAATAAGGTCCTGATGAGCTGAAGACTATGTGAAAGAAGGAGAAAAACTGAATGAATATAGAGGCTACCAAAGCTGTTGTTTTACTCAGAGTTAACATTGGCTCAGCGTTTCAGTATAAACTCATTCAGAACATCAAGTTACTGGAAAAAATCCTCCACTTGAGAAGTATGCAATAGTTACTGATGAGTCAGAAGTTGGAAGTACTGGCACCACTATACACTATTAAAAAGCCCTGGTTTTCAGTCCTGTCTGACTGCTCTGCAACCCAAAATAACAGCACTGCAGCAGCATCGTGAAGCTTTTCCACTTGTCTTAAGCATGTTCACTTGGAAGACACAAGATGTACTGGTCCTGAGAAGGGTTACTGTAGAATTAGACCATCCTATTTCTTGACTTATGTGCTTTAAAATCTTGCCCAAAAGATGGCACTAACATTGTTTTTAGTAACATATATTGGATAGAGATTTAATTCTTCTCCCATGTAAAAGGATCTTTAAAATGGTCACAAATATGTGTTGGAAGACCATGCTTAAGATGCAGTAGTATGGCAGTTAAAAACCACTTTCTTCATGTTAGGATCATCAAACACTGCATACAGAAACTATTGCTGGACCAGCAGATCTATCTGACAAAGTACAGAGACATTGAGCTATGAAACCTTCAACCCAACCAGGACTATTTAAATCTATGTAATATGCCATACAATATACTAGAGCAGTACCATACATTTAAATCATGCACTATTAACTCTCTTGAAAAGTAAGCTAAGACTAGATCAACTTCATTGAACAATTTATATCTGATTTAAGATATTCAAAGACATATGACACTGTTGAATTTTACTATCAGTAATTTATTTCAGGTTTAAATACATTTAAATTACATGCTGTATAAGGAATGGCCAAGAGTTTGCATGTCTCCCCAAGCTGTGGAAGCACCTACTCACAGTACTTTCACAGTTTATGTTAATATGATTGGTTTGAGTATACATGAAGACCACCTTTCTTATTATCACTAACCAAATCATGTCAACAAGATCATCAAGGTCTTGAAGAAGGTGGACCCCAAAAGAGCTAAAAAATTGCCATTGGTATGGTTAGACTCGATAATCTTAGAGGTCTTTTCCAACCTTAATGATTCCATGATTGTATGATCTGGCAAGAACATAGCATTTGATAAGTAAAAGACTCAGGTGGGGCTACTATAATTTACTACAACACCAGCAAGAAAAGCACTGCTGGCTTTGGTCTTGTCCCCAATGGAGCCAGCAGAAAAAAAGATTTTTTAGGAGCTAGGCCCAGCTTTCAGTATTGTGAGCTTCTTCTGAACATCTGGTCATTTCTATTTTCATGCCATGCTCCTTCCCTAATAGCATAACTCATACAGACTCCAAAACCCTGAGGTATATGTTGAGACACTGTGATAAAGCTTAAAAAACAGAGCAAGTGATATAACAAGAAATATAGCGAGGCAGATGGGTCAGTGTGGTAAGTATGAGAAAATAATTATCAAGTCTTTTGCAAGCACTGTAATGAAGGATAGATTTGAGAGGTAGAGCAGAAAAAGTTTGAAGAGAGAGCTTGGAAACTCAATATAAAGGCAACAGATAAATGAAAGTGAGAAGTAAAGTATGGCAACGTCATGGTAGATCTTGAAGGAGAAGTCAAACATCTTATGCTCCATGTAGTCAACACAATGAATGTTATGGGTTCCAGGAGAGAGCAGCTGTTGGTTGAAGCTGTTAGGAACTGGCAGGACAGGAGGTAGATGGAGAGTAATGAGCTGAGATGGGAGTGCCACCTGTGACAGAGAAGCCAAAGGGAGATGGAGCAAAGCAGGGAAAGGGATACATGAACTGGTGGCATAGCAGAGAAATGGGGAAGCAGTTGTATGGAGACATGCAAGAGGTGAAGAAATAGCTAGGACTGGTGCAAGGATAACAGTGAAGGAAGTGAGGAGGACCCATACATACCAGGCTTCTCTTGGTGGAAGCCATGTAGCAGTTCTAATCTGGAGATGTGCACTAACTTCTGTTGAATTCAGCCCCAAAATGAGGAAGAGAGGGATTATGAATTACACTGACATGATGCATATATAGCTTTTCACTCTAAAGAGGTGTACCACAAATAAGGAGACTGAGGAATTACAGGGGCTGCCCCAAAGCACATGTAATACTTAACACCACTTCATTCCAAAGTCCAGGTAATCGATGTCCCCAGCCCACTGCCGTTCTGCTAACAAACTCCTCCTGAAGTCAGTTCATTAAAGAAAGGCAATGGAAGCTGAGCTTTTTGGGCAGGGAAGACCTACTTTTAGTTTTTCTTTTAGTTTCCCAGAGACAGAATCAGGTTTCCTTTTAGACTTGTATTGTTGTTGTCTCTGGAGCAAGCCAACCTTCAAATCCCCCCCGCCCTTAAACTGTATTTTTCTTTGTGGGAGGAATTAGTCAGGGAGAAAAGAGAAGTGAGGACCAAAGAGTGTACCACAAAATGATAACAGAGGTATCACAATGAAATCAGAGAATTTACACAAGTGAAAAATTAGATACAGCTACTGAGGCCACCAACCACAGGTGGGTTCCTTCATATTACCATAAACCCCTCAGTGGTGAGGAATCAGAAGAGCACACTACCAATTATTGTAAGCTGCCATCTCTGCTCCTGTCGAGACTCCCTTCAGTCCACAAGAAATATCTCACCCCATGTTAGAAGGGCCTGAAAATCCCCAAACCATTGCTGGGAAACTCCTCACAACTATACCTCTGCACATAGAAATTTCTGTTTTGGGGGGGCTGCAACACAGCAGAACATCTAAATGCAACCAGTCGCTGTTGTGTAAAAGTAGAGGTGTTCATCTGGTTACAAGCCCAGCAAGCCATTGTGCAGGAGCACACCTGGGGCAAAAATACCTCCTACAATAGGGTGCTGGACCATAACAGGACTCAGCTACCTCTTCCACCCCCTTGCTTAATGAATTTTTCAAAAACCAAAGGGAACTGCCATCCTAACAACAGGAACTGGACAATTTGCAGTAGGTGCTACGCATGGTAGTGCTAGTAGCAGCAGGAGTGCCATGAATATGGAAGTGAGGAGCTAACAGGAGGAAGAGACATTTGGAGAGAAGAATCTTGCTCAGCTTCTCATAACAAAAACTAGTTTTAAAATCTTCAGCAGTGAAGCAAATGGGTAGGGTGTCACTGGTTCAGCTGAAAACTCACTTGCACCTTATGGTCACCATCTGTGGTGTGGAACGTTTTCAACCTTGACAAAGCAGATTTGTCCAAGGATATTTCCTCTCTTTGAAATAAGAGAATTAGCTGTGGTAAAACCGGAACCCATGTTGGCACATCTACACTCTGGCCATCTCTGAGAAGGGGGGGAAAAAAAAGAAGAAAAAAAAAAAGAGAAAGAAAAAGAGAAAGAAAAAAGAGAGGAAAAAAAAGTATATAATTGCTAGAAGTGTCTGGTTGCCAACCTGTAAAAAATAACACCCCACCACCACCCCCAGCCAGCTCCAGCTGTGTCAGGGCTGAGCAACACCAAAGGCCACTCTTTCTTCCTCCTCCTCTTTAAAATATGAAGTGCCTTTGTAAAAGCCCATGAGAAGAAAGGCATGTGCAGCAGGTGGTCACATCTGTGCCTGTCTCCCTCCATCCTGAACAATCTGCTCCCAAGAATTCTCAGTGAGGAAAAGGATGGAAACTCCAGGTGTGAAAGGAGGATGTGGGTGGGTGGAAGAGGACAAGGGCAGGCATGCCTGCTCACATCTTGAGGAGAAACAGAAGATCTTCAAGCCCATGAGCTGTTCACCCTCTTGCTCTATCTCAGTGTAACTGCTGTGGGAGAATTCCCCTGGAGTCTAACTAGCTGACAAGCACAAAAATCAACATATGTTTTAGATATGTGCATGCAGCCATGCTCTCTGTCACTGGTGAGATGGAAGAGACCACAGAAGTATAAACCATAGATGGTTTCTTTTTGATTCACCATTCACTTAAGAATTCTCTATTGGCTCTATCTGCATTCCTAATGCTGCTGCATGTGTGTATTTCCCAAAGAACTGAGTCAATAATCCAAAGGATGACTCCAGCTCTGGACAGAATCTCTCATTTCAACTCATTTAACATTTTAATAATTCCTGAAGTATTGTGAGGTTCCTGTGTCAAGTTGGAAAGGAGCACTCTGGACCTGTGGCTCCTCTCTGCTTCTGCTAGGGTTTTTCCATTGTGACTTCAGGCAAATCACTTCACCAGTCTGGATTTCAATCCCCTCAGCCTGGAAAATGGAGATCAGCTGACTTCTTTATCTCAAAGGTATACTGTGAGGATAAATTCATGTTTACAACAGCAGATCATATTTTTGGGGGGCAGAGATGACACCAAGCTAAGTGGTGGGAGTTGACACACCTAAGGAACAGGAAGCCGTTCAGAGGGATCTGGGCAGGCTTGAGAAGGGGACTGTGAAACTCATGGGATTCAACAAGGCCAAGTGCAAGATCCTGCACATGGGTCAGGGCAATCCTCACTATCAATCCAGGCTGGGGATGATAGGATGGATTGCAGCTCTGTGGAAATGAACTTGGTACTGGTGAGTGGAAAGCTGGACTGAGTTAGAAATGTTTGATCACAGCCCAGAAGCCAACTGTGTCCTGGGCTGCATCCCCAGTAGCACAGCCAGCACTCAGGGAGGGGATTCTGCCTCTGCTCTGATCTGGGGAGACCTCACCTGCAGTGCTGGGACCAGCTCTGGAGTCCTCAGCACAGGAGAGATGTAGACCTGGTGAAATGGGTCCAGAGGAGGTCACAGAAATGATCTGAGGGCTGGAATCCCTCCACTGTGAGGACAGGCTGAGAGAGTTGGGGTTGTTCAACCTGAAGGAAAGAAGTTCTCAGGTGACACCTTCTTGTAGGCTTTCAGTGCTTAAAGGGACCTATAAGAAAGATGGGGAGAGACTTTTTCACAAGGCCTGTTATGACCTTTGAAGGTCCCTTCCAACCCAAAACATTCTATGGTTCTATGATAAAATACTTGCCTAAATGGACAGATCCTGCAGTGTATCTTACTTCTAAAGGGAGAACAATGCTCTGGTTTCCCTGGCCATGACCCTGAATCACAAAATCATGTAGGTTGGAAGAAACCTCTAGGATCATCAAGTCCAACCACCAACCTATCACCACCACACCACTAAACCACCTCCTTAAGTACTACGTGAATGTCACAGACATTTTAAAGTTTTGACTCTTGGGGAATTACATGGCCAACTACTACCATAGCTAAACACAAAAAGTTTCATCTGTTTTACCCAGTTTTAATCCTTTTTTTTCTGCCTGATTCTTGAATTTTACTTCTTCCCTCAAATTCTCCCATTCCTTCCCATAACGAGGTGGAATTCCAGCAAGCTACTCTTCAGCAGAGATCAGTAGCATTGTTGAGCTAATTAGAATCCACCTGACATAGTCATATATAACCACTTCACTTCCAGTTCTGGTAGGCAATGTCACTCCTTCCAGTGAATCACAGAATCATTAAGGTTGGAGAAGACCTCTAAGATGATTGAGTCCAACCTATCACCACCATGCCACTAAGCCATGTCCCTAAGTACTACATCTACATGCTTTTTGAACACCTGCAGGGATGGTGACTCCACCACTACCCTGGGCAGCCTGGGCCAATGCCTAACTCTTGCTGGGAAGAAATTTTTCCTCATATCCAATCTAAACCTCCTCTGGTGCAACTTGAGGCCAAAGAGCCACAAGAAGTGCTATGGGGAGAGTTGAACATCAGCAGCCAGAGCCAACCAGGAGAAACAGAGGACAGCAATTGTCTGCCTGCAGAAACCACAAGAAAGGGCACAGCTCTCCCCATCAAGAGCTTCACATGTATGTCTGGCCTTTAAAATGTGTGACAATGACTCAGAAGGAAGAAGACAAGAAAATGTGCTGAAAAAGCAGCTTCTTACAGTGTGGGATTTGTTTCTTCAACAGCTATAACCTCAGTTTCCTGATACAGCAACTTTGATGCCTATAAATTAAAGAAACCAAGTGCAATAGCAATGTGTTTGCATGGGATGGAGGTGAAACCAGGTCTAAAAGGAAAAGCTCCTTTGGTGGTCAGGAAATCTATTGTAATGTGCCTGGATTCACAATTAGTCTTACTTAGTGAAGTCAGGAGATGCCTTGCATGATCATTAAGCTTATCAAAGCCTTAGGAAGATTCAAACATGGGTGAAGTATTGGCCCAGTTGAAGTCAGGGTGATACTTCCAACCTCTCACTGACTGTTTCTGAAGAGCCCAAAGCCCAGCACTGGGGCTGAAAGCAAAAGCAAAATAGAACAGATAAATAATAAATTAAATAACATAAGTTAAAGCCTCCTGGAAATGAAAACTGATTAGCCAGATTTCACTGAGGGTTTCAATTAAGCCTGTTTCTCATTTTTGTTTATCTATATTTAATACTGATAAATAATGTTATTTCATTACAAGTCTCTGAAGGGTGTTTCTAGCCTTTCTTAAAGGGATAGTCAGGCTTCAAAAAACATCATCACCCTTGGATTCTGGGTTAGTAAAATGGGAGAAGCACACTTATTTTTCTCCACTAATGATGCTTGCACGTTTTCTTGCACTCTGTTTTAATTCTGACTTTGCAGATGGTAGAAATGGAGCTACTAAGAGCTCCCATCTTCTCCCTGGCTTGAAAATGTGGAATATTGGCTATTGCTGAGCTAAATGTTGTGCTTCATGATTCACTTTTTAGCCCTCGAAGGTAAGAGAGGAAGGCCCAAGAGGACCAGTTCAATAGATTCCCATCTCACACAGCCTATGGACCCCTGAGAGCTGAGGATGGAGAAGGAGGAGTTCAACCCTGCTGTGTAGCTTCCCTCCCGTGTCACCTGTGCTTACACTTGACTCCATCAAATGCTTCACTTTACAGAGAGAGGATACCAAGAGCAGAAAACCACTTCTCACACAATTAGGAAACAGTGAACAGCACTGGCAAGCCTTTATCCAGCACATGATGACCTTGATCCTGCCCATCCTTGCATAGCAAGCAGCAGAACTTCCCTGGTTTCAGCTGAAGGTGATCAGTGGCACATCCTGGAGGGAGGCAGGCAGGTGAAGAACTCCCCTGTTCTTTGAGGACAAAGGGCATTTGCTTTAGATGGGAAGAAGGAGCTTTCCACACAGCAGCAGCAGCAGCATATGGCTGAGAGTTTTGAGTCTGCACTCATCCCAAAGGTCATCCTCTTCCTCCTGGACAGTAATTTGACAGCCATCTACCATGACTTCAGGAATCTGTTGTATTTCCTACAACTGCTTTAACACTGTTAATTGTGCTCATTTAGCCCAGGTGATCTCCACAGCAGTTTTTGCCTCAGGCCTGAAGAAAAGTAGGAAGGAGAAAGCAGTGAATTTGCTATGTTTGTGCATGGGAGTCACAGAATAGTAGAGGTTGGCAGGGACCTCTGGAGATCACCTAGTCCAGTACCTCTGCTAAAGTGGATTCACCTTCATCAGGTTGCACAGGAATTTGTCCAGGTAAGTGCTGATTCTCTCCAGAGAAGGAGACACCACAACCTCTCTGGGCAGCCTGGGCCAGGGCTCTAGCAGCCTCACACACAAGAAGTTTCTCCTCCTGCTCAGGTGGAACCTCCTGGGTTCCAGTTTGTGCCCAGTGCCCCTTGGCCTGTCCCTGGGCACCACTGAGCAGAGTCTGGCCCCAGCCTTTAGCTCTTGCTCAACATTGAGCAGATTCCCTCTGGCTCTGCTCTTGTCAGGCTAAGCAGCCCCCCAAGGTATGAATGTAATGCCAGAGGTCTTTTATTTGAATAACTATATGGGAAGGAAGATGGAACTGTATGGAAGGAAGATGAGTGTCCTTCAAGAGGGATGCAGGTAGCTCTGCCTGGAGCTGTGTGCTGGTGGCTGGTGTTGCCAGACCCACTGCTGCTGCATCCCTGGTTTATGAGCTGGAAATCATGTTGTT
Organism: Galbula dea; assembly: GCA_013399015.1. Taxonomy (NCBI): domain Eukaryota; kingdom Metazoa; phylum Chordata; class Aves; order Piciformes; family Galbulidae; genus Galbula; species Galbula dea. The sequence goes on from VWZX01010081.1 coordinate 998,605, forward strand.
GAACCAGGATGATCTCGTTACTCCAAATGGAGCCACTTTTTCTGTCCCTAGATTTTATCCAATTGTCTGTCTGTTTGGCAACCTGAGCAGAGCAGTGTCTCCAGCTGGACTGATGGGTGTCTGAAAGACTAAGGCTGTCTGTAAGCAGATGGGAAAGTTCCTGTCTTTCTGTCCCCAGCTCTGAGGGACCTAACTGAGACTCACAGCACTCAGAAAGCTGAAGGAGGGTGCAAGCCCCGCCCCCC
>VWZX01010081.1:998871-1077959 GCA_013399015.1 Galbula dea
CCCCCCCCCAAAAAAAAAGCCATAGCAAATGCAGCTGGAAAGTAATCTTTTTTTACTCACTTGGATTCCTCAGGCTGTTCCTCAGCCTGAAACTCAGGTCTGAATCTAGTGATGTACAGAAAGGAAGGGAGTGTTGGATGTCTGCTTGTTTCTGTGGTGCTCTCTCTGTCCTACTTCTCCAGCAAGTAGGACATCTGGGATTTATGGTTACCTTCATCTCAAGCCTCAATCTCCTACCTTCAGCAAGCACTCCCAGCTCTCAGCACAGAGGCTGAGCTCCAGATCACAGTCTGTGCACTTTACAAGGCTACAAAATGATCTTTCGAGGTTCCTTCCAACTCCTAACATTCTCTCTCTGAAAAGATTCCAGTGCCCAGAAGAATACAGGGGAACCCTGCAGTGTGATTCCTGCTACCTTCAAAAATAATATCTCTTCAGTTACTAGAGCCATGTCTGTCTCAGGAGCAGGGAACTGATTTTTCCCTATTCCTACAGGACTGCATTCACTGCCATGCTCTTGTGCCATTACAGTTACAGGCAGCCTAAGCCATGCCTGGCACCATCCATGTTGGAGTCCAGGGTAGACAGAAAACTGACTAAAGAACATTAAGCTCCACCTTGATGTCCCACTTTTCTCAGGCTATGTTTTTGCCACTTGGTAGCAGATGGTATGTCTTAGGTACATCACTTTGGAGGTGCCAAGTGATGTACTAGCTATCAGTGTATTTATTTAATGAGGAGGGAATTTTGGACTCCTGCTTACACTTGGGAAGCTGTGACACAGAGACAGGTGTGATGCTATTTCCTACTGCTGTATCATCTACCCAGAGCTCTTAATAGCTATTTTTAATCTGGTCACTAAAGGATCTATTAATTAGGGAAGCATATCCAGGTGCCTAATACAAATTGTAGAGATAATAATGGTGCATTACAGCACCTTAATTTTCTTCAGAGACTTAACAATTAGCAGTGAGTTGGGCTGCAGTAGGATGGTTATTTGTTTTCCTTTTATCTGATAAAATAAAAGCTGCAAATATAGGGCAGCTGAGTTATAATAGGAGATGTGTGGAATTCCAGCCCAAAGTGCTTGATGTGTTTGTCCAGTCAATGCACTTAAAAGAAGCCATTTTACCTAAAAACTGATGCCTCTCAACATGGAAACTATTAAAGGGCTCAGTGGCACTGGGTGACAGCTTTGCTTTGAACTGCAGTAGGACAAATATCAGCATTTCATACTATATGTTGTTCTAATTCAATGAAAGAAATGAAGGAAGGTACAACTGAGTGAGGAGGAAAACTATGACTGGGGTGCAGTTGCTGTTTCTAAAATGTGAAGTAGATGACAATATGGCACACAACTGCTCATAAAAATTGCCACAGGATTTTGCCATCTACCTATAGCCAAGTCCTTGGGTTTGTATCTCAGCTTTAATGTGGCACAATAGTGTCCATTCCCTGCACATCAGAGCATAGATGCCACATTTTTGGTGGATTTTTCACTGTTGAACAGATGTAATCCAACCTTCCTGCTTTGTGGAGTCACAAAGGAGGGTGATTATGTTGGTTCAAGCTAACTTCATTTTCCTTTTCACAATGAAATCCTTTTTTTTCCTTTTGTTTTGGGTTTTTTTTTTTTTGAGAACTTAGACTTGTACTATTCCAGAGGAAGATATTTATTAGAGAAACAATTCTTTTCTCTATAGGGATTTGATTATCAGGTCAGCTGCAATCCATGAAGGCTAGCTGAAGATTAAATACTTCTCTCTTAGGTGTTCCTCTGTCACATCTGAATAAAAAGGTGGGAATTTTTCACCCCTAGAGAAGCCTGGGTGGGGTTGATCCATGTCCTTGTATGGAAGCTGATGCCAGTACTGATCCTATTGGGTCTCTACAAACAGCAAACAAGCAAACTATTTGCAGTGGGTATTTTTCATGGGGAAAAAATGTAGCAGAAAAGGGCAGAGAATGTAGAGAAAGAAAAAAAGGACCAACAGGAAAACACTAGAAAGTAGTAATCAGCTGAAAGTGTTATGTGAAGAGATCATGCATCTGATGACCTTAAAAAACCCTTTAGCAGCAAAGTACATCACACTGCTGCCATCACTGAATATACCTTTCACTTCCTCTCCACAAAGCAGAGGTATGAGCCACTTGGAAGTAAACCAAGAACATTGGCCTCTTTTCTGCTGCTGTGGGTAGGAAACCCCCTTCTAGTGTCCAAGTCCTCCCACAGGAGCTGTTTTGATCGTGTCCTCATGAGGAGGAGGAAGAAGAAGAAGAAGAACATTGACCCAGGCTGCCCAGGGAGGTGGTGGAATCACCATCCCTGGAAGAGTTCAAAAGCCATGTAGATGTGGTGCTTGGGGATATGGTTTAGTGGTGGACATGGTGGTGTTGGGTGGATGGTTGGACTCTGATCTCAGAGGGCTTTTCCAACCATAACAATTCTATGATTCTATGCTACAGTACCCAATAAAATGCCCAAGTCTCTGGTACAGCACATGAAGAAGGCTGTGGCAGGTTCTTGGGCTTGTCACAACCTGTGTAGGTACTTCAACCCTGTGCCTTTCAATATCCTCAGCTGCAGAAATGGGTTTATTTTAATCTGGGATGTTTCCAAAATAGATTGTTTAGAACTTGCTGCCTTATATTTCTAAAGAGGGGTAAGAAAGCCAATGAAGGAAGGAGGAAAAGGAAATCTATCTGAGGCTGTGCCCCCATTTCCCTTTCCTTCAAAAAAAATGCACCAAAATCAACAAAAGTGTTGATGTGATAGAGACTTTTTCATGAAAGACTCAGAGTGACCAACACACCACCCACTTTTTCCCTGGGAAATCTTAGACCATGGCTCTCCCCTCACCTTGGCTCAATATAGAAGAGAGCTGGAAGGACAGCAGCAAGCCAGGCTCCTGCAGAGCCACACTCCCTTCCTGGAAACATGGAAAGGTGATTATGGATAAGCTGGTGGATTGTGGCCAGAACCAGAAGATCTCAGGGACACTTAAAGAGGTTTAAGTAGCTGAATGTCATCAGTTCTCTGCAGCTTGGTGCTGGGGTGAGGAACTAGTCCCTCAGACTTTCATGAGTGCTTCCAAAGAGATGCTGCTTAGACTCAGTGAATATTGAGAGCCTTGGTATTGTGTTTTCAATTAATTCTTTGACCTATACCTTCACCTACCACGGTAAGAATGAACATTACAGGCTGAACATCAGATATTTATGTTCATTTAACAATCTGTAATAAGCTATCAGGGTTGATTTTGACATGTCCACTGAAGTTATTGCTTTTTTATCAATATCACAGTTCATTTGTCAGCAGTGAATAATAATTGCAGTGCTATGTATAGAACCCATCTTGCAGTGTGACATTCTGTACACTGTGCACAAACTGAATACATTTCATCCTAAATACAAGCCTATTAATTAAAATTAGCCAGAATCAGAAAATTTTTAAACTGCCAACTGTGGTGCATCTCTGAGCAGCTTCTTCTCCAATATCATCTTCTCTGGTAAAGAATTTGGAGCCTCACCCAATCACCTATTTGTCTCTTTATTTATTTGTCATAGGATGGCAGAAGAAATGCAAGGTCAGAGGTCTGAAATCAAGGGCACAAGAGGTAGGACAACAGGGGCTGACAAGGCTGCTGTAAAAGCATGGGAGCATATTTCTGTATTAGAGGAGGCATCAAGAAGCATCTGCTGCAGTTATGGCAGCAAGAGGAGCTTTTGTTCCATTCCTTGCTCTTCACACACCAGTAACTTAGACAAATGCACTGCATATGTGGACACAGGTAGTCATCTGCACTTTGCAGGAGTGTCCAGCCAACTCTGAGCTTTAATTACTTCTAACTTCTCTATTAATTTCCTTCCAACCTGGCTGCTTTTTTACAGCCAGTGATGAACTAAGTGTGAGGCCAGGTTTCAAGAAAAAGTAACTTTAAAGGAAGAAATCCTTTTAAATTATGAATCTTAATGCACCTATACTAGAATATACAGGATTTTCTGCACAAAGAAGAGAAGGCTTAAATAAGCACTGGAGTTCTGGGAAGGAGTTTTCTGCCATAGATTAATGGAAATCACAGAAGAAAGGAGGAGTCAGACCATACTTGAAAATTGCCCATTACCCTGGTGTGATGATGGTTAACATGAATATTTTCTGCACTCCAGGTTACAGAAGCAGTAAAACACAGTTATTTTATCAACTGACCAAAGTGTAATAAAACTGTAGTAAAAATTCACTGGCAGCAGTTGCAATCATCAGTGTTTACCTCTTTTGGCAGAGTATAAAGAAGAAGGAACTGTAGCTTGTGCCAAAGTAAAAGCCATCACTCAGGAGTGTTCTGTGGCATGCAAAGCCTCTGTACCACAGCATAAAATAAGGCAAAATGAACTCTGGTGAGAACAAGACCAAGTAATAGAGAAGCTTTAGCTTTTGTAATCAGCTAAAGGTGTAGATTTCATATCACAGTTAAAAGTAAAGATGTAGTATCAGTCCTAAGACCAGAGGCAGGGCAAAAAATAATTGTATGGCAATAATTGCCAGTCATCTTCCCAAACTTACCAGAATTTTCTCTTAGCAACAGAAGGTGCATGAACATAGTCCTGAAGCTTCAGTAATGTTGACAACAAGCAACGAAGCAGTGGACAGATCAAAAAGGGATGGGGAGAGCAGGACTAGCATTCAGAGCTGGATCTAACCAGAACACACCACCATGAATGTAAGTATTTCTTTCCTATTTGTGTAAAAGCCTTGCCATAGTATTTCCCATCAGAAACATTCTTCTCCTTTCCCTTTAGTAGTTTTTCTCATTTTAGGTGTAAACTCATGGTTGTGCATTATTGCCACAGAAGGGTGCAGAGGGAAAATACTTGGCTTTGCTCAGCTTTGAGTATCTAGATGAAGTGAGGTTTATTAGTTTCAAAAGCATCTCTTGTTATCAGAATCCACCCACCTCTGCTTCCAACAGTACCTGCCACAACGCTCAGCCCAAACCATCACAGTCAGCATCTTCTTGAGTCCTAGTGCAACAGGTTTTCCATTTACTAATAACAATACCACTAGACAGCAGTTGGACTAGTTAGCTAAAGAGTAGTTAGCAAGAGGCAGGCAGATTTTTCTGCCTTTCATTCCCATGCACAGATGGAGACAAGATCTCTCTTGTGGGGAAAGGCTGAGAGAGCTGGAGCTGGTTAGCCTAGAGAAGACTGAGAAGGGATCTGGTCAATGCTTATCAATACTTGTTGGGTGGGGGTTAGGAGGATGAGGCCAGGCTTTTTTCAGTGGTGCCCAGTGGCAGGACAAGAGGGAACAAGCACAAACTGGAACATAGGAAGTTCCATCTAAACATAAGGAGGAACTTCTTTACTTTGAGAGTGGTGGAGCACTGGACCAGGCTGCCTAGCGAGGTGGTGGAGTCTCCATCTCTGGAGACATTCCAAACCCACCTGGACACCATCCTGTATAACCTGTGCTGGATGACCCTGCTCTGGCAGGGGGGTTGGACTAGGTAATCTCCAGAAGTCCCTTCCAACCCTTAACATACTGTGATTCTGTGAAGAAGAACATGACAGTGTAGCATAAGTACCTGTTAAACTTCAACTGACTGCATCCCTCTATATATTCTGCAAATTGATGTGACTATGCTTCCACATTACCTGGTAATATATTCTCTCCTACTAATGGAATCATTTACAAAACACTTTCCAGTTTATTGTGAAAAAAAGCAAAAAAAGCAAAATATGAGCATAATCTAGGAAAGATCTTGTTCCACTGATAACTTCACAAACAGCCACATGTAATTTGTTTCCAGAAATGACTCAAAAGATCTCCTGCTACTCAACTGCTTGGTACAAACCAGCTGCTGTTAGGTAAAACTGAGAGCAAGGAGCTCCAAAAGGGCACAATGTTGAAAACCACTGTGGGCTTTGCTTTGAAACCCTTCTTTCCCTCACACCTGCTAGGCTGGCACAGCTGAATTTTCCCATTCTTGTCAAGTCTTTCCAGTTTAAGATGAGTAATAGTGGCAGATTTCTGAAGAAATAAACCACTTAATGTTGTATTCTCCAGTACAGATTCTCTTAAACACTGCTGTTTGCTAAGGTTGCTATAAAGCTGTTTGGCTGAATATACATTTCAAGTGCTGTCTGTATTCTTCTACAGCTATTTGAATTCTTCTTCATGTCTTGGAGCTAAAATATGAACTTGAGAACTAAGAATTAGATTAAAAATGAAGAATTTAGAGTTTCCACAGCAATTTGAATTCTTCTTTTTCTTCATGTGTTAGATCTGAAATATGGATTTTAGACCTAAAAATTAGAGAGATTGGAAAAGAAGAATTTAGAATGATGAAGTTAGAAATGTGAATTCCAAATTTGGACTGTGATTCATGATTTAATTTCTCAGGCCCTTTCTGTTCAATTGCTACAGTTCACCTCAACTTCTGTAGGGTCTGCACATCTCCCACCTTCAATCTTTAACTGACTGCAATTTTATTTCCTGCACCTTTCTCATCTTACTTTCACTGATTATGTCATGACTGCTCCTTCTGAAATACCATGCAGAAAAGACAAAGTGCTTTCATAGATTTTTGAGGCCATCATGGTTCTCCAGTCCTCTATCCTCTGTGAGGCAGATCAGAGACATTCACAGTCTCCCTCTATTTGGAGTTATTGAGCCTACAGCTCAGCCACTCGTGGTTGAGACAGAACCTATCTTCTAGGAAGTTTTCCAATTTCCAAGACTTCAAGTGACAAAAAATTATCCCACATCCCATGTGTAGCATCCAAATGTTAAATTGTTCTAACAGCTAAATTATGTGCAATGTGAAGAAAAATTTACATCTCATTTCTGACGTAACTTTTTCGTCTTTGGTTTATAAACCATTTGATACCTAGATCCATCTGGTGATTGGAAGGACTTCCAGAATTGATTTGTTTAATGGGCTCAAGTGCAGGCTGAAATAGATGGTATAGAAATGCAATAGGGATTTCAAAACAGAATTGGAGTGCCCACTGGACAGTTAGAAAGGCAGTAAGTGAACACACAGCTGAGGATTTTGCATATATATATATATATTTGTATATTGCATCTTATAGATATATATTTTTAATATAATATATATTATAAGTATTGTATATTTATTTTATATATGTGTGTGTATATATATATGTGAGGGTTACATATTTTTTATATATGCTACAGGTATGGAGATGGGACTAGATGCCCAAGTGGGCATTTCTGGAGGAAATCTCCCATACCAACACAGTTGTTTAAAAGCTACTCAGTCTAGGACATGATTAAATTACTAACTCTGCTTCCTTCCTCTTTGTCATCTTCCTGTGGGTGTCTTGGAAATGGTTCTGAGGTCTCTGTTGGGTGAGGTGACTGTGTTAGGTGTTTCTTGTGAGCATAGAGGGAAGAGCAGGGTAGCAGAACTACAGGCTGAGATGGTAGAGGCAGTGAGGGAAATTACCAAACACCTCATGAAAAGTCTTGTCTTTTCCTTAGTAGCTTGGCAGCATGTAATTCTCTAGTCTCCTGAACCCTGTCATCTAAATTATGTTAGGATTCAAACAGCTAGCAGACTGTAAACAGGAGAGATTAGTCATCCTCAGATCCCCAGCAACACCATTTTGGAGAGAGGGAGAGTGGTTCCTGTAGGACCCCGCAATGTTTACACTGGGGTAGCAGCAGGGAAGAAGAAGGGAAAGTCAGACATGAGTGGCACTTTAGACACAAATTGAAAACATTTGGCAACACTGTGACCTCCTACATGATAGTTCAGGAGTGGTGGTTAGAGCTGTCTCACAGCTGCCCTTCAGTAGGATGAACTGGAGCATCACGGTCTCCTTAGCGGGAGACAGTCTGTTGCTCTGTTTGAGCTGGATTCCCACTTCACCATGGTGACCAAGAGAGCTATATCTGATCTGCTATTCTGGCAAGGGCCTCCATCATTTTTCTGTCTTCTCATCTCAAGCCTCCTCATCAGAGGTTTCCAAGAAACCTCAATCACTCTACCTGACAGAGCTGGACTTCTTTCCAGCAAATGATCAACAGGAACTTGATGCCATCTTTGGGAAAGTATGTTCCTCCCTTCTGGAAGGTTTTCAAAGGGTAAAACCACCTCAAGGACAGACTGCCTAACAGGAGTTGACCCAATTGATGTCCATTAAGAGTAAAATGGAGTATGCTAAAGGCATGGGTAAAGGTGTGGCCTTTAGGAACTTAAAGAGGACCTAGAAAAAAGATGAGGATAGACTTTTTAAGAGGTCCTGTTTCAACAGGACAAGGGGAGGCAGTTTGAACTAAAAGAGGGGAGATTCAGGTTAGATAATAGGAAGAAATTTTTTATTATGAGGGTGATGAAACACTAGCCCAGGTTGCCCAGAGAGGTGGTAGAGGCCTCATCCCTGGAACCATTGCAGGTCAGTTTGTCTGGGGCTGTGAGCAACCTGATCTAGTTGCAGATGTCCCTGATGACTGCAGAGGGGTTAGACTAGATGACTTTCAAGGTCTCTTCCAACCTAAACCATTCTGTGGTGCCATTTCATTATACATTTGAGCATTGACTTTACAAATACAAACCAGATCATTTTGAAGTCACCAGCTCCTGGACTATGAGAGTAAGTTGTAGTGATGTTACCTTTAGCTAAGACAAGCCAGTCTTGGAGGTGCCGTAGGAGTCATCCAAGCCCTGTGCTATTGTTCCTGCTGCTCTGTTTTGTCTGGGCAGCCCAAACTCTTATAAACAGGAAACTGGAAACTTCAAATGATTTCTCTGCTTGAATAGAGCTTGGTAGAAGTATTTGAGATCACTGCCCTTCTTACAAACAAAACTCATTTATATGAATATTCATAAGCAATTAAACTGTCGTGACTACTTAAGGAAATACTTGGACTTACATATAGATTAATGAGTGTGTGTTTAGGCTACAGATCTTGCTCCAGGAGCTACAGATATCAATCTACTATTCAGTCCTTAAGCTGCAAGCAGTCATGTTTCTTTCCTGAAACTCTCCTCTCACAAATACCAAATAAAACTATAGTTTGTGCAACAGTCCCAGAGATATCAGTTGACCCAGACTGTATTTGTTTGCATGAGACATCTTTACAGCACTCTGGGGGGGGGAAAAACAGAGTTGCAAAAACCCAGATCTCTCCTCAGAAAAATCTGCTGGATTGTGGAGCCTTACTTCCTGACTTCCAGGTATTTCTTTTGGACTAGCTACAGTTAATGCTTGTACATCACTCTGAGTCACTCCTTGTGCATATGTGCACATTGCATCAATTTTCTGCTGCACTGACAGGACATTGCCAAACGATTTAGTTTAGCTAGAGCTGGCTCTTCAGCATAATTCTTCACACACACATTTTAGAGCAGTGAAAGCTGAATTCTGATTTACAACCTTTTTGGAATTTGTTTTTCACTGAGGTTTATGCCAGAGATGTTTTATTCATAGAAAACAAATGCCTGACATTTGTTTCATTAAGATATTAAACTTGCACTCCGTTTGCTCTTACCAAAGATACCAGTCACCTAAAGGATTGCCAGGCCAGGATCTGGCATGGGCATGGCAAAGGGACTCAGAAAATGGCTTGTGAGCTCATCTTTTGCAGCTCTGACTAGGCAAGCCCTGATTCAGTGGCAATTAAATAAACCAGAAAAGCACCCAACCCCACCCTTTGCAGCTGGAGCTTTGTCTGAATGTGATAAGAGATCATTAATTTTCAATTTGACCTCAGTCTATAATGTTCAAGTGGCCTCTTTGTTCTCATAGTGATGTTACAATCAAGGTCTGAGTCAAGGGAACTGGAAAGGAAATATTAAAATAGTCCTAAAAACCTCCTTAGTCTTGTGATCTCACTCCTCCTAACTTAACTGTACACACCTTATCCATCAGACCATCACAGCTCCATGCCATGGATTTCCTCTTGGTTATTGTTTCTTTCCCAGAACAAACAGCACTGGTGGACTAAGGTGAGGAGTTGTGCAATAGTAATAATGAATATTGAAACACCACAGCAAAACCATGTTGTGAATGAAGCAGAGAGGGCCAGAGTTTATTCTCATCAAGTGTCTATGTGTAACATTTGTAACATTTTACAGGCAGAATAAAAGCTGAAATTGACTTTAAAGCGAATTTTTGAAGTGTTCACTGTGAATAGCTCATAGAGCTGTGAATTCAAAGACATAGTTGAAGAAATTGTTATTACAACCCACTGCAGAAAAAGCTATTGTGAACTTATAGGCACATCAACAGCTGTCTATGGAAAATTATTATTATTAGAGAATAGAAAATGTCCTATTTTTAACAGATAATCCCAGAATCTGGGTTGAATTAGAATGAAAGATAGCCCATCTTTCACATCCTTTTTCATTCAAGCATTTTGGCAAGCTGAGACTTCACAGAATGTAATTTAGAAGGTTTAAATTGCTGTTTGTTACTGCTGGTTTCTCATTGTATTACCTTGAATACTTCAGCAGAGAAGCTAGGGCTTGGGTCCTTCTGTAAACCCATGACTGCTCACTACAGTTCTTAGGTGCTTTAGGCTGCTCAGTTTTGGTTCACAGGGTTGGATGTAGGAGGCATTTTAGGGTTGTTTTAAGGTGTTTTTTTTTCTGCTTTCAAACAAATCCAGTTTTCCATCAAATAACTCATGTTTTGTACTGAATCAAAACATTTAAATCTGAAGATTTCTCACCCTCTGACAGAATTAAAAGGGCTGATGGCACCAGAACTGGGACCAGCACTCATTAGAGACTTCATTTTCTCTTCTTCTCTGTGAACACTCTGGAGAAATAAATCTTATTGGGGGATTGTCCCATCACACATAAGGAAAAGGGATATGTAATATCTTGACTGTATCTTCAAAAGCCTTCGTGGCAGCCTGAGACCTGCTCAGAAACTTGTGGAGTTGCACATGACTGCAGCAGGCAAAGGACACTCTGTGCTCTGGCAGAAACTTGCTCCAGCTCAACCAGCATCTCAACCCACCAGAAACAAATCAAGAAAGAGGGTGGAAAGAACAAAAAAACAATTTCACCACTGACTGCTGATGCCCTTTGTGGAGCAGAAGAGTAATATCCTGAATGACTGCTGTCACATGCATTGAAGAATCCCACTTCACCATCCTCAAGTCAGCTTGCAACCTGATAGTCTTTCCTGCTCCCTATGAACTTGTTTGTTCTGGCTCCATTTCTCAGGGCACCTTCAGAAGGTTGGTGAGCTTCCAAAATGTCTTTCTGCATAAAAGAAAGCAAAGGGAGCTTGCAATACAAGCACAAAGAGGGGTCCTTTTGTGTCCCAACTTCCTGAGATGTACCTTTATGTCTGCTCATCTTATTCATGTAAAAGGCATAGCCCATCTCTAGAATGCTGTATGGTTCTTCCAGGGTCACCCTCTATAGCTCCACATCTCTGTTGCATGATGGGGAGAGGTATGGAAACACACACACACACAAACAGTCAAATCAGGAAAGGGCTTGGACTTCAAGGAAAGCAAAACCTGAAAAGAGGTGGCATTATGTCTGCTTGACATAAAACATATATATAAAATTGAAAGTAATTAATTTTCTGTCAGTCAGAGAATTACAGGACTTGAATGTGCAGCCTTTGGGTTTTATATGCCAAGCAACTGACCTGGAGGAATATTTTCCCTGTAGAGCTGAACTATTTTATGCAAGGGTATTGGAAAGGGAGGGATGAGACCTAACCTAGTTACTAAGATGTTTGATGACTTCCTATCAGAGTCAAAGACAGAAACTAAGGAAAACTGTTTGGGTTTTTTGATGCTGCCTATTAGACTTGTAGATACATGTAGCCTTTCTGATAAATAAAGCAAGAACCATCAATCTAGTGTGAGTTTGTTCAAATTTCACCTTCCTGGTGAGGTATTTTCAGACAATCAGAGAAAACAAGCAATATTATCTAGGTTCCACCACATTATGTGACCCATGTGAACAGCTCAGGCAAGTCAGGCAGAAGCTGAGACCTTATCACACTTTATAAATACCAAGATGAGAAGAAACAAAAAATACTGTGAAATACTTTTACAGACAAATTGTGATCTTGAGCAAATTTTCTGCTGGGCAGTGGGCAGTGCTGAAACTTGAACCCACCACTGATTTTAAGTATTTTTGCACTTCTCAGCTCAGGTATTAATCTGCAGCAGAGTATCAGCAAGTTGGTCCCCTCTATGCTGGAGTGATTATTGCTGAGCTAATGGATGTAACTGCAAATATTGTAAGGAGTTCTTCCAGATCTGCACTTTGTATTGCAGCTGTTAATATTGGTTTTATTGCTTTCCTTTCTTATCCAAATTTTAGTTGCCTGAATGACATATTAATTAACCAAATTCAGAATTGGTTAATTCAACAACTGGAAGGCTTATATTTATCATTGTTCAGTAATACTACCCAAATGTCAGCTCTCAGTTTGAAAAATTCCTCTGAACTAGTAAACCAGAGAATAATAAAGATACTATAATTTTCTTTCACTAAAATAAACAGAATATTTTCTTAGCTAATTGTTTACATCTTACTCCTGTCACTTCTTGCCTTTCATCCTTATTTTTCTTGTTTTCCTTTATTCACATTTCATCTCTTGAACTCCTTATCTCTCTAATCCCTTATCCTTTATGTTCTTGTTTTATCTCTCATTCCACCATTTTATTCCCTGTTTCCTAAGCCTATCTTCCTTCCCATGCTAGGCTCCCCAGGCTTAAAATGCCCTTTGAACCCTTTTTTCCATTTCCCCTAGTTCTCTACCTTTCTCTTCTCTTCTCTTTCAGTTCTCCTTACAGCAATCTCTGCAGAACAATACTAGAAGTTGAGCTGGCAAGCTGACAAGAAAGAACAGTTGGAAAGAAAAGTTTTCTCAAAGACAGGCACATTTCTTGCAAAGGAAAGAAAAGGAACAGAAATATCGATAGGGAGGTGTTGCCAACTCATCTGCTTTTTCAGATGTGAAACTTTTAGCAGGGCTCTCTGCAGCACTGATGTGAGGGAAGGAGCAGGAAACACTATCAGGTTGCCAGATGACTTGAGGACAGTGAGGTGGGATTCTTAAGCGCACATGATAGCAGTAATTCAGGATATTATTCCTCATGTAAAAATAGCTATGCAAAATTAACACAAAGGCTTTGGTATAAAAAGATAAAAGCCAGGAAACTCAGAGGCTGTGCAGCTCTTTTTATCTCCTTTCATTTTGGTTAGGGGATTGCAGGGAAACTGCAGAAGATAAAAAGTGTTTACATCAAGGCATCTGGTCCAAGGTGTAGTTGTGACAAAAGGTTCATAGACTTACAGAGTTGCCTGGATTGGAAGGGACCTTAAAGATCATCTAGATCCAACTCTCCTTCCATGACCAGGAATGCCACCCACTAGACCAGGTTGCCCAGGGCCACATCCAACCTGGTCTTGAACACTGCCAGGGGTGAGGCATCCACAGCCTCTCTGGGCAACTTGTGCCAGTGTCTTACCACCCTCTGAGTATTTAATTTTTTTCTAAGATCCAGTCTTATTCTTCCCTCCTTCAGTTTGAGGCCATTTCTTCTTGTCCTATTGCTTTCTATTCAGGTAAAGAGTCTCTCTCTTTTTTATAGGCCCCCTTCAGGTATTGGAAGTCTGCTATAAGGCCACTCTGGAGCCTTCTCTTCTCCAGGCTGAACAAACCCAACTTTCTCAGCCTGTCATCGTAGGGGAGGTGCTCCAGCCCTCAGATCATCTTCATGACCCTCCTCTGGACCTGTTCTAGGAGGTCCATGTCTTTCTTATTCTGAGGTTATTGTATTCCTGCTTGTCAAATGGGTGGGAGGAGGACCTGAGCATAATGGAGATGATTTTAGGCTGGGGACACATGGACAGAGATGGGAAAGGTGAAAGGCAAACCTGCAGAAAGTCACCTAGAAATGAGAAAGTTAGATGTTGGACAGGGAAGTCTATAAACAAGGGGGAATTTCACCTTGCTGAGGGTGAAGTAAATTATTTCAGGCTTTGCATTATATGGTCTCAGCTTTTTAGAAGCTTAAGGAAACATTCTTTCCTTGTTCAATGGACTGAAGCTGGAGCAACCTCCAATGGCAAATGTTTGCATTGTTTTATTCTGGATTTGAATTTCTCTCCTGGAAGTAAAACAGTGATGTGAAGAGAGCTGTAGATGGCATTTCTATTCCCATCCCCACCATCTGAGCTGATGACCCTGAGCCTTGACTTGCATTCCTAATAGGATAGACCTTCTTTTGTGAGAATTCTTCAGCACCTGTAGGTTACATGTTCAATTAGCATCTATATCCTGAACTGAGCTGAGTTGCACAAGCTCTGAAAAAAGTAACAACCAAATGGCTAATTAGGTCATATTTGGGGCATATCAAACTTGACAGTGTCTGACTTACATCACTGTGGATTTACATAATGGAACTTAATGCTGCTGAAGTCTGTTGTGTCAACTCTGATGACTCTATGGAAGGTTTCCTCCATCATATTCTTTAAAACCTAACATATTGACTCAGAAGAACATCTTCTCAATGACTTTTCCATCTATCCTGTATAGTTCAGGGCCTATTACCACTCCTTACCTGGGCTACTCCCACAACAGTCTTGCCATCAGTTATCCTATCTTTCAGAACTTGGTAATCAACATCAGCAACCAATTGTTTAACAAATTTCCTCTTTGCAACCAAAGCTATTTTTCAGCTAAACTAGAACTGGGGGTTTTTTTTAACTCCAAAAGCCTGGGAGAGATGACAAAAAGCATGAGGACTCAAGGTAAATGCCTCTGGTAGCCTTTTGCAGAGATACTACCTATCAGTGAGCAATTAAAAAAAAAACCCAAACAAACAAACCAACAAAATCTTAAGTTAATAAAGTTTTATAGTCTTACTGTGGCTTCCTCTGTCTTCTAGCAGCCCATCCTGTACATCAAAGGTCACAAAGAACACAATGAGTCACTATCAAAACCCAAAGAATGCCTCATGAACAATTACTATACATAAATTGCAGCCTGGTATTTCAGTTCTGTGCCAACTCACAATAATACAGCCCATTTCCTCTTCATTTTTTTTTCCCCCTGCAGCTTTTGTCCATAATAGCAAACAGCTTTGTTAATCTGCTTAAAGAGCTTGAATTTACTTTTTTGGGGGTATATTTATACCTTTGCCTTATTGAGTGGTGGGCAGCAATGGTATGAATTCTTTTGTTACAGCTCTTTAGGCTGCATTTCTTTGGTGTTGGAACCCACAACTTTATAATGCTGCCAGGCTTTGTAGCCAAAAGCATCATTAGGAATATTGAAAGGGTCCCCTCTGAAACCCAGAATCAAAGTGCCCCCAGAGAGGAATCAGCCACACATTAGTTCACACCTGGCAGAGAAACTTAGTGCTGTGCAGCAGGGAAACCCTTGTGGATGCTTTGATCCATGTCACTGCTGGGAGGACTGGTCTCAGATCCTAGTCACTCTTTTCAGAGGCAAACATGGTACCTTAGACACTTTCAATACCATGCAGGTAGGACAAAATAGGTCTTCTGCTTCGAGTTGAAAGTGTCTTAAGACATCTTTGCCCTTGGCACTCCATAATCTCCAGTTTTCCCACTTTCGGCAACACCTCGCGTCAATGACTCTTGCTGCAGTCCCCTGAAAGAGGAGCTGAGATATTCATTTGTTTGTCTAATTTAAGATCTGAGAAATGACAAAAAAAATCTTTTAAAATTTTGCTGAATAAATAACACAAGGACAAAGAAAGGGAAATTGTTTTCCAGGAGGTCTGCTTTATGTGTGTGCACACGTGTGTGTGTGCAATTAAG
This sequence comes from Galbula dea, assembly GCA_013399015.1. Lineage (NCBI taxonomy): Eukaryota > Metazoa > Chordata > Aves > Piciformes > Galbulidae > Galbula > Galbula dea. The sequence goes on from VWZX01010081.1 coordinate 1,014,672, forward strand.
TGATGAATGCAAAGCTAGATTTATGTTGTTATTGTCCTGCTACCTCCACACTCAAATTCTGCCTACTTGGTCAGTTTTTAAGTAGTTTTTCTGGTTAATACTTATTGTCTTTTATGAGCAATATTATGGACTAGAAAGTTGTGATGACAAGCAGCAACAACTGGCATTCTCTCAACAATTCCACCCTAAGAAAAGAGGGAAGTAAGATAATATCAGGCAGCTTCCTCCTGAAGAGGTTTGGTTAAATCAGAATTCTTCTTTTTAGAAAATTACAAAGCAAAAAATACCTCAGACCACTATTCTACCTAGCATGGAAGGAAGATAGTAGATATTTTTAATGCTCCTAAAATAATCACATCCTATTGTACCCAGCTGTAGTAAAAGGTAGATTGAAGTAAAACACTGCCCTTTTTTTGCCTCCTTTGTTGTGAGAACTGTTCTAAGACTCTTTGCTTCAGTTCCTGAAAACAGAAGTAGTCAAACTTGTTAGAGGGATGTGCACTGTGGCTTATCTGGCCATAAGCTGAAACATGGGATTCACAGCCAGGTCCAGGACTTTGGTTTGTCTTCAGTAACATCCACATCAACCACCAACATGAAGAGGATTCCAACAAGGACTAGCAACTGCCTTTACGATACAAGTTTGGAGCTTATGTTTTAACTCTTTACTCCATTATTAACCTAGAATGTGCAAACTTGCATGCATTTACCCATGCAGTTTCCAGTTTTCAATCTGTAAAAAGGAGATGGTAGCACTTACATATTTTAGGGGATTAAGATCTAATCCTGGAGGGGCTTCAGCTTGGCAGCAGTTTCTATTCATAAAAAGAACCACTACAGCATTTTGTCAACAGGGATAAGTACTGTTAGGTCCTCGAAAGGTCAGGATATACTTTTAAAATGCTGTTCTGGGGGAAGAATCTTATCCTGTGAGTCTGATAAATCATTAATTATTAATGACAATGGAGGGTATTTAAGACCCTTGAGTGAAAGCTGCTACAGAAGGCTAATTCATAAGTCTTTTCTAGAGCCAAATTTTCAACAAAGCACTTGATAGTTTCTGTACCTTCTCGCTTGATTAATTCTGCAAACTTGCATGTCCACATTTAATCTCCAGTTTGCATATGCTTACACCTATCTGCAAGTTACCAGTGGCATAAAGTGCTGTAGAATTTGCATACATCCAAAGAGAAGACTCACTTCTGCAGAAGGACTTTTAGAGACATGACCTCTCCTAAGTCATACCAGCAAAATATGGAAAACTTGCTGTCACTTAGGATGTCGAGCAAAAACGATGATGAAAGTGCCTGCTTGTGATTGAGAAAACAATACATTCTTTGGTCCTTCCATGCAAAGAAAGTCTGTTTGTTTTTTTTTTCCCCCTCATTTCCCTTCTTCTCTAATGCTAAGTGAATGTGGGTGGGAAACAGTAGAATCAGAAAGGGTCATGTTTGCTCCTCAAAATTCGAAGCCGGTGTTTTTTTTCCCTTGCCACGGATGCTCCGTGCTCCTCAGTTGCTGTGTACTTCTGAGAGAGAAAAGAGAGAAATTGCCAATAACACTGGTAACCTTAAGTACAGGCATGCATAAAAATTTGCTGAAAATTGGGTTGTGGTACATGTTCTTATTTTAGATTTGCCCTTGTTAACGTCTCTTTAATAAACAGGTGCATACACTTCCCCAAGCTGTCACTGTTGTTTACTCAGTCTGCACACTTTATAAATCTTCTAATGGAATAGACCAAATCATCTCAAGGATCTGCACTTTAGGAAGGCAGAGTCTCAAAGTTTTCAGGAGAATACTTTCTGGCAATGTAGTTCTGCTGGATAGAAGCTTCACAAAATTTGCTTTGAAAGAGAAAGAAAAGGTGACACAATTTCGCTTCCACGTTCAGCACAATATAATACAGAGTTTCCTATGTGCTTGACATTAAGATTAGCCACAAAGTGGGATGGAGGGAGGGAAAGGGAAATGAAAAGGTGGAAGAAAGGTGGAAAAGGCTTTTCTAGTGGAGACTGAAACCAAGAGGTTGCTCCTTGCTAAGCACTTGGATCACTGTGGCGTAGACTCAGGCTTACTTTCACCAGCTCAGCATCAGCCTCCCCCAAGTTTCATTCCTTTCTCCACCTCTTGACCCAGGACAGAAGACACTATTTTTGATTCTACCAAGTGATGAAAGATTTTCAACTGAAATCTGCCATTTCTTTGGCAAGTGCTTGACCTGCCAGGCTACAATGCAAACCACAGCCTTGCTCACTCAGAGGAGCAGCTACAAAAGGCTGTCCTTGGAAAAGAATTTTGCATGGTGAACCCTGAAGAGACAGAGGAGTTTCTTCTCCATACAACAGTCTCACAGGCTCCAGCTGCTTGACACTGCCAATCCCTCAAGACTGCTGAGGCAGACACAGTTGACCTGATGCAATGAGTAGGTTGACTTAATTTGAGGTAGGTATTTCATGTCTGCCAAGAGCACAAACTTGTTCCAGGCATTCCCTAGAAGGTCTAAATAAATATCTAACTTTCATTCTGGATCCCACTGAGGGGACCAAGCATTCACTGCTCCAGTGCAGGTCTCAGCTTTCAGGAGTACAGCCCTCAATTATTGGGTCCAATGCATAGTTCTTTAAGAGCAGTGGCTGTAAAGAAATAAATCATTATAGCCAACATCTTAGAGAGATTAATGCATTAATAATTACTTTGCTACTGAAATAGGTAAATAAGATAAAGGTATATAATGAACTGTAGTTTCATCCCATGAGCTTTTAGGTTACATAGCTGGAGATCAGTATTGTCCAATTGTAAATGGCAAACAGTAACTGATGAAATTTCTTCTAAGTAATACCATGGGAAGAGTTTCTGCACTTAATTCCTGGCTGAAGGTGTCTGTTTGATAGCCCTGGAGAATGTAATCTGGAATATTTATCTGAGAGAAGTTAGGGGAGTGAGAGTAGCAAAATACAGCTGTACTTTCCCTGCCTCATTGAAATTATCACTGTTACTCAGGGTGATTCCACATTTCTGTGTTTCACATTGCCATAGATACCACCAGTAGAGTAGCAATGGAGAAACTTTTGCAATGCAGATTAACTCTTCTACTACATAGCTGAATGAAAAAGCTGATATGTTGAACAAAAATGACCTATGTTGCCATCACTGTCCCTGTACTTGACAGTGGTGAGGCCACACCTTGAATGCTGGTTGAGTTTTAGGCCTTTCACTACAAGAAAGACATTGAGGTGCTGGAGTGTGTCCGAAAAAGGGGCAATGAAGATGGTGAAGGGTCTAGAGCACAAGTGTTCTGAGGAGCAGCTGAGGGAATTGGGGTTGTTTAGTCTGCAGAAGGCTCTTCTCCCAGGTAACTAGCAAAAGGAGAAAAGGAAATGGCTTCCAGTTGCACCAGGGGAGGTTTAGGTTGGATATTAGGATAAATTTCTTCACTGAAAGAGTGGTTAAGTGCTGATGTCCAATTCCCTGACACAGCTCTCTAACTAGGACTTTTGGTCCCTAGCTGTCTGTAGGTTTTAGGGGTAGGAAAAGACAGCTTGACTGCATTACAAGATAGGGTCTTTATTCTTCAGTCCTCTCCATCTACAGGGTAAAAGGGAAGTGGATAGTAGTATGAGAAATGGCAGAAATGGCCACTTCTGCCAGATTTTGTTTACAGTAACTACTTTTATCACACCATGCACAGGGATCTTTTAACCTACAGGGCAAAGAGCATGCAGGGAACTAATTAACATACTCTTAAAACTTTTTCTATACTTATACATACTCTCCTAACATTTTAATACTATCACATTACACTCCAATACTTCCACTTACAAGTCCATATTTTATCTGGGGGTAAAGTTGGCCTTAACCATCCTTTCTTCTTCTTTTTCATCTTGGACCTCAGGTGCCCACTGCAAGGTGTTCTTCCACAGCATAACTGCAGCATATTAACAGTCTTTTCTTCCATTCTCATAGAAGATCCAAGGTTGTTTACTGAATTCCAGAGTTATCTTCGAGGCCTCTTGTTGTGTCTCTGCTGCACCTGCTTTTGCAGGCTCACTATCTGCCTGAGTGACAGTCACCTCAGGCCCAATGGCTGCCTGGTTACCTACTCCTCCAGGCCTGGTACAGACCTGGTCTCCAACAGTTAAGCATTGGCACAGGCTGCCCAGGGCAGTGGGGGATTCAGCTGTCCTTGGAGGTGTTTAAAGAACGTGTCGAGGTGGCACTTTGTGACATGCTTTTGTGGTATGGTGGTGTTGGGTCAGCAGTTGGACTTGATGATTTTAGAGGTCTTTTCCAACCTTAATAAGAGGAAAGCTTCTAGCTATCAACAACTTGGTTTGCACTCAAGTCTGTGACCTACACAGGAGAAATCAACTAACCTTGTATATACACCCAAAGCTCTCCAGCTCTTAACAGGCTCTCTTAACCTAGAGCTTCATACGACTTGATGTGGCTATGAGTTGCACGGTGCTCCAGCAGGTGAAGAACCCTTGAGCAGACTCTGTGCTGCTCTGAGTCATGGTACTTCACAAAGAACTATGCTCATGGTGCAGCCTTCACTGCTAGCATTATTCCTTCTGGGAAAAAGGAAAATCTTTACAGCAGCAAGACTGGGTGTAGGACAGATAGAGTGATTTGCCATGAAAAAAGTTAGAGGGGCTCATTAGAGGCAAAGTTATTGGACCAAGCAAACAGTTAAGCCCTGTCACACAGAAGTAACAGAGTTGCCAGCCTCAAAACTCTAAATTAAAGGCACCCTCTGAGTACCAGAGAAGTGACTCTTTTTTGCAGCTTCCTCAGTACCATCCATCTACCATAATGCTGTGGTCTTTTTCTTTCTTTAAATTCTGGGCTCCAACTAATTACTGGCAGGAAGTGCCTATTTTTATGCCATTAGTATGCAAATGAGTGAGAAGTAGAAAAATATTCTAAAGGAACTGTTACAATATCTGTCCACAGATTACTGGCCAATTAGAACATGGGATTAGGGCTGTGGGACCCCAAAAGAGTATGGCCAAAGTCTTTCTGCTTGGATGCCTCAAGTGTAATTTCAATGGGAACTGTATATACATAGTCCCTTTCCTCGAAAAAAAGGGGGGGAAAAAAAGTTCAAGTGTAAATTGCCTGCTTACAAATGAGCACTTCTGCACTTGAAAAATGAATACCTTCAGTTCCTTGCCTCAATTTTTCTATCCATAAATTGGGGATAGAATATCCTGTTTATCTGTGTTCCAGCACATGCTGGAGGCAAATTATTCGGCTGGACTGAAGGTCTTCCTCATCTCTCACCCTGCCTGACAACGTCTGAAAGACAAAAGTCGCCTATTTATGAAGTTATTTGTAATGTGAGTGATAAACATTAAAAGGTTTTCAGGTCTTGTCACTTCTACTTTAGGTAAAAGAATAACAGGAAGAACTTGTGAGCTTTGTGATATTTTGGCATTTCCACAGCTTGATAGAATGAGGAATTCAGAGGTGCAGGAGAATGTGAAACTACTGGAAAACAACTTTCCTAGGCTTTTGGAACCTAGAAAATTGTGAAACAAAATGCTGCATTATCCTAAGGCTATTTCTCATGCAAATCAGCGTTCTCATCACTCTTTCATAATCACTGATGAGCCAGAGTAGGAAAAAAAACCATAATTCCTCAAGTTACTGGTCTGGATGCTTCTCACAGCTGTACTCTTTGGAAATTTTGCTTTATCACCCCATTAGATATTATTCATTTTGACTTCCGAGGAAAATAAACCAACAGTTTAAATCTCCATACCAAAGAGAACACCACACTGAACTGAGTCAGCGGGACAAACATTCCTCGTCTAAAAAGTTCTGCCGGAGAGGTTCGTTATTCACTGTGGCCGAAGCAGAGGGTTCACAGCCCAGGTGGTACCACTCACACCTGCCCTGCCTCTCCCAGGACTTACACCACCTGAAAATCTTTATCAGGGAAAAAACCCACACACCTCCTACTCATACATAACCGATAACAGCCTTGACTTTCTCTCCTTTCATCTGCTTCTCACAGAAAGACATGTATTTTTTTTTTTTCCTTTTAAGTTAATCCACCTGGTGAACAGTTCACTATTATTTATCCCTCCCACCCATCCCTCCTCCTTCCTAAACTCTTCGGAATGGTCTCGTTGCTCGCTTTGCAGCTGCCACAGCAAACGGTTTGTTTCCCTTTCTATCACTTTGCTACTCTCAGTTTTTGTGAGGTTATTTACTTATTTTATTCCCCGGTCCCGCAGCTCCGGATGGTGGGTGGGAGGCCTTGCCAGGTGCCGGGGAGCTACTCCTAGGGAAGGGGCCGCCGGAGCGGCGGGCGAGCCCAGGCCCTAAGGCCCGCGGGTACCGTGGGTCTGTCGGGCGGTGCCAGGCCCAGTGGGGCCAGCGGCCCCCGGTGGGGCCCGGCCCGGGGCCTGCGGGATGGCAGGCGGAGGAAGGAGGGGGCCCGGCAGGCGGCAAGGGGAGGCTGGCTCTGCTGTGCGCCGAGGGGAGGGAGGGGCCGGGACGCCGCCGCGTCGGTGCCGACGGTCTCCAGGCGGGAGTGAGGAGGAGGAGGTGAGCTCCCTCTGGGTGGGGTAAGGAGCGGGGCCGCCCGAGCCAGGCAGGAGGGAGGGAGAGAGAGAGAGAGAAGGGGTCAGCGCGGACGCGGGGCTGCGCGCTCTGCCTGACGTGGCTCCCCGGCACCTGCGGCGCGGGAGGCGCTGTCGGGGACAGTCGTTACCCCGGCCCCCCGCCTTCTCCCCCCGCAAGATGGCTCCGCGGTCCCGGCGGCGGCCTCCGGAGACGGGGAGAGCTGCCCAGTCCCGGCAACGGCCTCCGGAGAGGGGATGCGGCCTTGGGAAGGGGTCGTTCCCCTCGGAAGCGGCCGCAGAGAGAGTGCAGCCGGCGCGGGCTGGTGTTTCCCTGGCGGCCTGAACATGGCTGCACGGGCTTTGGGCCCGCGGAGCTGGGAGGGGTGGTACAGCCTGCTCAGCACCCTCCGGCTCCTTTTCCCGGTGGTGTTCTGGGCAGCGTCCCGGGGACGTGGGGCTGCTGGGCCTGGGGCAGGCGGGGAGGGGAGAGCGGCCTGGGCGGGCCTGGCTGTACAGAGGCCGGCTGGGGACAGGTGCCTGAAGTGGAGTCACCGGCAGGACCGCGGCAGGCCTCAGTGAGCCCCCGGCCCACCTGCAGCCCCCTGAGCCTTTAAAATGCGTCTGTGTGGATTATTTTCTAAAGATAGCCTTTTTTCTGTTATTAATACTAGGTTTTTGGGGCTGGGATAGCTTTTGGTAAGCAGTTAAAGTGAGCTGCACAAGTTGAACCCAGTGTTGTTTCAAGTGTCATTACAGCACAATGAAAACGTTAATAAGTATAAATAGTTCTAGTAAAACTCGGGAAAAGTTATAACCTTTGTGGTTGCATAGTGTCACGCTTTATAGAACAAGGGAGGGGGGAAAAAAAAGGCATAAACACCTTCAATTTTGCAAAAGGTGTAGATTTTAAGGCTTTGTTTTTATTATGTTCAAGCTAAAAATGCCATGTGACAGAACACTTCTAGCAGAGGAGCTGCTTAAATACACTTTGCAAACGAATCCGAACTTCAGGAAAGCGTGTCTCAGATGAATGAGACTTGGCAGGTCTGCACAAATCTTTTAACACATGACTGTGTGATGATTGGAGTAGCAGACTGGAGGAAAGAAACCATTTGAGGTGCAAATGCATGCACTCTTTTTAAGAAGCAGGGAAAAGAGTTGGAAGCTTCCTGTATGGTAGGATTTTCAGCTTGACAAGAAGTGGGTGCACATTACTGTGATTCAGAGTTTAGTCCAGCAGGCAGGTAAAGTGTGGCTTATAACAAAGGTTTGGCATAATTAGAGAGCTGTTTTATTGGACTCTATTAACCTGGTTAACCTTAAATCTTAACCATGACAGGGTTTTCATGTAAAGAGCCTCCATACAAAGTACAATATCGAATTTTAATTGGAGCTTTCAAGACCTGATGTGGAGTGTATTCTTCTGGCTTCATCTTTTTCTTTTCCTTCTTGGAAGTCCAGGCATAGTAATATACATTGGAAGAATCCTTTATGACATTAGGTTTAAATGCTATGAGTCCTGGTTGTATAAATCAATTTAGGGCAGTTTTTTTAACACAGAGCTGGTGGTTTTGGTTTTATATACCTACCATATATAAAGAGTTGAGGATCATTCTGAATAGTGCAGTACTTTGGTCTTTACAAACTTCCCAATCTGGACAGCAGTGGTAGAATTTAGGAAGCAAATCCAGTGTCCAACTGCAGGTGTAGGTGCTTCACAAGTGCAGCACAAAATTCCTCTTTTCTGCTGATAAATGCACAGTTTGAGTACTCACACAGTAAGTGTTAGGGCTACTGTCTGTTCCTGTGCTTGGAGTAGTGCAGTAAAGCCCTGCAAAGGCAGGAACAGCATATAATGGGTTGATCTTGCCCCACATAGTTTAGCCCTGAACAAGGGAAGCTATTTGGCACTTGAGTCACTAATGTGATACTAGCAAACATCTCCTGAATTTCAGTCTCTTGGGGTTTGCCATGAGTTACAAACAGCTGTTAACCCTTGTGGACCTCTCTCCTGCACTGGGATTGGTACCAAGCATGACTGGTGGTGTTGCAAAAGTTGTGCCCAGAGCTTGCAAAGTGTCTGCATTACAGCTGAAATGTGTCACTTTTGCTGCTGAGTCCCTTAGATGCTGATGTGAAAGTTATACAACTTCCTTAATGTTGTCTTAAAACTCAAATATAACCATATTTTAAAGACCTGTTTGGCTGGAGGCCCATTTTAGAGTGGCCAGTAAAAGTAATAAACTATCCTCAAACATTTCTGCTCAATAAAATTTGAGAGTATGAAAACAAAAAAGTTCCTGGTTTAGCTTTTTATAAATATTTTCTGCAGCATTGGATGTTGCCCTTAGCTCAAAGAAGAGCCACATGCCTTGAGCATTTTAGGCCTCTCACCTAATCTGTAGCATGGATTTCTGTTGGTTTCTGTTTTGGTCAGAGCAGTGAAGATTTATGGTCCCTGACCAGTACCCTGCACTGGTAAAAGTTTCTAGATTTGACATTTTTTTTCTTGTCCAAACAGCACTTCACCAGTGTACTTTCACTCAGGACTCCTGGAATAAACTACTTGGGCAAAAAGTGGATGCTTGCTGTAAGCTGTGATCACTGCTGTAGAGGAGGCCAGTAGTTTTAAAGGCATTTGCTGTATTTCAATTCCTGACTGTTTATGTGGCCAGCTGGAGTTTAACTTGAGAAAATAAGACATACTGCATTGTTTGGCTTCACAAGATCAGAATATGTTTATGCAATATAGTTCTGTGTAGTTTAGATTGGGAGAGCCATTGAGATAAAGCATTTCTCCTGCAGCTGTTGATAAGCAGGTAGTTTATGGGGAATATTCTCTTCTATTAGCTCTTCTCAGTGGCAAAGAGGAAATCTTAATCAGAGACTTGAGTTCTGACCTGGTTAAATAATTGAGTTAAAGAACTACTGTTTCTGAATGAATTGGATCCTAAACTATGTGGTCAGAAGAATCATAACATATCCATTCCTGTGTGAACAGAACTGTATTCTCAGCCCAGAATGCCAGGATGGGAGGGGTTGGAAGGGACCTCTGGGGATCATCTAGTCCAACCCCCCTGCTAAAGCAGGGTCAACCAGAGCAGGCTGCCTAGGATTGTGTCCAGGTAGGTTTGGAATCTCTCCAGAGAAGGAGACTCCACAGCCTCCCTAGGCAGCCTGTTTTGAGGAAATACATAGAAAATATATGTTAAGGTTTGATTTTTAGTGCTAATAGTGTAAATAACAGGACCTTAATGTTGACTGCTCTATTTGAGGGCTTCTGTGTGCTACTGCTTGAGACATTCCATTGTGTAGTGGGACTTGTGACAAAACCAGGGCATATGATGAGCTGACTTGAACAGAGTGGGTCTCTCTACTCACTCTAGTTGTGTGACTAGTTAATATAGTTGGATAACTTATTAAAATTGCTAATTTATAAAAAGAATACAAAAGTGGAGAACAAAACAAATGTATGTGCAAGGCTGTTAGGAACCCATGCAGCAGGCACTTGAGAAATACTTTGGTTAGCTTGGTTGGGTTTTTTTTCCCCTTGCATTCAAATGAAACAACATTCTTTACCAAGTTTAGAAAGCAGGAAAATCATCTTAATCTTGGGTGGCAGAGTTGTTAAGGAGGGGCTCTGGGGAGTCTGCCTTCCTGTGCCCCTAGCCATTGGTAAGTGGTGCAGTTAGCAGTGGTGAAGCAGTGCTTTGGTGCTGTAAGGACACATACCCCAGTGTGAATTTCACTTCTGAACAGATATATATCAAAATCTGTCTTAGATGTACACCTTAGCTAGCCATATTGCTGCACATCAGATGTGAAAGTAAAAATAAATGTGTGAAACACCAGAGTCTGAAATCTAAATCTGAAAGCCATGTCTCCAAGCAGTCTATTAGCTGAGATCCTGGACCACATATCTATGTATATATGGGGGCATACATAGGTTTTATTTTGGAGCCAGAGTGTTTCCTGTAGGTAAGAAAGCAAAGATCTTGTAGAGTTATTAAATGACAAGAAGTAGGGAAGCCAATACTTGAGACTGCTGGAATTTTGTGAGTGGTTCTTTGATGTCCAAATGAGAACTGGAGGAATGTCTGCAATTAACAATGAAGTATGTAAAATTAATGATGAAATGGAGAACTTGGAGGAAAAGAGGCCAGGCATTAAGTATGGTTTATTTTTTTCCCCCTGAATAATTATTTCTTGGGGTTCAGACACAGAAAGAACACAAACAGTTGTGAGACATAAATCCCAAATGAGCAACTTCAGTTTAGGTTTTTGCATGTGTGTAGGCTTACATCTAATCAAATGTATGAAACAGAATATGTATGTGATTAGCAGAAGTTTTCTTGTTGGCACTTCAGATGCAACTGGATTTAATATCAACTTCATACCTTCATTTTGTGGAACTGTTGCAGTTTTGCTGAATTGTTCTACAAAAAATGGTTGAAGAAATGTTGACAAAAGAGAGGAATTGAATCAGTTTCACATCTGAAAACCTCTTTCTGTATTGTCTGTACAGCAGTGTGACCACTGACTTCACCTGCTGTTTTCCAGTTTTGTTTCAAGATTAGTTTTGGGCAGCCAGATGCCATGTTTGTGTAACAGGTTATCTGTGTTCATGACACTCAGTGATACAAGTATGATGTTGCCATAAATACTGTGGGAATGTTTTCTTCTTAGAAGCACAAAAGTGGTCCTCAGGTTGCTTTGGCCATGCCTCTGACAACAGCAAACTTGTGGTGAATTGTGGTCTTGCTCAATAAAATACTCTCCAGAGTGCAAGATTTCTTCCATAGTCATAAATGGTGTGGGGAAGAGGGAGCCCTACACCCCTTAAGTTCATGCCTGAGTAGTTTTAATATGATCATGCCTGATTCAGATTTAATATGATGCAGTGTTTTAGTCCTTCTCTGGATGGAAGATTTACTGAACTGGTGTTCCCTGATGGGCATTACCTTGGCACAATTGAGTGCTCAGGTGCATTGGAATGAAAGATGAAGAGCTCAGTCTTGCTGGTTAGTGTTTTGCTTAATCTGAAAAGACAATTAGGAGCTTCTCCTTCAGAGAACTGAGATGGATTTTTTTGGTTCATCCTCCTAGAGCCTAATAAAATATAGGTAAGGGAACAGAACTGTTGTAAAACCATTATATAGAAGAACTTGCCCAGGATATGATAAAGCTTTGTGAATATGTGCAGCAGTAAATGTTTGGGAATGCTGAAAACTTGGAGTGGAGTGGCTAGCTAAAGAAATGGTGGTAGGTGACTCTAGTGGCAGAATATTTGGGAGAAATAACAGTGAAGATGGCTTCATTTGTAGGAGCAGCAGCTAGAAAAATACCTTTTTCCTAGTCTTTCCAGTCACAGAATCACTGAATCTTAGGAGGTGGAAGGGACCTGAAAGATCATCATCATCATCCAACCCCCCTGCCAGAGCAGGATTCCCTAGCCCAGGTCACACAGAAATGTGTCCAGGTGGGTTTTGAATATCTCCAGAGGAGGAGACTCCACAACCTCTCTGGGCAGTCTGGCATATTGGTTTGGGGAAGAGAGGGAGGGGAAAAAACAAAGCCTCAGTTCTGTTAATGATGTTCATGTGGAGCATTTGACAATGCAGGTCTTGATTCTGTTTTCATAGTGGTTTACCTACCAGGTGACACCTTTATAAATAGGAATAAAGTCCATGCTGCCTAGTGAAAATAAAGTGGTTTTAGGTGTCTTGCCTGGTGCAGGTAATTAAACAAGTATTTTTTTCAGAGGCACCATGATTTCAGACTCAGGTCCTCATTTCATTTGCTGCTCAGCATCATATTTCCTATATATCCTTCTGCTTTGATATTTACATACAAATAGTCCATAAAACCAATTCAACAAGTAGTTCAGCATTGTGTCTGTTGATAAGTATCAAGGTTTACACAAGGAATATGCTGTAAGGTGACTTTGCAGCAGCATTCTGTAAAATTCTGTGGTTTGTGATTTCCCAGCTGAAAGTTTGGCTCTTCACCTTTTCTTCTGGATTACAGTTTAATACATGAAATTTCTGAGTGTAACTTTGTGGTTTAAGGTAAATTGAAGTTCTCCAAAGAATATCTCTCTTTGTTGGCTTTAGAGGGAATAACTTCTTGGCCTGATCTTGTTTTAAGGAAACTAAACAAGAAATAAACTTTTGTTATGAAGTCTGTTTTCTTTTCTGTTGTGATTTAAATGTAAAGGGAGGATTTATGGGATTGACTGTAGGGTGGTGCTGGTCTAAATAGTCATTATTTCTGGCAAGGCATAAAAAATTGGTTATTCTTTTGCCTAAAACTAATAGGGTGGTGTGAATTTATTCTGTGGATCTTCTGTAAAACAAATGGCTGTGCTAACAAGTGCAACAGGTAGCCATTTAAAGTCATGTTATTTGGCATGCTGTTCTGGGGAGTCATATAGGCTTTTTGTTGATAGCTAAATTTACAAAGGTAGGGTATCTCTTCCTGGAAAATGTTTATTTTTATATATTCTCTAAAAATTAGTATATTTAAAGCATTAATAGAAGCTGAACTGGAATGTGCAGTTTTGGAATTGAATATGGCTTTTCTACTAGTGTCTGTTCAAGGGTTAAATACAAAACACTGCAGTGCTTTTCATAAAGGGTAGGGAGGCTCTACAGAGACATGGAGACAAGCTGGATCAGTGGGCTGAGGCCAGTGGTATGTGGTTCAACAAGGCCTGGTGCAAGCTCCTGCACTTTGATCACATCTCATGCATGAACACTCCAGGCTTAGGGAAGAGCAGCTGGGATGCTGCATGGTGGAAAAGGACCTGGGGATGCTTATGATCAAGAAAGTCAACAACATTGTGGATTGCATCAGCCATAGTTTGGCCAGCAGGACTAAAGCAGTGATTGTGCCCCTGTACTGGGCACTGGTGAGGCTGCAGCTTGAATATTGGGCTCAGTTTTGGGCCCTTCACTCCAAGAACAACACTGAAGTGCTGGAGTGTGTCCAAAGAAGAGCAACAAAACAGATAAAGGGTCTGGAGCACAAGTCTTATGAGGAGGGGATGAGAGAACTGGGGTTGTTCAGCCTGGAGAAGGGGAGACCATAGGTTGGATATAAGGAAAACATTTCTTCACTGAAAGAGTGGTTAAGCATTGGCCCAGGACAGTGGTGGTGTCACCATCCCTGGAAGCATACTAAAACCCATGCAGATGTGGTGCTTGGGGAGGTGGTTTGGTGATGGCCTTGGTGGTGTTATCTTAGCAGTTAGAATCAATGATCTTGGAGGTCTTTCCCAACCTTAATTTTTCCATGAAAAGTGCTAATAATGCTACTTAGAAATTTGTGTGGAGAGTTTTAGGATTATCTGTGTAATGTGTTCACTGTTGGGCTGAGGGATGTCTCTTACAGGTTGTTTTTTGTTGGCCTTGTTGAGATGGATTGCCAGGAACTGGTATTTCACCCAGAAGTGACTGAGGTGACTTCTGGAATTCCACCACCTTCAGCAGCCCTGGGCCTGTGGAATCTTTCTTAATGAGGCTTAAGAGATGGGGGCATTCAGCAGAGCAATGATTGAAAACCTGCCCTTAAACAAACCTGCAAGGGCTTGTGACATGAATGCTCCTCTGTACCTTTGCCCTCTTGTCATCAGCCCACAGCTTGTGCTGCTCTTAGATGTCCTTCATGACCACAGGACATGGCTGAAGCAGAAAGCTGCTTGGCATATTCTACTTTGTGACTCTATTTCATGATTAAACTTTGAAAAGTCACAACCCCCCAACATGCAACTGCAGTTTCATGGTAGCTGGGACATTAGTTTACTATTCATGCTGTGAATTTCATTCTATAGGAAAATGAATATTATATTGGCCTTTTAAGTTGGTTGTCAGTGGAGAATAAGGAAGCTACACTTAGAGCATCTGTAGGCAATCTTGGTGACAAGTAGGACCCTCTGGAAAGCTGTTACTGGTGGGGCAGAACTAATCATTCCATGTGAAATTGTATAAGGAGAATTAGCTCTGACTCTACCTCATTTCCTTTTGTACTGCTGTGAAAATAAGCTTAGAAATATCAAACCTTCCCTCCTTGTTTCTCTAAGTGCTTTATTAAATACTTCTATGAAGGCCTATTTATTGTAGGTACTAGAAACAAAAATAACTGCCTGTATTTCTAGATACTAATGGGATGTGCATCCTTACCCCAGTTTGGCAGGTTTGATTTCCTTCTCAGGCCTGGGTTCCCAGGATCAGCTGCAGTTGCCTTCTTTGTACTTTGACTTTATTTCCCAGGTGGATCATTCAGAGTACTTCATATTTAAGGTAGCATGCTTGATGTGATAGAAAATTGTCAATCACAGACTGCCTTGGCTATTTAGTAAAAAAAAAAGAGATATCAAAAGGCTGCTTGGAGCTCTAAGGAGCAGTCAAGTCACCTGCTGATTTGCCTGGCAGGAACCTAAATTCCAACAGCCTTTAGGTTTAGAAAAGAAACCTCAGATCTCTGGAGGTCACCTGCTTTACACTAAGGCACTGAATTGTGTGAGAGAGCACACAGTGTTCATTGTAAAGCCAGATAAATAAGTACAGACCATTTCTGACATGCTCATCTTACCAGGTATTAAAAACAATCAGTGAAGAGTTGTGTAACCCCTCCATAACCTAATCCATTGTTTAACTAGCCCTAGAGGTAGCATATTTCCTCTAATACTATTCTATTTTTTTTCTAACCTGTTTAGCTGCTTGGATTTCATTCTTTGTTTTT
Source organism: Galbula dea (assembly GCA_013399015.1). Taxonomy (NCBI): domain Eukaryota; kingdom Metazoa; phylum Chordata; class Aves; order Piciformes; family Galbulidae; genus Galbula; species Galbula dea. Next base: position 1,029,989 of record VWZX01010081.1, read on the forward strand.
TGCTGTGGATATTGCAGTAGTGGGACACCATCAGTTTTGTAGCTGCTGTTAACCTGTTTTGAAGCTTGTGCCCTTTCTTTACTCATTTTTTTTTCCCTGTACTCAGCAAGCCCATTTCCCTTTCACTTTCCCTGATGGCTTGGGTTTTCTTCTGAGCTTTCCTTGGTTTCCTACATCTTCATATCCAGACCTGGGCATAATACACACCCTTTGTCAGGATCAGTGATGAACAGAATAAATCTTAACATCCATTGCATATAATGCTTCTGTTAATACAAATTCAAATTAGTTTTTCACTTTCTGCATGCAATTCAATATTAAACCCCTTGTTTCAGTTCTGTTAAGCACTTAGTCCTACTTTTTTCAATCCTAACTCAGCTTCCCAGAATATTTGCAGCCCTTCCCAGATGACTACAAGATTTTGCAACTGTTTTGTCTCTCATCCAGGTAATAAGTGAAAACATTAAAGAAATTCTGTGCTGAAAATACTGTCTGCATGCTGATGAGGGCCAAGATAATAAGCTGCTTCATAGTTGGAGTCCTGCAGCCTCTACCTTGTTAGAGATCCTGTTGGAGAGGCAGTAGCAGAATGGCTGGGTCATGTTCTGACACCTTTGTTGTCTTTGGGGCCGTTTGCTGGTTTTGGTTGGTTATTTCTTTATCATGTACTGGGGAGCCTGGCTCTGGACAAATTAAGTTGGGCATCTTGCAGCTTTAGGTGTTGAACAGAGGGATCTTGAGTGAGCTAAGAAGACACTGGAGAATGTTTACATGGATCTGCACACCTGGCTTGGTGGGGGCTTGGATTCCTCAGCTTGGTGTGTAAAAAATTAATTGCTGGATTTGTAATGAATTGGGTAAATTGTGTGCATGGTTCTGCCTGAGTAACTTGAGATGCATCCATGCATAAATGGCCATTCCTCATAGCTGCTAGATCAACACTTGCTATCTTCCATCAAGCATCTCAACATTTGAAGTGTTATTTGTGAGTTGTGTGGGCTAGAGAGGAGGGGAAGAAAAGGCATGTCTACTTCAGACCATTTTCTCTCATGCTATTTGCTTGAAATGTAATCTGCAGGCACTTTTCTGTTAGTGTTTCAGTGTACCTGATGTGATCAGAAACACTTCATCCTATCTGTTGCACTGTCATTGCCAAAAATGAAGCAACTCAGTGATGTAGCTAGAGAGTTAAAGCAGCAAGAACTGTGGCTTGCAGTGAAGGTAGATGTGACTTCAACATCTGTGCCTAGCAAAGTTGCAGCCTGATCTACCTTCTGTCTTCAGGATATCTGGGATTCCAGAGACAGAAGTGGTGCAGATAAGGGATGTCCTTGGAGGTTTGGAAATGCTTCTACTTGGATTGGAAAGCTCTTCCTTACAAGGCCCCCAGGAAGCACATCTCCTAGAGTGCAGCCAAATTGATGTCATTATTGACTACTTCTCAGACTCTCCAGTAGCAACTCTTCTCTGTGGTGGCATTACTGTAGAAGAAGAGCCTCTGTGGTTGCCTCTGTGTGTTGACTGGCTGAGTTTGTGGCCTTGCCAGATAACTGTGTGTGCTACAGTCTTGAGTTGGATGCTGTGATGGGATCTCAAGAACAGTTTTTTCCTTCTTTTTTTTTAAATTGAACTCCCCAGTGCTAAAACTTGGGACTTCTCAGTTGGAATCTTCATCAGAACACAGTCCAGAATAATAGGGAGAAAACCCCCAAGGCTTTGCTGTCAGACAAAATTAATGTTCTTGAATGATTCTCACCTTTGCCAGTTGTGTTCTTGCAAAGTTGGTCTTTGCCCTTGGTTTATTCTCAGTACAGCAACCACATTGGTTACTGTGTGGCAGAAAATTCTGCATATACCTCTGTGTTAACACTCTACCCTTTTCTGTCATCTCTGAGCAGCAGTCACTTGTCTACTTTCTGATCTCAGACCTTTCCTGCTTATGCTGGGGCTCCCTGCTTGCTGTGCTTTGCCTCTATGGTTGTGTCCTGCTCTTGAAGGCTGTGCCAGGTGAGATGTGCTTGCTTTTCTTTCCCCTTCCAGGAGAGCTCTTCTGGCTTGTTGTGCAGCAAGTGGGAAGAAGCAAGCCAATGGTCTTCCTCTGCTCCAGCCGTAACCTTTTTGAAAGGACTTCACTTAATGCAGCACAGAGGAGGCCAAGCAGGTATGCTCAGAGAGTTTAAGAGAAAACACCTACTTCAAAACAGGACACTGCTTTAACTTCACAAATGTGTTCTGCAACAGAAGCAACCTGTAAGGAATAGATTAAAAGAGGAACTGGCTGAAACATGAAGACAACTTCCAAATGAGAAAAGCAGGTGGTTTGCATTATTTCCTCCATGCTTAGTTTTTATGTTGGTGTCATCCTAACAATATATGACAAATTAATAGACTTTTCCTCTCAGTGGTGTTTAAGATTTGATTACTTGAGTATTTATGTTGTTCAGTACTTAACTGGATTCTATCTAGAGTAATTCTGAAAGTTGAGCAGTGTATTTCATTGCAGACCATCCTTAAAGAAGTTCTTCATTGCTTGGATGTGTTAGTATTGTGTTTCAAAAGGTAAACTTTGAAAATGTAGTTATTCAGTTCTGTTCAAGATGTGAACTCTTTCCTGTGCCCTAGCATTAATTATGCAAGCTTGAAAGTCTCAGTTGCAGTTAAAGGTAGAGCTTTTTATTTGTGGGTAGGTGTTGAAATAAATTATCAGTACAAGAAGACATTCTTCTAATAAAGGAAGGATTCCTGGAGTTGGCTCTGCTAACTGAGACAATTTAATTCATCCATCAGCAAGGATGATGTTTCTTAGCAACACCAAGTATTTTCACTCAGGGCTTTTTCACCAACTTTCACATTTGTCTTCAAACACAGCTTTGGTGTAGTACTTGAGGTGACCTGGAGTTTGTCCATCTGTCCTGAAGCTCCCAATACTTTTCCTATCCCTCCAATGACCAAGTGATCTGATGTGATTTTGGGTTTTTTTTGCCAGCTTAATAATACACAGGTTGACTAAAGGATCATTTTGCATGGCAGATTTTCCAGAGGGTTCTGGGAAATCATTTGTTGTTCTCTGTAGCAAAGCCACAAGTTATTGAACATGTGTTACAGCTTCTTAATAAAACAGATACAAAAAATATTGGCCTGGGAGCTAACTAAATACTTTCTGATAGCCATAGCCTCAAGGGGGATACTTGGATCATTTGTAATAAAGGGATAGCTTTGATATCTTTTGGGGAATTGACTACTCTTCTGTTTAGATCATAATTTATGAAACAAACTGGCTTGATACACCATGTTACATTATCAAATTACTTGGGTGTAAGAATTGCCTTAATGCATGGTCAAGATTTTCAATGTTTATTGTTTTAATGTGCTCTCTAAAGTCAGAAGCAGCTTGTGATATGTTAAGACTCTACCTTTATTTCTTGCTTTCTATTTTTACCATGTGTCAAGCTGGTTTGATCAGCATGGTGACAGCCCAGAGTTGCTGGGTACACCACTTGCTTAAGAAGCTTTCAGGTGTGTGTATATATAAGAAATGTTCCAAGTGCAATGTATCATTGTGCTTTAAGAACTGATAGATTTTTGGATATGTGGTAAACAGCTCTGAAAACTTCTGCAACTATGAGAATAGTGACAAAAGCTGTGCTTCTATCTTGCTTTGAGGGGAAAAGATTTGGTGGCTGTAGGAGGAAAGCTTCTTTATCAGTGTGTAGTGGTGAGGGCTTGGAAAATGCTGTGATGAGTTAACTGTTACTTGGCTTATTTCAAGGTGTACAGAAACTGTTTAAGGAGTGGGAAAACAAATGACAGAAATTACTGGTTTGATTCTTCCTTGTAGTTTAAAAAGCTTCCTGTGTTGCAGCTCCATGTCATCTTAGCTTTATTCTACTAAGCTTTCATGTTACACATGTAAGGTCTTTGTAGACATCTCAGTATGGCAAAAGAAGAATCAGTGGGATGCTGTAAGGGTGACATCTTGCAAGTGAACTTGCTAGTAATTCCTGTGTGATTCCAAGCTAAATGGCTCTGGGTTTCTAGGTGGTGTTTCTAGTTCTGGGACATTTAATTGCACATCCAAGCTTAGACATCTTGTTTAAGATCATCTTTGTTGCAGTGTAGGCAGTTCATATCCTGATACTAGTGTCCAACTGTAAGATAAGGAGCAGCCAGGAGAACTGCAGTTGGTTAGCCTGAAGAAAAGGAGGTTCAGGGGAGACCTTCTCACTCTTCACAACTCCCTGAAAGGAGGTTGGAGCAAAGTGGGGGTTGATCTTTTCTCCCAAGTAACAAGTGATAGGCTCAAGTTGTGCCAGGGGAGGTCTAGATTAGAAAAATTAGGAAAAATTTCTTCCTTTAAAGGATTGTCAAGCCCTGCAACAGGCTGCCCAGGGAAGTGGTAGAGTCACTATCCCTGGAGGGATTGAAAAGATGTAGAGATGTGGTGCTGAGGGACATGGTTTAGTGGTGACTTGGCTGTGCTGGGGTAATGGTTGGACTTGATGATCTTAAAGGTCTTTTCCAACCTAAACAATTCTATGATCTCTAAGTGTTTCTTTGAGTTCTTTGAAGAATCTCCTAAGTTGGAAGCTTTTTCTGTTATCCCCCAGCAAAGAGTATCTGAAGAAAGGAGAAGGAAAATACTATCAAAGGGCTTTGCTAGGAACAGGGGCATTAGCCTTTAAAGTATCAAGTCTTTGAAAACAGCAGCAGTCACTTATTTCTGATGTTGCCTTACCTGTAAGTTTGAACTGTGGCAGCTTGCTGAAAGGTCAGGGCTTTTTCTGCTCCTCCTCCTCCTGCAAGACTTTGTTGCATGTGGTGACAGACTGTCTACATTTCCACCTTGGCATAGAGTCCTGGGATCATCTGGGAAGCTCCAAGATCAGTTGTAGGCTCTCCCTGCCCTTTCAGATGCTGTGTAGACAATTCACTTGCTTGTAGGAGTAGGCAGAGTTTGCAGCTGTGGTGGCTCCTCCACAGTAGCATCTGATATGTTGTTCTGTAGTGCTGTGTGAAGGCTGACTTTAAAGCTGGTGATGTATTTTTTCAGAAAGTCAAAAAGATTTGGAAGTATTGAAGCCTCCTCATAATTGAGACTTCCTTTCAACTGTAGAAAGGGATCTGAATTTATAGAGCTTACAAAGACTGCCCCAGGGAAGTATGCCTAAGCTCTTTTAGTCAGAAACTGAACCTCCCAAATACTCTTCAGAAATTAGTCTGAAATTTCTCTTTACTTGGTCAAGACACTGGATCTTAAAGCCATTTAGCACACATTGGCAGGAACAGTTTAATTTTGGGAAGGGGTTTGTTTGGGGTAGAAAAATGAAGCCTTCTGTAGGATTAACAGCCAAGATAGAGCTCTGGAGTACTGGAGGGGTTGCTGGTAGAGATGCATCAGTTTTGGATGGAGAAGAGTGGGGGCTTCTAATAATTTCCCCTTACTAGGGGACTTTCTTGTATGGCAGAATGGTTACTTAGTGTAGGCAAATGATAACATCACCTGCATGCTGTGCTAAAGATAAAATTCATTACCAAATGTTCCTTTCAAACCAGAACCTCTTCAGACTGAAGCAGCCACTGTAGTCCTCTCCTCTTAACCCTGCTCCCTCTTTTTTCAGCTGGGGCTTCTGCCTGTATTCTGTGCATTTTCCTGTGGTTGGGTCTAAAGAGATGAAGGATTGATGAAAATTATCTTTTTTTTGAAGGTAGTAAAAGGTCTGGAGTAAGTCTAAGAAATAGAGGGGTGACTTGCAGTGAGGAGCACACAGTGGTGTCAGAACTGGTTTAAATTTAAATTACTTTTCATCTTCATCCATCCATGATTCAAATACAGAACCTTCACTTGATGGCCTGCAGCACAATACAAGTTGTACTTTGCTAGCTTTTGGGGAAAGCAATGAGCATATTATTTGAATTTTAGGAGAGACAGTTTGAAAACCTACTATATTTAGGATTGAGTCTGGAGTTATAAGAATAACTAGTGGGTTTTGCTGCTGTTGTATCTTTTAATGTTCATGGGCATGATGTGATCAGAGTTGTCACTGGGAACATTTAGTTTTTCATGGGAAGTATTTTTGGGTTGCTCTTACATGGAAGAAGATGGGTTGGAATATAAAAGAACTAGTCTAAGAAATTGCCATTTGTGTTCAAAGGTCACAAATGGTAACTGTTTGGATGCTCTTTCTGCAGTTGGTCTTTGCAGAAATGGAAAAGGTGAGTGCCAACCAATAAGGCCAAAGCATTTCTCAAGGTGGTTTGGCTTTGGGGTTCCCTTTATTTGACATAACTGTGTCCTTCCAAAGCCTCAGGAACTAAATGATGTTGTTCTGATTGGGATCTGGACATATTTATGAATGAGAATGATGTCTTCCTCTGGTGGTGTTTGCTTGTAACTTATGCTGTGCTAGTGGCTGAATGAAAGCAAGTGGATATGGTTCCATCCAGTCTGTCTCTAGTACACAAAGCTATTTTGTGTTGTCAATAAAAATCATAAATTCTCTATATTACTCAGCTTTATTTCCAGCCAAGGAGCAGTACATGAAAGTGTTATGGCATCTTTAATAGCTCTATTTTATAAGTCTTCATTTTCTATGTGTATCTCTCTGGCTCTGACTCAGTGGAAGATCTAGTGAAATGTGCTCTTCCAAGCAGATCATTCTGATGAGCAGGTTATAGGGAGTCATGGATGTGGGAGAGGATGAATCTCAAATGTTAATGACATTTTGACACACTGTACTATACAGTCCTATCAGGGAGGAGAACCTGCTTCTGCTGAGGTCCTTCTGTTGTACATTCTGTAGCATGGGAAGGCTGCCTGACATGTTTGATGGTGTTTTAGGCCTTAGCTGGTAGTCCCTGAGACCAGAAGTGGAACTAGGTTCTTAAATCCCAGTTACTTGAGAGGTGTGGAGAGAAAACAGCCTTGTCAACTTAACTGTTAAAACATTGTAAGCTAAAAAATTTAGGGGGGTAGCAGTTATCCTGTGGCTGCCTACTAACAACATGGTTTGTTTTTTATCCTCATGGCTGTAGCTGTGTCTCTTTCCCAAGCTCTGTGTTGCATATAAAGTTGAGGGTCAAAACTTCATTTTCAACTTGTTAGTCTGAGCCTTCAATCCCAAGCTTTTAATACCCTAATAGCCAGTTTTCCATGTATGCTTGTATGAAACTTGGTTAGTTTTTCATAACCTCTGCTCTTGTTAGGTAACAGATTTCAGCCAGGGAAGTCAAGCTGGTGTCCCTGCCAGGCAGGGGGGGTTGGAACTAGATGATCTTTGAGGTCCCTTCCAACTCTGACAGTTCTATGATTCTCTGTCGTCCCTGTGGTACTACTGAGGGCAGTAGCCACGTAGGTTGGGTTCATGCATACTGAGTCTGTTGCCCGAGGTCAGCTTTGGCTTGGAAATGCAACTTTGCAGGAATGTTTTGGCTGGTCCTGTTAAAAAGTATCTATAGAAGTGGTCAATTTCGAAACTTGTTTACTCCTCTTCCTGGATGTGTCTTCAGCTCCTGATTGAAAAGTACCAATGGTAAATGAAACACTGTGTCCTGCTTAACAACTCAAGTTTGTGGAAATAATCCTTATGTGTATTCATGCTCCCTGAGTGATTCTTTAAAGGGAGTTGGTAGTAACTTTAAATGTTTTCTCTTCTGGTTGTTTAGGCAAACTGTTTTCTTCTCTACTAAACCTTGGTGTGAAAAACTATGGTGTTAGTTTTGTGAGAATAGTGCCTGAGTGTCAGTGAGTTGAATGTCAGAGTGAGTGGGAGTCAGGGAGGAATTAGCAAAATACTGTCTCATAAAAATCAAACTCAGCTTCTGGATGAGTTCAAGGAGGCAACTTCATGTGTCCCTGTAGTACTCTGAATACCTTTGTGTCCTGGTTTGAGTTAAAACTAATTCTGTTCAGTGATTTTACTTTCTAGTTCAGTCTCTTCTAAGTAACTGAACTTCCTGAAGTTAACAGCATGTTTTCAGTGTCTGCTTCTACAAGTGACAGTGCTTTAATGTTTAGTTGCTACTGAGGATTGGTGTGCAGACCAAGGTCACTGCTAAATCTTGGCTACTGCATTGGGGTGCAGGAGGAGGTGGCACCTGTAGGGAGAAGGGGACAGGATAAGTGACCCTAAAATGAGCAACAGGAGATTCCATCCCATCTGTGTCATATTCAGGATAAAGCTGAGGGACTGTGCATGTTGAGCCTCATCTTCAGTGGCCAGTGTCTGAGGAGGGCTCTGTCCATTCTGCCTTTGATCCCAGTCTGTATGTTCCTGAATCCAGTTCTTGAATCCAGCTCCTGAATCTGGTTTCCATCTGCTTCTGAGTCCACCAGTTCTGAGTCCCCCAGTTCTGTCACAGCATCAGTGGTGACAGTGATGTCATTGCTGTCAGGGGGTTAGGTTCAATATTGGTTTTGTATATATTTGGATAGGTTTTTCATTTTATTGTTAGTATATTCATTAAAGGGGTTTTAGTTTTCCAATCTAAGTCTCTCTCCCTTATTCCCTTTCTCCTTCCCTTTGGGAAGGCAGAGGGGTTAATAGAGTGTCTGTCACTGCTTTAGTGGCCAGCCCAGCCCTGACCCTTGACACCTGGCCTGTTTCTCTCCTACCAAAAAGGTCTCTGCACTTCATCATGTGTTGGCATGTTCACTGAGAATCAGAAATCCTTTTTCTGTATTATTTCTTGATAGCTTTTCATTAATCCTTCAAAAGTCCTGGGCTGCTTAATGGAGTTGGAATAAAAATAATGCATTTTCAGAAAGTCTTCTGCTGTGTGATGTTTGCTTTCTGCATTTCACTTGAGCATTAATCAATTAACTGATTTTGATTCTAGTCACTTCTCAGGTTAGAGCTGGGTGACACGTGGCTGGATAATGCACTCTGTAAATTAGGTGTGAAATGGTTGGAGAAACACAGAAGCTAGTGCTGTGCAGAGCAAAGTCAGGTTTGGCCTGGCTTTGTTTTACCTTGTTTGTGCTACCTGGAGCTGATTGACTGAGTTGGTCCTGTAGAAAAGGCCTCAGGTGTTTATTTTGTACCTGTACTTCTGTATCCACTTTGGTGCTTGAGTTGTCTATTGACTGCCTGGGGCTGTCCTCTTCCTGCAGCTCTAGGTGATGAAGAGGTAACTTGGTCTCTCTTTTCACTGCTTATGTTCTAGCAAAGCTTTGTGGTGCTAGTGGATATTACTTCTGCAGATTTTGAGCTGAATCCTCTTCCACTTGCAATGGTTTCTTGAATCATATATTGCATGGAGGTGGTTGTTTTGGGGCTGGTTGGAGACTCACACCCAAAGGAACATGGTGAGGAGGGGGAACACCTCCGTGAGCAGCAAACACCTGTGGCTTCTTCCCACCTCACCACCCAGCAGCCAGATTTTTTGCACAGCAGCTAGATGTTTCTCAGGGTGAAGGAGAAAGGAGGAGGTTATTTGAGAGAACACTTCATTTGTAGCTTTTCTTTAAGCAGTTTAACTCTTGGTGGCTGCTACTTTTGGATTCATGAGTTCAGCTCTGTTTTGCTATCAGGTATAATTTGCTTGATGCCTTAATAAAGATGTGGGAGGATGCCTTCTTAAGTATTGCTTGGCTGTCCTGGAATGAAAGCTTTTTAATGCTTAAACTTGTAAAATTATCAGCTTGTAGTAGTGAGCCACAAGCCATCAAGTGCCACAATTTTGCTTATAAATAGGATCAGAGAGTATTTCAACCAAAATGTTACTGGTTACCTTTAAGAACTCTAAGTGTTAAAGCTTACAGCTTGTGATATTATTTAATTAATGAAAATGACTTAGGTAGTGTTTCTTGTGCCATATTTCAAAATTAGATTTGTTATAGGTGCATTATGGTAGTGTTTTGCAACTCAGGCTTACTGTTGCCTGGCAGTGGATGTCTGCAGCTCATGTTCAGTATGGTCTGTGGTGGAAATAAGCTGGGTGTCATTAATCTTTTAGCAGATAAGTAGATTTCTTCCACTATGTGAACAATGGAAAAAGAGAGCAAGTCCTCAGAAGTGAAGGTGCTACTGCCTCCACTCTTCTGGTAAAGAAACCTCATCTTCTGGAAACTTCATCTAGGATCATAGTAGGTGCCAAGGATGGAGACCTGGAGCTCGTGTAGTTATTTCCCCAAAATCCTTTTGCCTATTCAGAAATAATCTTGTTGGATGGATTGTTCAGTCTGCAGAGGAGAAGGCTCTGAGGAGACTTTATTGTGGCCTTCCAGTATCTGAAGGGAGCCTACAAGAAAGCTGGGGAGGGACTTTTTAGGAGGTCAGATAGTGATAGAACCAGGGGAAATGGGTGTAAGCTAGAGGAGGGTAGGTTTAGGTTGGATATTAGGAAGAAGTTCTTCGCTATGGTTAGACATTGGAACAGGTTGCCCAGAGAGGTTGTGGAAGCCTCATCCCTGGAAGCTTTTAAGGCAAGGTTTGATGGGGGCCTGGGCAACCTGATCTAGTGGATGGTGTCCCTGCCAGGCAGGGAAGTTGGAAATAGATGATCTTTAAGGTCCCTCCCAACTCTGACAATTCTAGGATTCTATGGATATATCTTACCCCTAGCATTCATATATTCAGCAACCTGTAAGTTCTGCTCAAGCTGTGAGTTTTGCAGGGTTTCTAAGGCAGTGTTTGAGGGTGAGGTTGCTGCTTTTCTATTTTCTGAAATTGTATGAGAATTTTATGTAATGATAGCTCCTGTCATGCTTTTGGCCATGAATCAGCAAAGCATTTATGTGCCTGCTTTAATTGAAGCGTGGAATTGTCTTGCTGTGCAAATGTTGAAGTCAGGGAGACTATTAATTAAAATTAAGTATCTGCATAAGTGCTTTTACTAAAAATAAGTTGCTTCATAACAGCTTTGGGCCATATTTTTGGGGGGAGGGGTGTTGGTTTTTTCAAACTTGGAAAATAGGTAGAGAAAGTAAATCTGAATTGTATGGTGGTGAAATGTAGCAGCGATACCAGAGGGCAGAACATTCATGGGATGGAGTGTGAACTTTCTGCCTTGTAAGAGGTCACCTAAGCTGCTATTTATTTTTAGATAGAGAGTAAGGCTATGTTTCTTGTATTGTGCAGAGGATGGTGTCAAGGAAAACTTCAGGAAAAGTTGCTGCTTAAGCTACCCCCATAGCAGAAACACAGAAGTGTTACTCACAGGAAACAGTCAGTTCATCATAGAATCAGTTTAGTTGGAAGAGAGCTTTCAAGATCAAGTCCAACTGTTAACCTGACACTGCTAAATCCACCACTAAACCATGTCCCTCAGCACCATCACCTTGCTTCCTGAGTGCCAGGTTGCAGCTCTGGTTCTCTCCCACCAAGTGAGACTTTGTATTGTTTAAAGTCAGTGCTTCTCAGTGTGAGACTTCTTAGCTAGTTGTGCTGTGTGTCATTTCTATTTTCTATCTGCAGTTGAAGGCACTGTAAGCATTTCAAGGGAATAATGTAGGTTCTTTCCCCTCTATGTATTAGACAATTTACTGTAGACATTTACTGTACAATTTACTTGACAAAATTATCTGGTTTATTAATTTTCACAGCACCTTGGTGAAACAGTGTACTTTTATATCTCCAAGTCTGGTAAAGAGCCCAGATTAGCTTTATCATGTCAGCCTCTATACCTTTTTTCACATGTCTTTTTACAAGCCCCAGTATTCCCCACCTGCAGCAAACCAAGAAATTAATAGCAGAGGGAAGAAATCCCTGGAAGCACAGAAAAGAGGAATGTTTATCAAGCTGCTTGTACTGTCAGACTTCTGATTGCACCTCTGCTCTCTTGTTTTGCACCACTGGTTTGTAAGATCTTTCAGACAGGCTTTTTTTTTTTTTTGCAGGTATGTGTATAAAGCACTGAGCACATTCTTCTGCAGGAAATAAGAGACCTTAATGCATGTGATGTGAGCTGGAAGGATGCATCATTTGCCTGAGGTCATACAGATATTTAAAGTCAGATGCAGAATTGGAGCACAGGTATTTTCTGACCAGAAGATGGTATTTCTGAGGTGTTCCAGCAAGATGTGTTTTGATATCCCCATGCTGCTGCCTTTACACTGTTGCAGTCCATATTATTCTCATTTCTCCTTTATTCTTTTATTAGTAGTTGAAACTGACTCAGGCTTGCATTTTAGGCTGATCAGGGGTCTGGAGAACAGGCCTTATGAGGAGAGGCTTAGGGAGCTGGGCTTGTTTAGCCTGGAGAAGAGGAGGCTGAGGGGAGACCTTATTGCTCTCTTCAGCTACTTGAAAGGTGATTCTAGGGAGGCGGGTGTTGGCCTCTTCTCCCTTGTGACTAGTGACAGGACTAGAGGGAATGGGCTTAAGCTGAGCCAGGGTAGGTTTAGATTAGATATTAGGAAGAGTTTCTTTACTGAAAGAGTGGTGAGGTATTGGAATAGGCTGCCCAGGGAGGTGGTGGAGTCACCATCCCTGGAGGTTTTTAAGAAGAGGCTAGATGTGTTTCTTCAGGGGATGATTTCGGGATAAGAGGAGCGTAGGGCTATTGGTTGGACTAGATGATCTTTTGAGGGTCCTTTCCAACCATAATGATTCTGTCAATACAGTTCAGATTCTTGCTGGAAATCAGTTATCCCTAAAAACAGGGCTCAGAAGGTTTCTATTTTAAGTCATTAATTAATATTATGGGGGGAGGGAATTGCATTTGTTTAGTGCTGGTGCTGAAAGTTTCCTTACAGCATCATCACACGAACACAAAGCAAAATTCACATGGGGGGTGGAGGGGAGAAAACCACCACTGTTGCCATCTTTTACTATGAGCACATCAGTTGCTCTTTATTGCTTTTTAAATTTGATTTCATTGTAGTGTGGCAAGCTTTTCAATAAACATAGTGCTTTCATTTATAGAACACTAGAATTCTTGTTAATGCCCAGTTTCATCCTGTGAATTACCTATGTAATCTGGTGTCCAGGGGGATCCTATAGCACCACATTTGCATAGTTATAGTGCTGGTGCCATCGTAGCTCATACAAAGAACCTGGGGACCTGATACAATATCAGTAAAACTGTCTCCTAGGTATGATTCAAACAGTTTTATTAGCAACATATGGGGTATGAAGGAGCCACAGAGGGTAGTTTGGAGTGTAAGGGTGCTGGCCTATCTCTTTCAGCCTGTAATTATATCAGTCCTCTTCTATGGCATTATTTGTTGCTGCTCTGGGATTGCTGAAAAATAACTACTAATATGGTGACAGAAAGGATCAGAATAAATTATAATTGTTGACTTTACTAGAAATTCATTGGCAAAAAGGCTTACAAGCCTAAGCTCAGATGTCACTTCTGGTTCAGCTTCAGAGCTAGGCCATGTGTACAAAATAATACCTCTTTGGGTTTTCTGGTAACCTTATCCTGCTGTATTGGATGCTTCTGTGATCTGACAGATAGGAGGAAGAAACTTCTTTTGGCTGCATTTTAGCTTTTCATCTTTTAAGTTAGGAGAGTGCATTTTCTTTTAATTGATACCAGGATATTGAACTCGTTGTTCCCCAACTGGAACACATAATTAGTCATCTTCAAATTTGGAGTTCATCCCTTCAATTTCTTTGACATTCAAAAGGAGCAAAAATATAACTAGGAGATGGCAGAAGTGCTCCATTTAATTATAATTCTTAAAATCAGGAGAGATGTATAAAAAATTCTTGCATGTTGTAGACATGATAGCAGTTCAGGGGTTTAATGTTTCTGCTAATTGGCTAACTGAAGAGCCACAGTGTGTGCTTAGCTATTAGAGCAAAGTGCTGTTTGACTGCTTCCCTGAAAACTTAACCATGCTTGTGCTTCTAAAAACACTGGGCTGAGCAGTGTCTCTGCAGATCAGCCTGTGTAGGAGAGTAGGACTTTACAGACTCTACCTGGAATTACTTCTCAATTCTTTTATTCTACATTGAGGTTCAGTGTGGGAAAAACTAAAGTGTGGGTGGCAGAACAGGGGAAGGTTAGGAGATCATAGAATCATCAGAGTTGGAAGGGATCTTAAAGATCATCTAGTTCCAACTCCCCTGCCTGGCAGGGACACCATCCACTAGATCAGGTTGCCCAGGGCCCCATCAAGCCTTGGCTTAAAAGCTTCCAGGGATGAGGCTTCCACAGCCTCTCTGGGCTTCAGGGAGACCTTCTTGCAGCCTTTTGGTACTTAAAGGAGCCTGAAAGAAAGATGGGACAGGACAAGGGGTGATGGTTTGAGACTGAAAGAGGAATAAATTTTTTCCACTGAGGATGGTGAGACCCTGCCTCAGATTGCCCAGAGAGGTGGGAGATGCCCCATCCCTGGAACCATTCCAGGTCAGGTTGCTTGGGGCTCTGAGCAACCTCCTCTAGTTGCAGATTTCCCTGCTGACTGCAGGGGGGTTGGACTTAGGTGACCTTGAAAGGTCCTTTCCAACTCTAACCTTTCTATGATTGTTCATCTCTTGTTTTCAGGCAGGATGAAACTTGTTTGAATGATTCCTGACTTACATATATAATAACCATAATTAAATATACAATTTTAATAATTTAAACATCAATAAAGTAACATAATTTGGAAGCTATTTGCTAAATTTATTTCTTGGGGGTCAAGCTCTCAATAAAAAATGGCATTTCAGTTGAAGATGTATTAAAATTGTAGTATTCACTTGCAGCATCTCCCAGAGCTCACATGTTACCTGCTCAGATTTTCAAGTGTATACTCTGCAGGGCATCAGTGAATATATTGAGGCACACTAGGCTGAGGCCAGATTCCTGCTTGTCTCCAACATTCTGCCATTGTCATGGCAAACTTTTGGTGCTTACTCTCACAGTGCAGTTTTGCAGTTTGCAACCTAGTAAAGCCTAGATCATATTTCCTCTTGTTTTAATTGTTCTAAAGTGTTGTGTGAAAAAAGCAGCACTGAAATCAAGATGCATTTCTTGTCAAATGGGAAAAAAATAAGATTAGTTTGACTTTTTTTCCTCCTAGGAAATCTTGGCTAGTCAGCCTAGGTGTGTACAAATAGATCACTTAATTGCTTGTTTTGGTGACCTGTTCATATGGAAGTAAGGATTCCTTGTCTGTAATTCTTGTTTCTGTTTTCTTTTGGGGAGTAAGTTTTATTTGTGTCTTTGGGAGCTTTTCTGACTTCTAAGACAGTTGTAGGTGATTCAGGAAGTATTTCAACTAATTCCATTAGTGTTGAAGAGTAAAAGATCTCAGATTTTGCCAGTTTGAATTTGTTATGGAAAAATATCCTCATCTTATTTCTTGGAAACTCTTGACACATTGATTGCTGTTGAGAATCTGAACTGTGAAGACTGAAGTAAAAAAGTATTAAACTTTGTTGTTTTGAGAAGTAAGCAGAAACATGTAAACTAACTTGCAATCAAGAGGTGGATAGCTATCAGCTTTTAGGTGCATAAACATCAGTCTTCTGATCTTGATATCTAATGCAACTGGTCCCTGTGGCTCCAAGGCAACCATCTACAGGGTGAAATGGTAGTTTTCAGTGTGTCTTATAAAAAGTCAGCTCTTTCCTTGGTATAATTAAGCATAAACTTCTTCTGGTTTAAGGTCTATTTTTTCCTTTTAATGTAATTTTGTTTTCTGCATGCTTTTAGGGTGGTTTTTCCCATGTTTGTTTGGTTGCAGGAGAAAGTTCACACCCACTTTGCTAAAGCTGATAAAGGAGGGATTTCAGAAAATTAGTAAATTAAAATGATGTAAAGAAACCTGGATATCACATCCTAGGGACCTGAGAATTGTCTGGGGAGCCTCTAGAACCACTCATGTCCAATTGTTCCATAGCTTGTAAATGTGTTTGTTTTCAAAGTACTGGAAGACTTCCAGAAAGTTTCTGTATTGAACATGGCAAAAAGGATGTTGTGGTAGATACAGCTTATGACAGAATAAAGGTTAACTTGGACTTCTGTCAGTAAAGGCTTAAAAGCTAACAGAAAAATAATAATTAATGCTGGTGACTATGGTTTCATGATAGAAGGCTTTGTGAGACAAAGCTGGTGTGTTTTAATAGGATTGTGTGTCTGGCCTATATTGCTGTATGAAACTAATTTCTTTTAGAGCATTAAATCATTGCAGCACAATATTTTTGCTAGAAAAACTTGGGGTTTATGTAGCTGAGACACAGAAAAGATTAAAAATGTTGTGTTAGTTTAAAGCATGGCTTTGAATGGGATGAGCCAGACCTACATCTAGTAGATCTCCAATGTGATTGTGGCCCAGTTACACTTAATCAGCAGTTTTCTTGCTGATTGAATTTCTGCTGCTTTGTTTTTCAGATGATGCAAAGGGTCCTGAAGAAATATATCCACAGTTAGTCATGTAATTCAGTCATCAAAATTGAATGAAACTGTGGTTGGTATAGAAAAGTTAGGTTGGGAAAGCCCATTTTGGGAGTATGGGCATGATATGAGGAGAGACAGGGAGAGCTGGGCCAGTTTAGCCTGGAGGTGACCAGGCTTAGGGGCACAAACTGAAATACAAGGAACTGTGTGTTTGTGGAGACAGAAATGTGATTGATTGCTGTGTAGGATAAGGTTTTCAGAAGTTTGAGTGTCTTTGCTTAACTGCCACTTTCAGGGCTGATTTAAGGCCCTCAAGTTTCATTATTAACTCTGTGGAGCTTTCAGCTTCTTTGGAAAACCTGGCTCCAAGTTGCTTGGTGGTGTTTTCTAAAGTACTTTGCTTGTGCTCAATCTCATGGTGTAGAGCTTTGGGAAGGGACATGCACTGATATACTGCTACCACATGCAAAGCCCTAGTGAGTCCAAGGGGCAGATAGATTGGTGGAGATTAGCTGGAGACCACCAGTGCCACTCTGAGGTGACCAACTCAATTTCTCCTTGACTTGAATCAAGCAGATACTTGGTGGATAAACACAACCTGTCCATCTGTAACTCATTTCAAGCTTCTGTGTGCACTTCAGTGGCTCCATAAATGTTAGTGATTTCCACATGTAGGCCTTGATGTACAAGTTTTGTTGTCAAAGTGTAAAAGAAAATTTAGGGTTTGTCTCAGCTGTTGACTCCTGTCCTGCACTGTAGCACTAGTGCAAGACAACATTCAGGGTTAGAAAGGAGACAGTTATGTCCTTGGCTGCTTGGGGTCTAGAAGAATGAGTGCCTCCAAGGGCTGTCCTATCTTGGGGACTTCTATCCCCTGTGCAAGTCCTTCCCTTTGTAGCTTCTGAGCATTCAGCTTGTCCCTATCCCCTTTGGAACAGCAGTGGGATGAAGGTGGAGTGGTTGGGTTGGGGGTGGGGTTGGACTAGATGATCTCCAGAGGTAACAGAAGCCCCCCCTAGCATTGTGTGAGAGCTGGTGACCATCTGGCTTGTGAGGTGCAGCTCTGCACTCTGGTGAATTTGGATTTGAAGGCAATTCCTTCTGACTCTGTACCTTTTTCTTGTGTGGCCAGTTGTCCTTTCCACAAAGGCCATGCAGCTGTGTTTTAAACTGAATGCCTTTCATTTTTCACAAGGCCACTTGTAGAAGCCTAACAGAAGCCTTAGGTGATGAAGGAAGATACTTTTTGGAAATTATGGGAGGCTTAAAAAATGCTAAAACTTCATTTAAATCCAGGAAAACATTCCAGAGCTTTTAAAGAGCAAAGATTCCTTTGCTCTTTAGGGCATCATTGCTAGAAGCTTGGTATCTTCTACTGAATTCTGACACAATAGTGCTCTAAAATCTGAGGAATGTGCCTTAGTACAAGGCAAAAGGTTATCCTGCCTTCAAATGGGAGCAGCAGTGGGGACAGACAGTTCTGAATTGTGGTTACTGCTCTGAAGGTACTTCAGAGACTGAAACTAGAAGCCCTTCCAGCTCTTCCATCTGCATACCTGTAACTCACATCATCTTTAGTGAAGACTTTACCACATGCTTGCCAAGTGCAGATTGAAAGTGTGTGAAGCAAATGTCATGTTGCACTTTGGGCTGAAAGTGGCTGAGGTGTTGGGGAAGATGGCAATGGTTTCTCAGAGGTGTAGCAGGGGCTTTTCCCCTGCAGAAGAAAAGGCAATTGGAGACCATGAATTGGTACTTTTGTATGTACTCATATGTTTCTACCAGGCTGATATGTTCTTTTTCTGTCTCCTTTTCTTTCTTGACCCCTTGAATTTGAATATGATCTATTGGAAATTTCACAGCATTCTGGTAAACAGATAATAATTATTTGGAGGTGATTTCCAGTATGTAATCTCATTAACTCCCTGTTTCAGCATACTTTGTAGCAGTATGTTCTCATTTCTTCTTTCATGAGACAAACCTGGGGTAGTTGCTCAAGTGTTTGGTAGGAAACAAGAGCTGCAGAGGTGCTGGCTACATCCTGCAAATGTGCTGCCAGTTGATCTGAGCCAACATGCTTGGTGGGACCTTGGTGTAGCCAGAATAGCTTTTGCAGAAGTAAATCTTCAAATAGGAATTTTCTGTCTTGTTTTGTGCTTTTCTTGTTTGTCTGTGAGGTTTGTTTTTGTTTAAGTTTTCCTGAATAGTATATTCATATAGCAGGACAAATCTAACATCTCAGATGTGTATGGGGCACAGGTAGAAGCAGTTTAAAACTCTCACTTAGAATGGGCACAAAGTATTCCAGATATAGGGACTATACATATATACACACACACAAAGATCCCTTCACTTAAGAGATATTTAACTTTTACTGACTTCAAGACTGTTGTGGGTGCAGATCTGTAGGAAACAGCATTCTCTGAGATCAGGGGGAGGCTTGTTTAGCTCTTTCATGAAACAGCTGCAAATGAAAGCTTACAACTTAAGAGTGCTCACAGCAAATATCCAGTTTTTCATGAGGTCAGAGGATTCACTAAGTAGCTTTTCCAGTCCCCATGTATTTGCCTAAATCACTAAATGAACCTCTCAGTGTAACTTTTCAGTGAAGAACTGAGGTAGTGTTGTTCCTGAGTGAACATACACAACCTGTGCAGAACTTAGGACTCTGGAGTGTTAAAAGTTTGGAAGTAAAACTTGAATTTGCAGTGTGATGGCTTTGAAGCATTGCATGAGCTTGCTAAGCCAACTGGTTCATCTTGGCTTAGGGTGGAAACCAAAGCCCCTCTCTGTACCTAGGAGGGAAGCCTACAGAGGAAATAATGACTTAAAAATATGCTTTTATCTTCTGTAGTGAAAGAAGTTAAAGTTTTGCTTTAAAACTTTATGCAGAAAAACTTCAGTTTGTGTCATGTTAGAATTTTTTGGCAATTTAATGATAGTCTTAAATGCATAAGAGACTGCACCATTCTAAAAGCATTTGACAAAGGCTATTATGTGGTCTGTGGTCAGCAAAAACTTACTGGTTAGTGTTGCATGTTTTTATTCTGTAAGGTTATTGGCCACTGGAAGAGTTATGTATTACAATATCTCCTGTGAAACTGTAATGAAAAGGAAGTTAGTATTGTGAATCTCATGGCTTTGACAGTAGGAATGGCCCTTCCATCTCTGAAGGCTGCCAGATTGTCCAGACAAGCTGAAACCATAAACATTTTATGGCACAAGATCAATTGCTGAGATCCAAACATCAATTTTGGACAAAAAGAAAGAAAAACTGGAGTGAATGCCTGCATCCTTAGATGTCTTGAACTTGAATTGCTGCAGGAAAGAGCCATGTGTTATTTTGGTAACTTGCAGTGTATTGTGACAATACAGAGTATAGGTGATTGGGACCAAATCCTGCATGCAGGAATAGGACATAATAAAAACATTAGGACTTCATGTTCAGCTTGTGTTGTCCAGATAGTTGAATGATTTTACCTAAACAACCAGATTAAGGATTTTTACCTGGTTAGGAATTGTGGAGGGAGAGCAGAGTCCAAGACCCTGGGCCCAAACTTCAATCTTTAATTGTCTTTTTTGAATAGAAGAGCATGGAAGGAAGAGTATTTTCCTTTTCCTTCTTTGAAGATGAAAACATCTGACATCCTTTACTTTTTCAGTCAAGTGTCACTCATCCTCAAGTTGTAATAATCAATTCAAGAATGGCTACTTACACTTCCTTACACAAAAATTGGATGCAAGAGCCTTGCAGATAAGTTAAAGAGCACCAGAAAAACCTTGTAACTAGAAACTGAATTAGTTGTCTTTGAATTGCTTGGGTTTAGTTATGTTGCCATAGGTATCAAAGCAGTTAGCTGTTATTTCCTTGTAAGGATTTCTGCCTGTTGTTGTTTTTTTTGTACTCACATTTCAGCAAATCAAAGGCTAGGTCTTTAGGCAAGAAACAGAAGGTGTGGTGTTGTAAAGATATGGTTGGTCTAGGTATTGTGGGTACCAGCAGCAGTGCAGGTACAGTGACAGCAGGTTTGCATATGGCAGCAAGGTAGTTACCTACTCTGCTTCTTTTGGTTGCTGAAGCTTTCTTCTGACTTCAGTGATTTACCTCTGCTAGCTAGATTAAGCTACTCACTACACATACAACTTTCTTGTGGTGGTTGAAAGGGCTCTATGGGTTAGCAGCTGGTAAGCTTTAAGGATACATACTGCTTTCATTGATTTCTGTTCAACTCTGCTTCTTTACAATGGAGATATCTCTTCTGGGTTCTTTCTAAGGACCTTACATTATTAGGTCTTTGCTTTAGGAGAAACCTGAAGCCCTGGATGTTTTGGGAATGGGGAAAGCCCAAATGATTGGGTGTCTTCAGTGATAATGAACAGCTGTGTATCTCTGTATAGGCAGTGCACCAGTGATTATCAGTCTGTGGCTTAGGAGGATGTTTTGTTTCTAGACTTTGGGTTTTATCAAGAAAAAACAGGAAAAATTTCATGAAGGTATTAAGGAGAGAACTGTAGAATTCTTTAAGTTGGAAGAGACCTTTAAGATTAAGTCCAAGCATTAACCCAGCTCTGCTAGGTCACCACTAAACCATGTCCTTCAGGGACCACATCTCCATGGCTTTTCAATCCCTCTAGGGATGGTGACTCCACCACTGCCCTGGGCAGCCTGTGTCAGGGACTGACAACCCTTATGGGGAAGAAATTTTTCCTACTGTCCAACCAAAACCTCCTCTGGTGCAACTTGAGGCCATTTCCTTTTGTGCTATCACTTCTTCCCTGGAAGAGGAGACCAACCTTTACCTTATTCCAACCTCCTTTCAAAGAGCTGTAGAGAGTGAGAAGGTCTCCTCTAAGCCTCCTTTTCTCCAGGCCAACCAACTCCAGTTCTCTCAGCTGCTCCTCATAACACTTGTGCTCTAGACCCTCCACCAGCTTTGTTACTCTTCTTTGGACCTTCTTCAACACCTCTAACAGTGCCTTGTGGTGCCACATCCAAAGGAATGTTGTTTTGACATAACCTTGTGCATAACTTAGAGCTGTGACTGGGAAGCTAACTCCTTTGCCTAATATTGTTGTCACTCACAAAGATTTGCCCAGCATGAAGATGGACTTCTCCTTTGTATCTTCCTAGAAGCACATATAGTCAAGTGATTGAAATGCAACTTAAATGAATAAAACCCTCAACCAACTCAGGCTGTTAGAACCTGCAGAGCTGCTTGTACCAAAAAAAGGTGTATTTTGGGGATGGTTAGTGTTGTTTTTCCACTTGCCTCTTTTACTACTGTGTTTTTATTTAGTGGTATCTCACTGAATAAAGGTTTAGTTTAGTCCTAACTTGAAAGACTGGCTTTAAAGCTGCATGCAGTGATTGATTCTTTTTTTTTTTTCCTTTGAAGAGTTGAATCTATTTACAAAATCTCTCTACTATTTTTAACTAACTTCTTTGCAATGTTTTCTTTCAACTTTCAAAATGCAATAGCTGTAAATCATCTGTAAAAGTGTCTTTGAATTGCTGTTTTGTTTAGTGGCCTGGCCTATCTGTGAATCTACATCAAAAAGTCATTTAGTGAGGAAATAGTTAATATCAAAACATTCAGATTAGTGTTTGAAGAGGCTGTTAGTTTTGCTCAGGAAGTTTTCATTTGGTAGAATTTGTGCTGCCTCATTATTTGTAATATTGAAACTGCTCCTCACCAATCACTTGCATCAAGAAATGAAAGCAGTACAGTTCTGGGTGGAGAATATACTGAGTTAGGCTTAGGGAGCCAAGTTCTGCTTTGAAGTAGAATGGGAAGAACCCAAAGTGTTGCTCAGAGTGTCACTGAACCCAGCCTTGATCATTTCAACAGGGATCTTAATGCCCATTTGGAAGGGCTTAGTTTAGTGAAAAGATGCAGAGTAAGCATTTTGGAGGATCACAGCTCTGACTTTGGCTCATAAAAGGTTATGGCTAATGCACCTCAAATTACTGTCAGCTAGGCAAAAATCAGGATGAAACAGTTTGGAGGTGAGCATGCAGGGCTTCTCAAGGAGCTGGGCTAGTGGATGATGTCTTTCCAGTTTGATAGAGTAAGAGGTAAATGGTCTCAAGTTGTGCCAGAGGAGGTTTAGTTTGGATCTTAGGAATGATTTCTTCTCTCTAAGGGTTGTTAAGCTCTGAAACAGGCTGCCCAGGGCAGTGGTGGAGTCAGCATCCCTGGAGGGATTGGAAAGATGTAGAGATGTGGTGCTGAGGGACATGGTTTAGTGGTGACCTGGCAGTGTTGGGTTAATGGTTGGACTTGATCTTAGTGGTCTCCCAACCAAAACAATTCTGTGATTCTATGTTGTAGGAGCAATTTTTGTTCTCTTTCTTCAAGATCAGTTGACTTTTGGTGGTTAGGAAACTTCTTTTTTTATATCCCAGTTGAGTAATTGGCCTAAAGTGTCTTCTGGTTGACTACTTACACTTCACTACTTCAACATTCTCTCTGCAGGCTCTGAGTAACAGGTTAATGGTAACCTGTATTTCTCTTGCTGGCTATAGCCATGACAGCATATTTTTGCAGGTTTTAGTTGTCATCTTTCTCTTAGTGTTCAGTGTTTAGGAGTGAAGAAGCCTGAAGTTGTTGGCTCAAAGTCTCAGCCCAGTTTAGGTCATCTTTAGGCTGTTCTATCAAGATAAAGTTCACTTTAAATTGACTTCTGGTACCTAGGGTTTTTTTTAGCTGTAGAAGAATAACACAAAAGCAGCAGTGAGAACAAGGTGGCACAAGGAGATGCAATCAGAGTGTGTTACACTTCAGCTACTGGACCAGTTTTTGGGGAGCATAATTTAGAGAAGCCATTAGCTCCCTTTAATTATCATGTAGTGTTTTTTTCCCTTTCCCATGTAGGTTTAACTGTTGGCAGAAATAATCTGGTTTCAGTACTTCATATTTTTAGTCACACATCAGAGAAAAAAACCCAACCTGTTTATCATCAAACAACCAATAGAAATATTTGTTTTAACTCCAGTTTAATAGTAGGCAGTTTTCTTGGGTGGAAAATACCAGGCAGGTCTGTGTCCTGTAACATTGCCTCCCTCTGCCCCAGGTGAAGCAGAAGACCTGCTTTTTTGATGCCATCAGTGCAAAAAAAGATTTAAACTGATAAACTGTAAGTTAATTTTGTTTTTCAACCATGAAGGTGGTAGAACAAAAACAGTATTTTGAGGGGTTTCCCTAGAAAGATACTGATTTGCATGCTTTTGTTTCATAAAGCATCAGTAGTTTTGGTCAATAAACTTTACCTCTGTGCTAAGGAACAAGTTACTGTCTCTTAGTGAACAATATGAAATTACTATTTGCAAGTCAAATACAGTTTTGTGACTACTGCTTCTTTCTTGGCAACATCTCTCAGAAGTTGCAGGGTTCTCTTTCAATATAAAGCAGTTTGGTAACACTAGACAGACTTCAGAGTGCAGCAGCAAGTTGTGCTGAAAGACTTCAAGAGGCAATAGATTAGGCAGAAAGCAGCAGTGATACCTGTAGAGCACAGAATATGTGCCCTTCAGCAAAA
Organism: Galbula dea; assembly: GCA_013399015.1. NCBI lineage: Eukaryota > Metazoa > Chordata > Aves > Piciformes > Galbulidae > Galbula > Galbula dea. Next base: position 1,053,800 of record VWZX01010081.1, read on the forward strand.
TATCATTAGCTGCTTGTATTCCCATGCAAAGTAGCCCAAGTGTTGATGTTTCAGTTGCAAAGATACCAGTTCCAGCTCCAAGCTCCCAGAGTTGTTTGTGCCCATTCACTTTTTAATGTACCTGTAAGAGGTTTGGAAGAGGGCATTAAGTCTGGAAGGATTTGCCTGCAATCATCATACCTCCAGTAATGTCAACACAAAGAGTAAGGGGAGGTCTTCAAAAGATAAGTTAATGATTAATATTATTAATAGTAAACAGTAAGAACATCTCTGGAAGTATCTTCTGTGTGACCTGGTCTAGGGGATCCTGCTGTGGCAGGGGGGTTGGACTAGATGATCTTTCAAGGTCCCTTCCAACTCCTAATCATTCTATGATTCTGTGATCTTCAGATTCTCTTGACCAAAGGTGATTTGGTGGCTTCTGACACTTCTGGGGTGCTGGTCATTAGAAGGAGTGAAGTTATCTGCTGTTGGGTAACCAGCAGAGTGAGAAGTTGCCACAGCTTGTGGCTGTGTGCTTGGCTAATTAGTTCATACACATTCAGATCATGCATTTTGCACTTCAGTCAAAGGAAATACTTGGCTACAGTTGACTTTCTTTGACATTCTGGTGCAGCAGGAGCTGGTGCTGTTGCCTAAAACTGCAGTTGTAAGAACTGGGATTTAAACCAAGTAAATAAAACAGTGCAGTAATTGAAATACAAACAGTAATTGCAAGTTTAGACATGGTGGATGTTATTTTTTTGCTTAACTTGTGCTGGGTTTTGTAGCACAGGTATTGCATTCCTGGAGACTCCTTATACAGTTCAGCTATTCTGTTGCTGCAGAATTCTGGATCTTTCCTTGTATGCACCTGTAAATGTGGCAAAGCCAGTAAAAATAAAGACAGCAAAAGACATGATAAAAGAAATCTGTGCAGAACTTCTGTGCCAAAGGCCAGTGGGGATGTGGTGAGCTGAGGGTGACCTGGTGTTAGCTGCATTTTTGGGGGGAAGGGAGTAAAACTGTTTGAGTGGAAGATGTTAACATGAAATCTTACTATAGAAGCTCCTTGAGTGATCAGGTTTGATTTCTCTTTAGGAAAAGAAAAACCCCAAACCAAAACACCCAAGTTTCCACTTGGGGGTGGAGGAAACACATAACACTCATTTCAGTGAGTTAAACCAAAATATTGGGGGGGGGGGCAATAAAATGAGACTGAGTGAGTATATATTACCTGAACCATATAATTTAAATCCAAGCTATCTCCATGGAATTAAAAGTGTGGGAGGAGTTTGTTAGTCACTGTGGAAGGCAACATGTCAAAATGACTAATTATGCTGTTACAGGGCTGAGGAGATTGGTTAATTCCTGAGCAGCAGAACAGGTCTTGAAGAAGTGTGGTGAGACTATCCCCAATATAAATATAGCTAATACTATTTCAGTATAATTACATTAGTTGTCATGGCACCATTTAGGAGATTACATAGCACCCTGGCTTGCATGGAACAGTGCTGGCAGCTTCCTATAGGGGAGAGAAATGTAAAGCTGCATCATGTTTTGAGCATGTATATTGATCATATGTAATAGGAGAATATTCTTTGTGTGCTCAGTCCTGAGAGCTCACATGTGAGCAGGGGCAATTCTGTGCATGAGGGAGGATGGCAGAAGCAGCCCCAGTGTAACTTTTACAGTGCAGCTCCTGAAATCAAAGACTTGAAGCACTCTGATTACCAGCAGCCCTACTTCAGCCATGGGTCTTTCTGCAAAACAGCTTTTCCTTGTAATATTTTAAGCCAAGTGACATTTAGCTCTTGTTCTGCTGTATGGCAGATGAGACTTGGTTTAGATCACTGGAGATACCATACCATGCATTGATAGCCTCCATCACAGGTCTTCACTAGATGTCCTCTAGTCATTTTGGGGAAGCTTTAATTGTGAACTATTAGTGCAAAAAGATAATATCAGCTTAAATATGAGCATGTGAGTAGGAGCTTTTCTGGTGGACTTTCCTCTGCTAGTTAGATGTTTTTAGTGTCTGGTTTACTTTAGGTAAAATGAAATTACTCTTGTGCTCTAAATAAATGTGCAGAATTCACATCTTATTCTCAACTGATTCCCTGTTTTCAGGTAGAACTACTTATTTTCTGAACACTTGAACACAACCAGGGCAAGAGACTGATTTCATTCAGCCAAATGCAATCCTCATGTAACACTTTATTCCTTAAGGAAAAAAAAAAGGGGAAAGATTTATTGATATCATTTAATGTAGGTGCTGCTTCTGTTTACACCAAAGATAATACAGGGAATTACCTGATAGATTGCAACAAAATAATGGTCCTGCTGATTTTAGTTTAGTTGAATTAGGTCAAATCTTATTAACCTTTAAGCAGAAAGATGATCTGCAAGGAAAGAGGTGCTGTGGTTGGCATATGCAAAACAGAAGTTGCCCAAACATAGCTGATGCATTGAGTAGCTTGAACAGCAGTTGTGCTTGTCACAGTTCAGGAAGAAAAGGATAGTTTCCAATTGTGAAACAAAGAAATGCCCTTGGTGTGAAGTCCCACCCAGACCCAATAAACAGGGATTTATGTCAGTCTGCAAGAGGTGAGCAGTTGCTGCACAACATTACTACTCCTGTGATAGTTGATTCATCCCTTTGCTATGCAAATCTGAAGTATACAAGGAGTCAGTACTTTTATTTAAGAAATATGCCTGCAGGCTGTATTGGTAGGCTTTAGGGAGATATCTGGTTTGGTGTGAAATAAATAGTTGTTAAAAGATCACATGAATTGGTGTCTTAGAAGATGAAAAGTGAGGCTGGGAGCCTTTTGAGAGCCCCCTCCTGTACCCAGCACGTGTGCTGCTTGCCACTTGGCTTGGGTCTTTCAAAGAAACCTTACCAACCTCATGGAAGGTCACAGAGCTGCAGGCCAGGCTGGGGAAGAGGAGAGCAGTGACCTGTCACCTTAAAAATGCAAGAATGAGAACTTGAATTTCAGAGATTCCCAGCCCCAACCTCTGGGGGCTTGACCCTTGGACTAAATGCTCACTGACTGTGGTCAAAGGACTAGTTGGTTTTGCTTCAACTTCTGTCTTCAGACTGTTTGAGTGCTTAACTTTTGAGGAATGAATTTAAATGCCATAATTCAGGTTTATGCACAAGTTGTAGGCATTCAACTTTGCATATTTTGAGTGAAATGGGAGAGAAAAAAAACAACCCTGAAAGCATTTGAGTAAGGGAGTGCTTGGGTACTTGCAGTTAGTGTTGACCATTTTTCTTTCCAAACAAAATGAAATGTTTACTTATAAGCTATTTACTGCCTAATGTGGGACACATTTTAATACACAATTACAAAATATAATGCTAGTTTAATAAAACTTAGGTTGTAAAATAGCTATTAAGTTAAGCCCAACCTCTTTTTTTTGTTGTTGCTGTCAAAAATATTAATCAGCTCCTCACTCCAGTATGAAATTCACTTTTGGTGCGGTTTTACTACCCTTTTCCTCCCATCCAGCAGCTTTCTTTTTGTGGTGGTTTCTTTTCTACTGCACAGGAACAACATGTCTTGGAAATACTTTCCTAGAAATAACTTTATCTTCATTTATGTAACTGTGCTGAGGACTTTTTATGCCTTGATGATCTAAATTAAATTAACTTACTTGTTACCTTTCAGTAGAGACACTGGAGATAACTGCAGCTTCTGCCTTAAAAGTGGGAATCAACCCAGAAGTGTAAATGCCTGAATTTGTCTTTCTTGGGCACACTCAGGTAATAGCCACTGAAATGAATAATCCTGATGCTTGTCTACATGAGAACTTTATTTTGATCAGCTCTATTTAAATAAACTGTAGCTCTCTAAGGGAGGCAGCAGCAACTTTCCTCTTGTGCCTCCTTGTCTCTCCTTTTCCTACCTCCCCAAAATGTGCTCTCTCATCTTAAATTTGTCATATTCAATTCTGTCCTGTTGTTTCCATTGAGGGATTAGTGAAGATAAATCTTAGCTTTTGTAGCATTCACATTAGCTTATATCTGTCATATTTGTCTTCTAGATAAACTAAATACTGCTTTTTTTCCCTTTTTTTTTCCCTTGTCACACTTTGTTTGAAAGAAGTAGTCAACCTAGAAGCTGATAGTTTTTCCTCACTGGAAATACCTCTATGAAGAGCTGTATATCTTCCAAAATTTGACTTTTTTAGGCTGTTTGCCTTTCCTGATCCAAACTGTGCAGAGGTACACGTTGGGGACCTGTTTCTGGTACTGATGGTGTGGAAGTACAGCTGCAACTGAAGCCATTGCTTCTCAGGTAGCCTGAATGATGTTGTCCTCCTGCTGCTGTTTGGGGAACTGCCAGATCATGGCCATCAGGCATAGAAACCATTTAGTTGTGTTTCTTTTGATGCCAGTGTCAGAAGAAACAATTCCTTTGGGTTAAAAAGCTAAAATACCCCTAGCTTCCAGGAGAATATAGCATGTGGAGAGGTGCCTGAATTTGATTTGATTTGGGCCTTTTCCCTCACCAATGTGTAACTGCTGCTTTCTTCCTGTTTCATCTAGAAGCAAGCAAATGAAGAAAATCAAATATTTGTTGGGAAGGCTATGGAAGAGTCCTTTCAGGGCCTGTTTTCATTAGCTTCCAAAGCTCTTTGGACAAACTTCTGAAAAGCAGGATGTCTGGTGGGCCCTGGAATGGGGAAGAGCAAGTTGCCTGCCTGCTTTTCCTGGGTGTAATGGCAGCCTCCTTTGATCAGATGGACAATTATATTATCTAATTCTTCTGTAGAAGTGCTTTTCAAGGCCTCAGCTGGTCAGATATGCTCCTCCACAGCTTTTATGTTAAAATAAATAAATAAATAAACCCAATTGATTTTATGGAATTGGAAGCACATCACCAAACAGTCTGAATTAAACCTACTTGTATATCCAGACAGGATCTGCTGTCCTGCATTTTTTTGTTACCAAAAAAAGCAATATTTTTATTACTTGTAAGAGAAGAAGAGCAGAAAATGTATTTTTATATATATATATATATATGCTGCTTGTCTGCATCCTGGACTATGCATGTGAGAACTGGTGCTTTCTGCCATTGCTTTTCTTTAGTTACAGATGCTTCTTTAGCAGTTCCATAGTCAATTCCACATGCTTGCCTTTTAGCTTTTACCTGTTCTGACAAAGAGGACACAAATCATGGCTAAAATAGAAAGTTAGCAGGAAATTTGGGGGTCTTTTTTTTTTGTCTCTGAATTTGACAAAATTGTTAGCCTTCATGTTTCTGTTCTGGTTTTCTGAAGTGGTGATTTCCTCCTGTGTGTAAGCAATGTGGTTAGCAGCACCAGTGCTTGGAGCTGTCATTTCATACTACTTGAAGTTAATGACTAGAAAACTGGAGTTTTCTTTTTTATATTAACTAGTTTCAGATAAAGTCTCTTTGCTGAGGATGTCACTGTGAGGTAGGAATAACTACAGTAAACTGGAGAACAGAGCAAGTGAGCCTTTGATCATGCAGAAGTATAAGCATGTGTTGAACTTGACTCTTGAGCATTCCCACTGGCTGTACAGGGCTTACCCAACCCTATTTCAAGGGTCTGAGGCTTGATAGAGATTTGAGAAGTCCTCAGCAGGCTCAAGAATAAAACCCAGAGATCCTATCAAGCCCAGGGTGCTTTAAGTCTTTGCTCAAGACTGCTTAGTAGGCAGAGATTGAGGGAGCTAATATATTTTTAGCTTTTTAAATTCAAAGAAACCTTTCAATTAAAGGAGTTCTTGACAATTTTAAATGCTCTGTTCTTGTAGTGTTTGTGCTGAAGGATGAGGAATGGTGTGATTTTGATATCTTTTCTTCCCCCCCTATTCAAACTGAAGAAAAACCTATCCTATTTATTTTCTATCATTGCAGTTTAAAGCATCAAAGGGTAGAGTTTATATTTACTGTTCTCAGTAGTTTCTCCAAAAGGATAAGAACAACTTATCCTGTAGTATTGTGAGAAGAACACCAAACATATCAGCATTTATGTAGCAGGAGGTTGCTTTAAAAACAATTACAGAGGATGATCTGATTCTTGTGATTTAATAGCTTGCTATCTGCAAAGTCAGATTTGTAGGAGGGTTTTTTTTGCTTGCTGTTGGAGACAATGAAACCCAATTTGAAATGTCTCTTTCAAAAAGAAAGAGCTAATAAAGGTCACAACTCAAGAGGGGAGAGCTCTACAGCATGAAAGAACATGGGATGCTAGGGTATGCAGGACAGGTCAGAAGGAGAATCCAGGGAACTCCAGGCCTGTCAACATGACTTCAGTACCCAGGAAGGTTATGAAGCAGATCATCCTGAGTGCAATCACACAGCATGTGCAGGACAAGCAGGGGATCTGGCCCAGCCAGCTTGGGTTCATGAAAGGCAGGTCCTTCTTGACCAATCTGATCTCCTTCTTGACCAATCTGATCTCCTTCTTGACCAATCTGATCTCCTTCTTGACCAATCTGATCTCCTTCTTTGACCAGGTGACCTGCCTTAGTGTGGATGAGGGAGAAGCTGTGGATGTTGTCTCCTTTGACTTCAGTAAAGCCTTTGAACTGTCTCCCACTGCACTCTCCTGGAGAAGCTGGCAGCTCGTGGCTTAGACAGCTGTATTCTGTGCTGGTGAAGAAACTGGCTGAGTGGCCAAGCCCTGAGAGTTGTGGTGAATGAAGATAAGTCCAGCTGGTAACCAGCCACACAAGGCTGTTCCCCAAGGTTCAGTTTTGGGGCTAAAAACATGTAGATGGGGCACTGAGGGCCATGGTTTAGCGATACGGTGGAGATGGGTTGACAGTTGGACTTCATGATCTTAGAGGTCTTTTTTGACTTCAGTGTTTCAATGATTCTATGATAAGTCAGTTTGGAAGGGGTTTTTTGGAGGCTGGCCATGAGGCTATGACACCTCTATATCCAAGTGTCATTATGGAATATCTGGGTATTACATGATCTATGATCTTTGTCTGCAGTGCTTGCTTTTGATGTAGTTCAACTTCCTAGTTTCCATTGAGGGATATGCCTCTCAAGGCTGTCATTTGTATTCCTTTACATTCTAAAATGTAAAGGCTTCACAAAAGACTTCAGTTGTCTTTTTTTTTCCTTCTATAAAGATGTGGATTCTGTGGATTCTGTGCAATCAGAAGTCAGGCCAGAATCTCCAAGTATAGCAAGTATCTTGGACTATCTTCTGGTATATTGTAAGCATTTCTATTTTACCTTAGCACCCACAGTGCCTTCACTGGAGGCACTTTTTGGGGCAAACATTTAGTAAGTTTAATAGTTGCTATGGAATATTTAGAATTGTATCTTTTCAGCAAAGCAATAGAAGAGGGTTTTCTATTCTGTTGGCATTTGAAAAGCAGAAAGAAGTGACTGCTCCAACAGAATTTTATTAATGAGTGATTTACACCAGTTCCAGCTGTGACCATGTGATTAGTCCTTCACTAAGCAACAATGGGCATTTTCTTTCTGCTTTTATTTGATTTCCAAGAATGTGTCATCTGTTACATAAACTGCTGCCAGTATACCCCATGTAAACTGGTATTTTTTATTTCCCTGAAGCATAAGATGAATCCCCACCCCTATCCTTCTGGAAATACTGCTTGAAATGAATTGAGAATTTTATTGACTCTCTCTGATTCAACATGCCAAAATCATAAAACTTCAGATATTTTATGAAACACACTAGACTGGAGGATGCCTTATTCCCTGGTAGTGCAAAAGATAGATTATTTTCCCTTTTACATTTCTAGCTTAATATTTTATTACAGCAATACAATGTGTTATAGAGGTGGACAAGCCTGCAGATTGAAATGTGGCTAGGCCAGATTGTTCCTTTCCCTCGACCATATGGTGTAGTTCTAAAAGCCTTTTGTATGCTGTCTGCTCAGTGAATTGTAAACTCAGTCTTTAAGGTACCTTAAAAAAAGGAGATCTATGGGAACTAAAAGTCAGCATCTCCTCTGGTAAGTAAAGTTTGCTAGAACATGGCTGGAAATTCACAATCCTGCTCTCTGGGTAGAGGTTTTTTTTCTTGCTGGGTGAATGTGAAAGTGTTTCTTGGGAACAAATGTGAGTCTCTGTGTGTGTGTGGAGGGACAGGTTTTCCCCTTCCTCCTAGGGAAGTTGGGGGGAAGCTTTGGGGATAGAATGAACATTTCATAATAGTTTTCTCTTTTTTTTTTGTGCTTGGCAGACAGCTCTGCCAGTGGGTGATGTGCAGGAACATCCAAGAGTTCTGACAGATGGAGGGTAGGACTGCTAATACACCTACACACATTTCAGCCTCTGATGTTCCTGGTGTTTCTTTGATGCCCTAGAAGTTTGTGCTCGTGCTTTGGTTTGATGTTGCCTAGTGTGGGTCTTTAGAAGAGCCAGAACCAAGGCTCACTCTGAAATCTTTCTGTGCCACAGAGAGGGGAATTTAGTATGGGCCTTGTAAAGCCAAGTATTTCTCAGGGAGACAAACATATTTTATGGAATGGAGTTAAAAATCCATTGTGAAGAGTGTTTCAGAAGCAAACTTACTCAGAAAATAGAGGGAAAAGTAACTATTTTCAATGGAGATAGGATTGACATGTCTAAAGAGGAAAAAAAGAGTAGAAGTCTCACTGACACTGGTTTTCTGTAAGTCCTAACCTGTTTTTAAGCATTTGAGGATGTTTGCTCATTAGTGGCAGGGTCTGTGGGAGGCAAGGCTCACATTGGGCATGGCTTTGGAGGTAAAAATTGACTAAAACTAAAAAAAAAAAGGAAGGCAAAACACTGGGAATCAAGCAAAAAGTACATGCTAGTAGTGGAGAGTGAGGCTGATGAGCTGTGGGAGGCCTTTCATAATGAAACCCTTGATCTGTACTGTATATCTGAAGCTTTCAAAGGATTTTGGATACTACTTTTAGCACTAGGTGAATGCAGAGGAGTGGGGAACCTTAGGGGGATATATGAGAAGGAAACAGCAACATTTTTTGCCTGCAGAGGTTAAATCAAATGACTCTTGACCTTTATTACACATGCAGAAGTGGAGAGCTTCAGTGAATCTTCTCAAAATGGAAACAAACAGTAACCTACAGTGCATCCATTTCTTCCCATGGGATAGTGGAAAACTTGTGAATTTAAGTATGATGGTAACTGAACAGCAAAAAGCTGTTGGAGAACCATTGTTTTCCTTAGGCTGGCTTTTCTAACTCATGAGCATACCTGATAAAATATTTTGCTTAGGTTCTGATACTTCATCTCTGTGGAATGATGAAAAAGGAATAGTTTGGGTCTGTGGGCTGCAGGTGCAAGTATGGATCCTGCTTGGCTGAAGTGTGATCAGGGGGATGCTGTCTCCACTGACCAGTGTATATGGTGAAACAAGCAGCATCTTGCTTCCACTTCCATTCTGTTGGGGGTTTTTTAGTGGCTGTAGCATGAAATCAGGAGGAGCAAGAAATTAGCTGTGGGCAGAACTTTTTGCTTCTGCAAACCAAATAGTTCAGAAGGTTTGAAATGCAAGAAACAGCATGGAGTGCTTGAAGAATCCAGCTGTAATTTTGAGAGCTGAAATGGAAAAGAGTGGCTGAACATTTGTTGCAGCTTCCATATGATGAGAGCAGTTCTCAAACTCAGTTGCCACTTGCAGAGTACATGAATAGCAAAGCTACCTATTTTTACTGTACACTGGCAAATGTAGGCTCACTTGGTTAGAGCAAGCAGCCCAAACAAGATGTGTTAACTTGTATGGCTTAAAAAAAAAGACCTAATTTAACTGTTCATGAGGATTCCAAAGGGAGAGAAAGTAATAGAAAAATCATATAACATTGACAAAGATGTAACAATCTTTTGGTCAAATCTTTACATAACCTACATCTTCCTGATGAGGAAAGGCTGAGGGAGCTGGGGCTCTTTAGCTTGGAGAAGAGGGAGACTAAGGGGTGACCTCATCTATGCTTTTAAATATGTGAAGGGTGTGTGTCAGGAGGATGGGGTCAGGCTCTTCTCAGTGCAGGACAAGAGGCAATGGCTGTAAGCTGAAGTATAGGAGGTTACATGTAAATACAAGACAATTGTTTTTTCCCAGTTGAGGTGCCAGAGCACTGGCACAGACTGCCCAGAGAGGTTGTGGAGTCTCCTTCTCTGGAGGTATTCAAAACCCCTCTGGATGTGCTTCTGTGTGACCTGGTCTAGGGAATCCTGCTGTGGCAGGGGGGGTTGGACTAGATGATCTTTGGAGGTCCCTTCCAGCTCCCAACATTCTGTGATACTTGTATTTTAATAGCTGTTTCTTTAACTTGTGCCTGTCCATTCAGAGACAGTCATTAGTGATGCCAGCTTAGCTTATAAAGCAGCAGTCACTGTTTTATAGACTGTGGAGTTTGAGCTGTATGAAAATATACCAATCTTTGGCTGCTTTTGAGGATTGCAGCTTTTTCTGTAAGTCACTTCACAAAACCAGGCATTTTAAAAACCAAGCCTGAACTCTCATACTGCTCAGACTAATTGAAAGCATCATTGAAGTAGTTTTACCTGTATGAAACAGTCTTGGTCATAGTGAGAGATTTGTAGATACATGTAGGATGTGTTCAGGGTCTCAACTTGTGGTGCCCACAGAAGAGAACATGGACAGAAGGTAGGAGGAGGAGTGTAGAAGACCAAAAGTTGAAACAGGCTTAGAGGAGCATGCACAGAGCAGATGTAGAAAAGCTTTAGTAGACTTAAAGTACTGAGACTTAAAGCATGGGCAGGGGCTGGGAAGGAGAGAAAAAGGACAGAAGACTGGGGAGATTGGAAAGAGCAGATGGAGTAGAATTGATTTAAAACATAAATAAGAATGGTTGGCTCTTCTGTAAGGTGTTAAAAGCCATTCCTTTTTCTGATGGGAAGTTGGGATGTGCCAATCAAGTCTAATGAAATTGAGAAGAAAGGGATTAACTGAGTCTTAGGTCTGGGGTGTGAGAGGGAATCAGAAGTGAGGAGGAAAGTTTTGGGTTTGGTGTAAGATGGAGGAAGAAGAAAATTTGTTTGTGAAGTTGTTTAGAGACAATCTGAGTGAGGAAGAATTGACAGGCAGGGAAGGGAGACCAAAGATAAGGTGAGGGAGTCATGAAGCTTTGCTTCTGGAACAGTGAAGAAAGGACTGTTGAAACTGGATTTTTTTCCTAATGAGGAATGAAGCTTGATGGGGAAGGAGAAGAACATTTGAGTTCTAGAGCTGTCAGATAAGTGACAAGGTGGGTATGTCCATAGAGAGGAGAAAGCTGGAAGTGAGAGTAGTTTGAGACAGGGAAATGTAGTGGTTGGATGCTGTAAGTCTAATCTTTGTAGCTTTGATTGCATCTCTGAAAAGGTTTAAAGAAGAAAAGGTGATGTTGGACTAAGGTAAGTACAACAGGAAGTAATTAGAAAAGGTAAAATAATTAGGAGGCAAAAGAACAGGAAACAAACCAGAAGAGGGTGAGAAACCTAAATGAAAAGAGGAAATCAGAGATTCAGTCATGAGAATTCATGTGGCTTCAAGAGCTGTGGATTTTGCTTTTGAAGATGGAATTGATCAGCTAACCAGCTGATAGAATGATATTAATACAGGGCACAATTTTAGCAGTTAACAGATGAAATAATGAAAGTATAAGGTGGGTAAAATATGTATTTGTCAGTGTTTTCTTATAGGGGCTGATGGCAGCACTTTTCTCATCTGTGGCAAAATGACAAGTAAACTTCTAGTTTAGAGGTGAACATGTATGGTGGTGACTGGAAGTAGGGACGTAGGAGTCACCACTCCTTTCTTCTGCTCTGGGCTTCACCATGGTACTGCTGGTGGAAAATTGTGCCAATCACAATTTTTAATTCAAGTATTCTCACCTAGAGAGATAACAATACCTCACAATGTTTAATTAATGTTTCCTAAGCTTTTCAGCATTGTTGGATGAAGGCAGATAAAGAAAACCTCTTGTTAAGCATGGGAAAACACTAGGCAGATGATGTAGTATGATTTTGGGGTTGAAGAGAGGAGATAAAACAGGTACATTTTGCTATTGAAAGCCTATTTAAGGAGAACAGTTGAGAATGTTTGGTTAGAACTTATAATTATTAGGTTGGTTTGTTTGAATCCAAGTATTTTCCTACCATCAGCTTGTAATTTGGATGTGTCCATTAGATCTAGTGTTTTGGTTCATCTTAAGGTGCTTTAGGATTCCTTTGACTTGAGAAGTTGCTTAAATAATCTAGGTTGCCTTTGCCTCCATTGTAAATTGAATTCTTTCTAGTCTAGCTACCTATACAAAACCAAACCAAGTATTTCTGTCATCAGATGGTGTCACAGTTTCTGGGAGGGGTGAAGTGCTGTATTTAGAGGTTGTAAGTTTTGGAATAACAAGTAGGTAGGCAATAATAATAGTAACAAATATATGAAATTCTGTGTATGTATGAGTGTGTGTCTACAGGAGAATCTAAACAACCCAGTAATGTGGTCAGGACAGAATTTTTGAGGTAATTGTTGGTAAAAGTCAGAGGGAACTAGTATTGAGTGATAAGAATCACATTTCTGAACATCTTTTCCTATTCAACTAGGAAATAGTCCCCACAACCTTTCTAGTTACAGCCAAAGGAAATGCTGTGTTTTATTTGCTCACAAGTTTCTTAGAATCCACTCTGCCTGTGGATGCAAACTTAACAAGCATAGTGGTGTGTCAGCAACATCACAGGTGTCATGAGGAATGTCAGCAGTATCCAAGTGGTATTTGTAAATAAGCACAAACATGTGGAATGGTCTAGATTTGTTAGTCAACTGTTATGCACCTTGAGTATGCCGAAGCCTAGTGCTTGGCTGAGTAGCTTGTGTGAGTTGAATGCACACTAAATATCAAGTGGTGTTACACAGCTTGAGGAGAAAAACAGCTTTAAAGGGGAAAAAAAAAAAAGCAGACTTTCTTTTTTGGAAGTCATTCTGTTAATGCCCAAGCAAATGCTGCCATGAGTGTTTAAGAAACCCAACTGTCTATTATAGAGTCTAGGAGGAATCATTCATGGATCTCTCTTGTCCAGACTCATTCAGAGCTTCAGTGGGAAGGCAGAGTGCTGCAGCTTGAATCATCTTGCATGAAGATTGCCCTCTCCAAGGATATTGGCATGCAAAACAGCTTTTGTTCATCTTAGCACACTTTGAATGCACCTCACAAATGGTTTCTTAACCACTTTGCTTCTGCTGAAGAGAGCCTAATCCAAACTCTGTTCGTTTCAAACTAATGCATGATCAATGCAGATAGGTGGAAATAACTCCTTTTCTCAAAGCATTTGTTTGATGGTGTTTAATTTGGGTACCCTGTCTGCCTTGTTTTCCTCTGTATGTATTTGCTGGAGGCAACTTGTTCTGCCCCTTCCCCTCTGTCTTAATTTATATTTTAATTGTATTTCCAATATTCAAATAAAGAGAGGTGAAGTGTTTTCCAGAGCTATTTCTGCTTTAAGTATGGGGCTAAACCAGTTTCAAGGAGCACCTTCAGATATCTACAGCTAATCTTTGTGGGATCAACCTCTGCTCAAAGAAGATCAGATAGGAAGAGATTCGGAGTGATCTGAATCGTTTACTCTGTCACAAGAGCCATGTCACACCTCTCTTGGATTCTGAGCCATTTTATGAAAGGGATCTTTGAAAATCTCAACAGAAATAGAGAAATGAAGGTAGGTTTAATGTTATGTCCATTAGCAAAGCACTTTTTGGCTTGTTTTCTCTAAAAACAGCCAAATACAAGCAGAGTCCAGAGCCACCGGCCCAGCACAGCACAAATACAGCATCCTTATTCTCTGCTGTGGCTGATGAGTAAAGGGTGCACTAACTTCATAACTTCCAATAATACCTACTTAGAGAAAGCAAACTTCTGGGGCCTTAATTTCCTTTGCTTGAGTTTTGTCAGGCTTTTAAGAGGCTTCCACTGCTCAGCAGAGTGCATTTGTTACACTGACTGGAAGGTGCAGATATTCAGGGTAGAAGTTTGTGAAGGTGAAAATGGTTCACAGTTTTCCTTTTGCTTTTGTCAGCTGGAAGGCAACACTAAAACTTCAGGAGAAGTACCTAAATTCATTGGCATTCTAGCAAAGACAGAACCAATTCAAAATTGCATTTTGATATTTTTCAACTTCACAATTTTCAGTTATATAAATGACTTTCCTTTCGCTTAAGAGGTTTTTTTTATTGTGTGGCTTGGTTAATAGGCAGGAAGTTTTCCTAGTCCTAATATGTGGTATATTTGGGTTGAAAGCCTTCATAGAAAAAGGCTTCCATCTGGAGCAAGAGTGAACATGCCAGATTTTGCAGGAGTGCAGGCAAGTCTACCTTGGTTCTGCTGAGCAGGTTGCTGAGTGTGCTTTGAGACCTGCTGAATACCTAGTGAGGTTTCTCAGTGTCTTAAACACCTCAGTTCTTTATATATGGGGGGAAAAAATACCCCAAACATAATGAGAAATAGAAAAGCTTTTAGTTGTAGGCATTGCTTGGAGCCTGATTGCATGTGGAAGGCTGAGGTAACCACTGCCTTTACTTCAGAGGTATTTCAAAGCTGTCCATATGCTGCTGCTGTTCAGGCCTCCAAGAGCAGTTTAGGGAAGCTGTGAATGCTTAACTGCTGATATTGCCAAAAATTTCCCAATGGCCAGAATCATTTCAGTCTTTAGAATGAGTCAGAGCAGATCTTTAACTGGCTGGTGAAACTTGTGCTCTTTGACTTTGAAAGGAAGAAGTGGGAATATGAAGCCCAGCCCTTGCGTGCGTGAGGTGTAAATGGTTTCTGGTGTTGGCTCGCGCTGGCCTTTCATCGTATCAGCAATGTCAGTAAGAACACCTACTAGGAGCCAGCTAAACTTTAAACAGTTAGGATCTTCCAGCAATGACCTTAAAATAGTTTCTGCAGCTCTGAGCTTCAGCTCTGAGCTTCTGCAGTAAAGATGTTTTTCTCTGCTCCCCAGTAGTCGTGGCTGTTACCAACCGTACTTAACGTTCTAGACGTCGTAGCAGTTTGCAGGAGGAAGGTGCTAGGTTCTGCAGGTTCTCTGGTGGTTCAGGCTGAAGTAGCTGCTAGTGACAGTGTCATTTCAGTTTTATTGAACAGGATGTTTGATTTTTTTGATAAGGGTTTTCAGGTTTTAGGAGGAATGTTTTATGAGCATGGCCAGTTGAGTCAGGTAGGGTAAATGCTTTTCAGATGAGTGGTGTTTTTAGACTGGGGGAGAAGTGATTCTCAGATGACACTGAGGCTGAAATCCTAGGTGAATTTTACTAATATCCTCAAGATTTATAATGAAAATAAAAACCCAACTGTTTTTAACTCCTTTTTTTGGATGGAGACCACAATGCAGGCTATGTGCTACAGCCAGATTTGTTACATGCAGCAAAAGTGAAGTTTTTAAGTCTCAGGCTTTCTGATGGTGATGATTTTAATGTTGCTTTTCTAATCTCAGCCATCTGATAATCTTCAAGGAAAAAATTTACATCTTGATGTCCTCTGTGCGTGTCCTTGCTTTGCTGTTATCTGTGGCAGTGTTAAAAAGGGCCATGCTCCTTTCATGTCTGTTAGGGTCTCCCCCAGACATCAATATTTATTCTTTCTGCAGTATCTGTTTTTGAAATATCAGCTCAGAACCTAAACTTGTTTACAAAATAACCAAGATAACCTTCCAAAACAGATTGTTTTGAGATGCTTGTGGATTGCTTTTATTCAGGAAAAGAAAAATACTTCCTGAAGTGCTCACCATTTCAACTGACAGATGATAACAAACATCTTTATTTAACTCCTGTCAGTATCTTTCATCTTTCCATGATGAGTGTATCCATAGCTACTTCCCAGTGGAGGAGGTAGACCCCTTAACTTTCTCATACTTGCAAAGTAAAAGAAAAATGTATGAATATGCTTCTTTCCTTGAAGCAAATCCTTGGAAGTGTTTTTGCAGGCTGTGCAGACAACAGAATGGAAACAAGTGACTGGAGTCCTTTAGATTTGCTGTTCTTGGGTCAGCAGAGATGTTGGAGTACACTTGCAGTGAGGTGTTAGCACTTTGGCCATACTCTGAAGCCTTTAATCCTGGTGTAACCCCTTCAGAGGGCATAGGCAAAACATTATAGGGAAATTGTTTACAGGAATCATGATGCTGCAGCACTAAATTTGGCAAGTCTCATTGCATTCATTTATAAATTGATGTGAACAACATTTCCAGGTTGGAAATAGGATGGTAAATACTCTTAAAATAGAAAAAATTTTGGTGTAATGTTCTTATTCTACATTGTCTGGTGTTTACTACTCAACCTGAGAGCTTTCAAGTGGTTTCTGAAAGGGAGGACATGGTGCTGCCTGGACAGGAGTTCATGAGATGTATTTCTGTTCTCATAGCTTCATACTATGAAGCATTGGTTCAGCTCTCCTGAGAAGGCAAGAGTTGGGCAAAAGGAAGACCAAAAATTATTCAATCTATTGAATTCTAGTACTTAATAGTTAAGAACTTTGTAACTGTAGGTAACTTGGCAAGGCTGGAATATCCAAACTGCTGCAGGGATCTGATACTTTAAATATTGCTGCTTAAAAACAAACTAAAACTTGATGATTTCTTCTCTTCACATGGTGAAGGGTTTTGTAGCTTGGCAAAATCCTTGTGATTTGAAGTCCATTTGCCATCATGATGGAATTTCATGTTGAAGTAACCTTAGAGGTATGTGTTTTGAAGGTCACCTGTCTGTCCCTGGGTGATACTCCTGTGTGTGGGACTCCTCCTGGATTTCACAGTTGAACTTGCTTTGACAATAGATCTGATCCCATCCTTTTGGTTGACTCAAGGTGTGACTGAAGATGCAAATCCTTTCATCACATATTCAAATGGGTAGTTTCTGACTGTAAAATAAATCTGACTTGTGCCCACTCAAAAGTTGCTGCCAAACATCTCAGGCTACTGAGCCTAATATTTAAATGAATGTTTCAATTAACTCTTGCAATTCCAGCTTTTGTACAAGAGGAGTGTTTTTAAGTGCTAAATCCCAAATTTCCATGGTACCAGAATGACTCCCTCTTCAGCATTTGAGGCTTTACTACTTGAAATTGGCTGTAGGAAACAGACCAACTTTTTGATGTAGGGTGATTCTGTTTTCTTGTAGAGTAACTAATAATGGCTTCTAACAAGGGTTTTGTCTTTTAATCAATTAGCTGCTAAAAACTAATAGGCTAAGGCTGTCAGGTGAAGTTAGTTAAAACACTTGCAAGTCATTTTTTCAAGTGTGTATTCTCTATGTTCTTCAGCTGGCTACCAATGCAGGTTGTAATGCTTCCTGTTCTGTGCAGAAACTAATCTGAGGCCCAGAATGTGTGGAGCACATTTCTCATCATATTCCTAATAAATTGGAGGAATTTCAAAATGCCAGCCCATTATTACCAGCCTGGTGCTTTTTGTCTAATAGGGAACCAGCAACTAATATGTCTCCTGTCAAGTTTAAAAATAGCACTACATCTCCCATTACCACACCTATTAGTTCCCTCTTCACTCAGAGGTTCTAAATGGAGTATCCTTCATCTATTTCAATCTGATGCAAGCCTTCAGCATCATCAATATGATCAAATTTACAGTAATAGGTACAGTACTGGCAAAGATGAGGCTTGGAAAGTGTCCTGAGCCTTTAAGCACTGTAAACACAGTCCAAATAAGTTGGATAAAACCAACATCCTATTAAACAACATTACCAGTCTCTGTTCAAGTTCTCATTATGCCAGGCTTTTGAATTACAGGGCAAATGGGAGCTTATAATTAGCTGTTAAATCAGAATAACTAATTTTCTATCAAATACAACTGCTAACCTTGGGGTTTTAGGTTATACTCTCATATTAGGGCTGTAGTAACTTGTATTATTTTTTCCAACAAATCCTACTCCTGGCTGAAAATCTACCCAGAGCAAAGGTAGAACTTTTGCTGAAGGTAACTGTTCAGTAACTGCTGCTTTGTAGTTTGCTTACATTGACTTCTGTGAATCTACTTGGACTGCTGGAGGAGGGAGGAGGCAGAGGAACCAAAACCTCCTGCAGTTTGCTGGTGATGAGTAGTTATGGCTGTAGCTGTTTCCCTGGCAGAGCATGATCCTGGTTCTCATCACACCTCTTCTTTGTCTTTTCCCCTTTTTTTTTGGCTTAGGAATCAAGAAAACTTTCTCCTCATGAAATATTAAACCTACTTACTTTGCCTTTGTTAATCTGACCTCACTAAATAGCCTGTAAACTTATTTTTATATCCCTGCTAACCCTGTTCTGAGGAGTACTTAATCCCATGTATAGCACTTAGGTCCATTAGAGACAGAGAAGGCAAGCTGTGTGTTGGAATTGCTGTTCACAGTCTCTTGGGAATCAGGAGATCAGGGAAATTTCCCTGAAAATGTCTTGAGTGCTGCTCTGGAGAGGGGATGTGTGCTTCCCCCCCAAGGTAGTGTGGGCTATATGTGCTCTGGAGTTAACCAGAAATGTGATCCACAGATGTTTTTATCCAGTGGAAGAAAAAATGGCAGTCATTTGCTTTATTTGGTAGAGGTGAAGATCTTCAAAGCTGTTGATTGAGGATTTCTGTATTTATGACAATCTTAGCTTATATCAGGAAAGGAAGAGAAAAGAGAATTCTAAGGATTACTTTTTTTATTGCCTGTAGCTGGGGAAAAAAAACCCCACCCAAATTTAATTTACAGCAAGAAATGATGGTCATTAGTGCCTTTTGCCTAGATAAAATAATAAAGCAATTTAAATACTGAGTTTGAAAATGCATACTCTGCATATGCATTAACAGCTTCTTCATAAGGATTTATAGCAGTATTGTTTACTTAGCATGCACAGGATAATGTGCAGATTTTACAGCATGTTACTTTCTAAATATGTAAACTCCAAAAGGAGCCATTACCATCTCTTTGTGTCAGGGTGTCTCTGGATAAATAGCTGTGGGACATCTTTAAACTGTAACTTTCCATTCCTGCCCTTGTATTTTAGGGTTGAAAGCACAGTTTTAAGAATGGAACCTGGTCATCCCACACAATTTGAGTTAAGCTTTTTAGTTGAGGTCAAAACAATGCTTTAAAATTGTAGTGTTTGCAATTCTGATTGTATCATCTGTGCTTCTCACCTCCCTGGCATGTGCACCTGCCCCATGCTTTGATGTGTGAGCATTCTGAGAATGAGGAAAAATACCTAAACAAACCCAAACATTAATAATTGTCTATTTTACAATGTTCCAAGCAGCTGATTTTTCAATGTATGTATTTAGAATAATCTTAAACATAGTGGAATAACTTTGTAATCCTTAAGCAAGTACTTCCAAATAAGTGTCCTCATTCAGTCTTACACTAAAAGGGGTTTTGAGGTGGAGTTCCTAAGTGGAAGAATCCTTACCTGAGACCACTGAGATTTCTGCCATTTTCTCCTTTTTGCTCTGTTTTTGTTTCTGGGGTTTGTCAGTGTAATGAAGCCAGTCTTTGTGGCCATATATCCTGGGGCTCTTTAGCCTGGAGAAGAACAGACTGAGTGGGGGTCTTCTTAATGCTTATCAATAGCTAAATTGTAGGGGCAAGAGGATGGGGCCAGACTCTTTTCAGTGGTGACCAGTGAGAGGACAAAGAGTAATGGGCACAAACTGGAACCCACTAAGTTCCACCTAAACATAAGGAGAATCTCTTTGCTGTGAGGGTGGCAGAGCCCTGGCCCAGGCTGCCCAGAGAGGTTGTAGAATCTCCTTCTCTCTTTGGAAAGATTGCAAAGGCACCTGGAGGTGATCCTGGGCAACCTGCTCTGGGTGACCCTGCTTTAGCTAGGGGGTTGGACTAAGATGATCTTCCAACCCCTGTCTTTGTGATATGTAGATCATAACTGTAGTAAAACTGCATGCTGTGTTTTAGTGTTCAGTGAAACAAAAGCAGAGAGTGCAATCCACCCAGGTTTCAGTGCAGTGTTCAGCATCCTCAATGCCTGCAGATAATACTGATTTGGGGGGTTTTTTGGTGTTCTGTAGGTGTTTGCAGCTCTGAGGTTGTGTGCACGGGGCAGGCTGTGGTTTGTGACTGTCACTAATGAATTACCATTACTGCTGATGCAGATGTCCAAATAAAGGTGAATGGTTTTTGGTTTCCAGCATTTTCAAACTCAGTAGAGAGTTTCTTGCTTTTTCCCCATTGGTTTATATAAAAGATAAAGTCACATTCTCACTTTGTGCTCTTAGTTCAGTAATGACAAACCTCTGGGCAGGTACTTTTGGGTGATCTAAATCCGAGTTCAATTTTGATCAAACACTACAATGTGTTTAAAAGGTAGAGCTCTGGGGGTTTGGTGAGTCACTGGGATGAGTGGGAGGGTAACACAGGCTCTCTCAGTCGAGGTTTGTGTGTGTGGATATGCAACATCCCCACCTCTGGTGGCTGCATGTTGTGGGGCTGGGAGGAAGAACCAACCAGGGACATCTTCAACTAGATCAGGTTGCTCAGAACAGTTTCTTCCCCAAAAGGGTTGTCAAGCTCTGGCACAGGCTGCCCAGGGCAGTGGTGGAGTCACCATCCCTGGAGGGACTGAAAAGCCATGGAGATGTGGTGCTGAGGGACATGGTTTAATGGTGACTTGGCAGGGCTGGTTAAGAGTTGGTCTTGATCATCTTAAAGGTCTCTTCCAACCAAAACAATTCTATGATTAGGAGAAGGGGCAGAGGAGGGAAGGTAGAGACCCTGTAGTAGTCCTGTGGAAAATCTTATCTTTATGGGACTGTGGAACAGGCAGAGTTTTTGCCTGTATTAGATATTCTGGTGTGTTTATCTGAAATCATCAAAGGTTCTAAGTATGTTTATGTCCACAGTGCATACCTGCTGGGGTTTTTTTTGTCACTTAAGTTACAAGATACTGAACCTGGTGTGCTCTGGATACGATGGTGGAATCAATTTCTCATATGTGTGGGACTGTGACCGTTAAAACAATCATTACTGAAACCATATACCTTACTTCCTGTAACTAATAGCAGCTTTCTACCTATGGAATATATTAACAATTATTCCTTTGGTTTTGGATTGTTGCTCAACTATTTGGTTGGACAGATATTGAAACATGAGCTGTAATTTATGTTGTCTGAATACGTCAGTGAATGGAGCTAATGATGGCTTTCTGATGTGAGTTATGCTGGTGTTTGTGAAACCACACTTCTGTTTATAAGACAGAGTGATTGCCTGTTCTCTAATAAATCATGGAAAATGATGAGTTTTCTCTACCTAGGCTGGCTAATAAAAAAAAATCCTTCAGTTGGTATTCACCTAGAGCTTAAAAAGAAGCTATAGTTTCTGTGGCCAGTTGAACAGCTAATTCTTCCATGGCATTAAAGGAACTATTTTCTTACTGCTCTGTATAGTACCCAGAATTTCTTTTAAAGGAAAACTGGCTCAGACAGCAGTGGCCCATTTAGGGTCTTCATCACTGGCCATTTTTCTGTAGCATGCTCACCACATGGTAAAGCTGGAACAAATGACAGAAGTCCTAGGTGAATGTAACTGTAAGATCCTGGCTTTGAGACAGCACTTAACTACCTACCCTAAATTTCTCAGTATTTCGGTATAAAATTCTAGAGTCAGAATTGTTTTGGTTGGAAGAGACCTTTAAGATGATCAAGTCCAACTGGAGACCCAGCACTGCCAGGTCACCACTAAACCATGTTCCTCAGCACCACATGTCCATGTCTCTTCAGTCCCTCCAGAGATGGTGACTCCACCACTGCCCTGGGCAGCCTGTGCAAGAGCTTGGCAACCCTTTTGGGGAAGAAATTGTTCCTAATGTCCAACCTAAACCTCTCCTGGAGCAACTTGAGGCTGTTTCCTCTTGTCCTGTCACTTGTTACCTGAGAGAAGAGACAGAGTCCTACCTTACTCCAGCCTCCTTTCAGGTAGTTGTAGAGAGTGAGGAGGTCTTCCCTAAGCCTCCTTTTCTCAAGGATATAAATAACCCCATTTCCCTCAGGCACTTGTGCTCTAGACCTTTCACCAGCTTCACTGCTCTTCTTTAGACATACTCCAGCACCTCAATGTCCTTGTAGTGGATGGCCCAAAACTGAACCCAGGATTTGAGGTATGGCCTCACCAGTGCCAAGAACTGGAGGACGATCCCTGTCCTAGTGTTGCTGATACAGACCAGGATGCTGTTACATGCCTAATTACCTCTGTGTTAGTCATGTCATTTTTGACACTGTTACCACATGGGAGGATTTTCTTATGTCAGATAGTTTCTTATGAACAAATAACCTGGAGAATGTGCTGCCACACATGGTCTAGGCAGGGTAGCACATTCTGAAGGCACAGGGTGCTGCAGCCCTGTCACTGGGCTTGAGCTCTTGGAGGAACACCCAGGATTGCTGGCTCCAGAGAGGAAGCACTGTAATGAGAAAGGGGAAGCAGTTCTGTTTTTCTAGTATTTGTTGTTTTCTTTGAAATGGGGAAAAGAATACCTGGAGTGATTTATATTTAATTGAGGATTGCATTCCATCAGATAGGGTGAATGTTCTCAGGCCATTTATCAGCTGTCTTTTCCAGACCTCTGAGGAGTCTATGGCACATATTTACCTTAACTTGGCTAGGGCAAGGGAAATAAAGCAAAACATAATAGATGTTGTTTTTATATGTGAACAAAACTGGAAGTCATGTGGGTGAAATATGAAGTAAATGACTGTGGCCTACCTCCTCTGTGCCTTTTTAAAGACATGAAATTATTAGTTATATATAATAGAATTTCCTTTGCATTATCAGTGTATCTTTCTAAACCAGAAGATTTATGGACTCTTTCATTGCTCCAGCTTAGCCAACCCCTGAAGCTGACATGACACATACTGTGCTGCTGTTGTTTTTTAGTAGGTTAATATTTAGGTAGCATCTTTTATTTCAAAAAAAACCCCAAAACAACAAACCCACAACAAAAAAACAAACAGCAAAACAAAAAAACACCCCAAAACCAAAAGAAAAACACACACAAACAAAAAGCCACAAGAACAAAACATGTCAATACGGCTCCTAATATGACTTCTCTTTCTGAATAGAATTTGATGTACATTACTGCTAATGTATACAGACCATATGACACTAGAAACCTGCAAGTGCTTGTGAGGATTTTAGTGAGCAGCACCTAAAATTTTTGGGAGTGAGAGTTTTCCAAGTAAGCTTTTGAGCTTCAGATAGTCTCTGAAGAATGTGTCGTTGCTGATTTTTCACCCTTGCATGCTGCTGCCGTGGGGTCTACAAGTGTTATTGTGAAGAACTGGAGAGCAGAGAGACATCTAACACCCTCTTCATGATGCATCCACAATTTCAACCCAGTTTCCCAATGTCAATAGCCAAAGGGGGTGTTTTGTGTGGCAATATTTGTGGAATATTTGCATAATGTGTTTTTCATGACGAGATGGAGAGGTAGGCTAAATGTGCACAATCACCTAAACTTCAGGATCTTTTAAGCAAGAAGGCAACCTGAGAGCTGAAAAAAACCTCTTGCCATCAGCACATAATCATTCTCTGTCCCTGGAAGGGAATGTACAGTGCAAACAGTTGCAAAACAAAAACCCAAAGAGCACATTGTCGATTCAGCTAAAACCCAGCGATAAAACTGGTTTCAGAACTAGGCTGAAGTGCCATTCGATCAGATATTTCAGGAGCCAATTACTTTATTACTGATACCACTAATGATTTGTAAACTAGCAGCAGCTCTTTCTCCCTGAGGGGTTGACTCAGTGGCCTGTACCAACTTTTCATGTTTCCTTTTGTTTGGTGTTTTTGAGGCTGAATTTGCCAAACTCTTCCCTCTAGTCCCGAGTTCAACTTCCAGCGACGTTTGCTGACAAGCACAGTGTGATTAATCACAAATTGTTTTGTAGGTGACTAGTGCAGATTCTAAACCACAGCTTGTGTTTTTATAGCAGTTACTACCCTACAGACTCCAAAAGGGCTTTGGAGTAGAGGAGATGCATTTGGTTACATCATTGTGAATTCAGAGAACGTCAGTGATCTCCAAAGTGTGAGGGTTTGTTTGTTTGAAATTAGGTCAGTGGAAAAGAGATCAGAATCTGCTTTGCTACCTGCAAAGAAGCAAGCTCCAAAATGAAGTGTCTGCTTCCAGAAGGCAGTCATTTTTCTTTTGAAAGGAGAACATATTTGTGTGTCCCCCCCCCCCCCCCCCCCCCCC